>BMAW01036535.1:0-45691 GCA_019974015.1 Nephila pilipes
TTTAAGGGTACTTGACAGTCGTATTATAAGGTGGTTATCTGTATTTATACGAGAGTGACATAAAAAATATCCTCGTTACTACTGGAAAATGTGGTATGTAGAATTGTCCATTAATAATTTTCCTTTTTTCTATAAAGTCCATGAGTATGAGTAAAACGGCTTCGCATCTCTTCCCGAGGTTTCCTAATGATCTTTTTTTTCTTTCCCATGGGATTTACTGTCTTTATTAAACAAGGGGGGGGGCAATCCCCTTAATAATTTAGTCATCCCTTTCTGTTTTCGACCCTTTTTCTTGTAAATATATATTTTTTTTCATCCTTTAAAAAAAACATTTTTTTTATGTCTGGAACACATTTAGCCACATCTGGCTCTCTCATCATTAAACTTAACCATCTCTCCCTTATTGACAACTCATGGTTTTGATAGTTGCCGGTATATAATGATGAATTATGTTTCATCGTAATCCATGAATCTGTGTCACATTTGTTTTGCTGTCGTGTAATAAATTGAAGTATACAAAGGTAACATTAACTTCCTTAGGAGAGGGGCTGCCAGCTCAGCTGTCGTTCTCGTCATTTGACCGATTCTCAAAATTACGAGGACCGTCGCCAATAGCCCTCATGTTGCTTCTAGTGTGATGTTATAAAACCAATTAACACCATCTTGCCTTAGCAACGTAATCGGTCGTCAGAAAGGGGTACTTTAGAGCCATTCTTGTGCAATGATACTGAGATGACAATGCATGTAAAATAGGAATGTAATTTTACTTTAGATACTAAGTACAGTAATCTTTCTTTATTCCAGTATTCGATACTTCGACTCGATCTATAATCCGAAACTGATCAAAGCGTTCGATGTCAGATTTTTGCGTGTAGATTCGGGAGCTTGTTAACTTTGACAGTCAAGTTGTGACTCAGCACTGTTTTCATTTTCTCCCAGTGTTTATCTTAGCTGTCAATTTTTATTTTTCGGTACATTTTTTTCTTTACTTTCCTAGCCGGGTGAACTTCACTTTTGAAAAAAATATTACGACTGTGTAAGTACAGTGAACTGAACAGTAAAAAGCTCTAAGCCCTGCAGGTATTGTTCAAGCGCTAATAAAACTAATAAGGTAATCAACTTAAACAGGCACTAAAGTAGCTAGTCACAACTTGTCTTAATTCATTTTATTGTATTACTTTTTTTCTTTTGAGGTATTTCATTGGTACAACAATATTCAATGAAAATCATTTTCAATGTTTGAATTTAATTTTGTTGTAGCGAGAATGAGACGTCGAGATATATGTTGGATATTTAAATTATCTACACAGGCTCAGAATGAGCGTAAACACAATAAATATGTGTTTTAATCATTAAAATTTTTAACAAGAGTGATTTATCTTAAAATATCTAAGTTATGTAAGACTTTATGGAAGTTCGATAATTCGGAAAAAATCACTGATCCGACACGGCCGAGGCCTCAAATAGCTCATATTAAAGAGAGCTTACTGTATGTAAGTTTCTGCTGTATTACAATGTATCTTTTTATATTTTCTCTTACACACCCTAACTATTCTAGGAAAACCGAATCTATTTGTCCTAAATGAACTATTTGATGATGAGTGATTCTAAAGATTACTTTTCGAAAGAAAAAAAAAGAAGAGAAAAAATTTTCTTTACCGTCTTGTTCTTTTTCTAAATCGATGCATTTTAAATGTTTGTTTCTTAATTGTTCTCCTAATTGCAAAGTAAGAAAAAATTATCGAAACTTGATATCCACTGAAATGAAAAAAAAATAAATAATAATAATAAAGCACGTGGAGAAGGGTGCCATTAATGAAAATGTCACTGAAGAAATCCGATGATCTTGATTAAAATTGTAACTAACTCGACGATACTATTTTTTCCCCGTCTCGCGTTTTCAATCTAATAACTTTAGATCTCCGAAACGTTTTTTGATAATTAGTGTTGATAAATGAATTTTTCTTCGGATGAAAAAAAAAAGTAGAAGATAGCTCTTACGTTAATTATTTCTGAAATGTCAAAACTGGGTATTAAAAAGAAGCTGTCCTGGAGCAATTTATGACCTTCGACTATTTTTCTTTGATATTTTTGCGGAGAAAAAAATGTAAACGATTAAAAAATCATGCGCGAATTCTTTTAACAAAATAATTGACAGCTGGGATTTTTATACCGTATTTTTTTCGCCCGAAGTTCGAATTTTTTTAAAAACCTTCTATTCATAATGATGAAAAATTTTCACGTGCAAATAACCAATTTTTTTCCTCTTCTTTTTTGGGAATGTATCGTCTCTGCACGTCATTATTAAACTCACATTTACAAAAAAGAGATGTATTCTTTTTTCTCTTTTATCACTCTTTCGAAAACGAAAAAGAAAGTGATGAGATTATTTTTGTTTAGCCACAAATGCGCGTCTTTTTTGCTGATAACAATATTCTCTTTTATCCTTTTGAATTACTTTCAAGAATTAAGCAATTATTTCTAGTGTATCGTGTAAAATCGAATGTTTTGAGTTACTAGCTCTTTTATATAAATAAATTTTATGGGAAAGGAGAATTGCGGATCAAAATTAAGTAAACTATTGCTTCAAAATATTCTACGTTTTTATAATTATTGTTTTCATATTTTGTCGATTAAATTCGAAATGCTAAAATATATTAAATGAGCATAAATTTTTAATATTTAATAAGAAAAACCTGTAAAATAATGATTGTATTAGTATTTTGGTTATAAATATAAATAATCTTATATATATATATATATATATATATATATATATATATATATATATATGAGAGAGAGAGAGAGAGAGAGAGAGAGAGAGAGTCTTGAAATTCTGATTGTATGCCCTTAATACAAATTCACACCATTAGAGTTTTCACTAAATTTTTTAGATAGTAGTGTGCATAAGAAGTCATGTGCTTGTTTCCACCGATAAATATTTTTAAAAATATTTTTCTAAATAATCCTTTCTTTTCTTCCCTGAATTTTTCCGTATTTTCCAGTGATTTTTTTGCCGCTCAAGACACATATTTTATTGAAGTTCTTTTTAACGCAATTTGAATTTTTTAAGCGGTTTGAAAAGCAGCTATATTACTTTTTATTTTATTATTAATTTGATGATCAGTTATTGCTTCTTTAAATTTTACCCTTAGTCAACTCACTCCCAAAAATGTTGGGATGTTTAGTAGCTCAAAGAAAATAGGAAAAGTGTCAATGGAAAATTAACAATGTTATATTCTCAGTAACGAGGTTTTAGTTTTTTTCCCTCCGATTTTTCTCCTCCACTATAGAAAATTACCTCTCTGTTATTCATGATTGTTGGCGCATAATGCTTCACATGACCACACAGCTGTTTCCTTAAGCTTTCGAGTAAGGCTTATTTATCGGTTTATTATTTAAAAGGACTGCGCTGTATGTATATAAAATATTTCGATAATAAGTAATAGCTGGGTAGATGAATTCCAGAAGACGAAGTTAGAAGCTTCTCAATTGTTATCGTTGATTAATTTTATACATTTTTCATAGAAAAACGTTAATCTATTTGTTTGAATAAGATCGTTGCTAAGGTTACAAAAGTTATTGTCAGCTCTGATGGCAAAAAGGAGGCAGTGATCATTACACAGTTCACCAGTATATGGTTTGTTCATGTAAGTAGTGGGATCAATAAGTGGTTTCTCTTGTTTCACAATTTATTTAATGAAAATCAGTATTTGCATAAACTTTTAGTCTAGATCGTCTTCTCTATTCTTTGGAGAGGATTCACTTCCGAAATAAACCATTGTTTGGGATAGTTGCTTCGTTTCCAGTGGTAGTTTGACCAATTCACATCTCATTGATGAAGAGATCAGAAGCTCAGAGGATGATGAGGCTACAATCAGTGCGGAAAACAATCAAAACCAGCCTTTGGATCAGGAATGGAAGGATTTAATCGGTGCGTTTAATAGCATTGTCACTTGCACAATAACTACACTTCTAGTTAGCATCTATGCATCTGTTGTTGTAAAATGACCTATATTTTCCAGGTGAGGCCAGCTAATTCACATGAAGGTCTATCTGCTTCGTCTGAAGTAATAATTTTTGAAACAGTATTTCAGAAGTTTAACAACGCATACTTAAATTTTTAAAAATGATAATTCATTATTGCTGTTATTTTTTGAGTGAACGAGAATTTAATAATGTGCTCATTACATATTCCATTTTTATTTACTAAATAAACGATTACTTTAAAATTATATCTTATGGGAAACGAAGCAGATTTACTTTCATACCGCATATTTTTTGTTATTAACTATTAAAAACATGGTTTCCATCCGAGATATTTCAAAACAAGTCAGGCATTCTTTTGGGAAATATATTGCACAAAAATAACGACTAATAGACAAAGTTGCTTCTTCGTCGTTTTTTGATAAACCATCCATCCGAGCTCCATCTTTATATTCTGGCCAGCAGAAAGTTTCGGCAGCGATTATTAAGCTCAAAAAACTTCCGATGAACCGAATCACACTTTGTCTCAAAATCATTTAATTTTATCAAATAATCCTATGAACCATTCTAAATTAATCTCATGTAGTAAAACAGCGGCGAATAACGAAACAATTGATCAACAGATCAACTTTTTTTAACTATCCCCTTTTTTATTTTATTAATTTCTTAAACTTATGTCATTTTTCATATTAATATTTGCTTATTTTCTTTCTTGTTGATAATTTGTTTTTGTTTGTTAACAAGTTATTTCTTTTGTTACTGTGTAAGTAGATATCTGTATAAATGTTCTTATTGATCATTTATTTGTTCAGTTTTTCACTTTCTTGTGTTTCAAACATTTATTCAACTAAGGCGATTAAAAAAAAGTACTTATATTAGGAATGGGATTGAAGTATTGTCCATTGATCATTTCTAATACTTCATAGAATTGGCCGTGGTAGTCTAATGATGAAGTCCTGCTGCAACTTAAACCCTGCCTTGCAGTCACACTGATGCACATTAAATCTGTCTAGAAGCTCCAGATTCACTCGAGACGTTGCTTAGAGGTTCGAAGAAGGGGGGCGGGGGCAACTCCAGTGCCTTCCTCCTCACTTGACCGAAATTCAAAATTACGTAGTCTGTCGCCAACAGACTCGTGTTGCTTCTAAGTGCGAAGTTAATAAGCAATCTATAAAAATCCCTTAGAAATGCCACTTGTTATATTATTTGTTATTGTTATATTAACTTATTTGTGTAAACTCCGTTTGTGTTTTCCAATGATCTCTGGAATGGTGGTAATTCCGATAGATCGGATCGGTAGGGACAAACCTTTGTTGGAAGAGCTCGGTCTCCTTCGAATGAAATACGGGCATCAAAAGCATCCGGGATTTCGGGATGGATGAAGGATTAAGAATACCTAAAGCTTAGAATGCTAATAAGATGACGATAACAAAGCTATTTTCTCAATGTAAGGTTCGGAGTTACTGAGCGGATTTAAAAGCCAAGATTTGTGACTTTTTTGACTTTCCTTGGTGGAGAAAATAACAAACGTTTTGCATGTATAAGTCTCTTTAGAATGTTATTTTGAGTTAAGAAGCGATTGTGAGCGATGAGGGTTTTACCTATTTTGTATTTATGGAAATGCAATGTCTCTATTCAATGTGTTGTGCCTCCACTCGCTTCCATGTTTCATTAGCTGTGACCTTCCATTTCACTGCTAACCTTATGAGCCATCGAGATACAATAAATAATCAGTTAAGTAAATCGAACCAAGTTTAGTCTAACGCTTAGAATAATCTAAATTTAAATTCGTATTACGAATGTGTAACGGGTACTAAAACGCATCCCAGGCCAAGGATTATAATTGAGAATTTTATTTATTTTAATAAAACAGCCAAACTCACCAATAAACACTCGTAAATCAATAATAAATACTTGTAATATCACTCGCTGATTTGTAACACTTATAATAACACACTTGTAATGACACTCATAACTATTCAATATTAAACACTTATAAACTGGATCTGAGCTAAGGAGAACATCACTTTCACCTAACGTATGCTCAATAATTTCGCTACTTCTCTTTTGCCTCTTGTCTTGCTGACACCCCCTATTTTTCTCTGATAATTTCATGTTGATAATATTTCTTACATAGTAATGAGAATGTACATGTCACGGTTCTTTCACAAGGTGAGGTTCTCAATTTAAATAACGCAATGAAAAAAATGTTCGATATATTGCTTGAGAACCATTACAAATGTACTCAGGTTTTATTTCACCAGATGAAAAGAACTTTATTCTCAATCATCACATTTCTTAATCTTCCTCTCTTTCTATCTGCAAAATTCTTATCATCTTAAGCATAAAACATCCATTAGCAACAGGATACATTTGTACAAAACATTCATCACCAGGAATATTGGCTCCTTTAAAAAAAAGTTCTTATATCAAGTTTATAAAGCAAGGCTTTGCAACTTGTAACGTGCTAGTAGGGGTGGTGGTACTTTTGCCATTAATCCTTCTTATTTGGAAAAAGAATCGCTATTTGCGGCGATTGTCGCTCAGCTCGGCAAAGGTCCTGACAACGAACACAATTTTTAATCTCCTACTTATTCTATACAACTAAACTCTCATCACACTCATAACGTCGAGATAAATTAGTGCAAACCATTCATCTTAGGCGAGGACCCTATTAAATAAAGAAAACCCTTTTTCTTCTATCGTCAAAACTTTTCTCGTTAAAAGCAGCTTCTTAACAACTTGTAACTCGCTAGTACCTAGTGGTGGTCTTTTCGCCATTAATCCTCTTATTTTTTTTAGCTGAAATTAGATAAAAAAAAAAAAAAAAAAAAGAAGAAATAAATGGACTGTTCCGTAAGGGTTATTTGTCCTAGCGGCGTTATTAGTCTTATTTTACGTAATGGATCTTACCCGTTCGTTATTTTGGACGCGTCGTTAGTTATTTATATGGTAGAGTAGCTTTGTTTCGGTTCGGGAATGACGTTAATTTGCAGTTCGGGTCATCTTTTGCGAAGAAGAAACCTAAAAGTTTCCTGAAGTCGACTCTGTTTTGTTTGTTCCTAGAAAATGTTAGGAGAATTTTGTGTTGATAATCGTGCAAATCCAAGCTCATATTTCTGAGGTCGTTTCCTTTATTACAAAGATTTACGATGCAGGTTTTTTAGATAGGTTTTGTAGTTCAAATCTTGATATATTTTTTGGTTAGGTATAATTATATTAAATTAATGATTTCAAATAGAGCAGAGTTTCTTTAAATCGGACGTTACTTATTAATTACTAATTCCTTGTTTCGTGTATTTAATGCTTGAATTCTCTTAATTTAAACGCGATAACAACGTTTCAATGATTATTTTTATTGCATTTTGTAAATTTATTAGTGACTTGTTTGATTAAAAAAATTCTAATTGCATTTTCTTTTATTTTTGTAGGTATGTAAAGTTTTGTTCTTTTCTGTATCTCTATTATGGTGAGTTTATCACTCTTTTTGATATTATATAACATCCCATTTGCATGGTGGATGTCCAAAAATATTGTTTTAGTATGTACACATACACAAAAAAAGATATTTCTTAAAGCTGAGTTAATATGTTCCGTGGAATTATGAGTTCGATTCCTACTGCCGCTTAAAGAACCGTCTCGTAGCGAGGCTGATGAATGTTAAATCTGTCAAAGCTCAGACTCTTCACATTTGGATGGTGTTAAGACAGGAGAGCGTTGTTTCTTGACTATGCTTAAAACCTCACAGTAGCCAACATCTCTCGTATTGCCTCTAAATGAGATATAAATAAACAATCAATTGATCGAAATAGTTGAGACTATCGTCGAGTTTTGTGGTACGATATCGGATGAATAAAAATATGTTATAAATAGTCCGTGAGACATAACTGTATATGAAAGACATAATCTTGTCAATAGTTAAGCAAAATTCCTTAAAATTAATGTTCGTATAATTTCCCATTTTAATAAAAATTGTCTGTCAAGTTACGAAAAATGCGAAGCGTTTCTAGTGCGAAATATTTTTGACAAAATCCATGCTGGAAATGTTTGAAACACTTGAAAACGCTAAGTTTGGTTACACATTTCCTAAGAATTAATGCTATTTGAAGAATGTGTAATCTAAAGAATTGTAGATGGAATGCATTGTATGAAACAGAATAACAAAAGCTTTATCTGAAATGAAGTGGTTGCAAATACTTTTGTTAAAAGATGACTAAGAGGATGTTACAAAAAGTACCCGTGTTAGAATAGGAAATATGTAATGGGAATGAGTATTACCAAGTAGTATTACCCAATGCTTTCCTCCCTTTTTTTAAAGAAAAGTACATGAGTAGGATCCATTTCGCATCTCGAAAAATCGTTGCTATAACTTTACAGGCCGGTGAGACCTTGTCCGTCTTCTTTGTAGCAGACTCATCGAAATCAGGGCATTGTTTTGATAGTGTGAATCCGGATCGCATCGAATGGGACAACTCGAAGCAGAATGATGGCGGCAATTCATAGCGGCAGCAATCAAGTCACAATTCACCAAAGAATCTGTGGCAAATTCGTTTTGTCGTCGTTTAATAGATGGCAGCACACAATGATAACACCAACTTCTCGAAACTACGCTATCATTTTTCAAAAACTCATACTTTTTGAAACCACTTTCATGGAACCATGATGAATTTCTAATTTGATTATTTATCAATCAGTTATTAACCTGGTTTGAAAAAAAAAAAAATGCATCGCAGATTTGTCCAATAATACTTAGCAAACGTGTTTGCTGGAGGAAAAAAAATTGAAATCAGGATATCCATATTAATTTTTAGGATTTCATATTGATTTTACTGCCCGTACAATTAATTTTACTACCTTAAAAATATCAAAACACAAGGTATTTTTAAAGTAGAACTTATTTGCTTTTTTTTACTCATTTAAGAATTTAAAATGCTTCACAGTATTTGAAAATGAAAATATGGCTACAAAATATGCTATACGTCTAAAATAAAAAAAAAAAAAATATGCCTATATGGTTGAAAATATATGAGGTTTCGTTTGCACGTCAAACTTGGTGATTTTTTTCAAAGTGGTTTCTTTCTGGTGAGCTTATTTTTTGGTAACCTGAATTAATCCTCTTGTGGATATCTAATATTTAAGTCACTTGAATTTTGTCCTTGTTTTCTGTTCGTTGGTTTAATGCGATAGGCGGTTTTTAAAAAAATACATTACATTGTTCTTTGTATTTTATAAACGAATTTAAAAAAAAAAAGGAATTCTCTACGTTAGTTTTTCGGCTTGGAGTATTTCATCCTTTAGTTATTCTGTTATGCTCGAAAAATATGAGTTACGTCGATTTATGATTTTAAGCAAAATGGTATGTGGCCTACTTTAAAAGGTCGCTGAAATAGTCTCAACTCGCACCATATACTTTACTTCAACTTATTTTAATTTATTTCATTTCAAATAATTCATTTCGTTTCAATTCAACAATGAGATTATTCATTCTGCTTTTAAACAACCTTATATTTTCAGAGAAATCTGAACTATTTCCCACCTCCCCCACGCGTGACTAGGTATTGATTTGACAATGGATTAAAATCCTTCGCCAGAGATTAAAAATCACCAGCCTGTACCACTATTGAAAGCAAGAAAACCGCTAAAATCGAATTTTACACATGTGCAAAGATAAATGTCGGTGAGATGATGTTACGGAAAAAAAGGAAAGAGTCAACCAGCAAATTTGTCTGATAGAAAATCCGTTATAAATTCAAGGAGTTTGGTTGGTTTGCTTCCCTGCATACCAAAATGCTCTGGTGAGACTCGCCTTTAATTTTTGCTTCTCAATGTTGAGTTTCTTTTTCCTTATAGAGTGTTCACGAATTTTGATATTCGTTAATCAATTAATCCTGTCTCTTGAAATTTAATAAAGGTTACTTGAGGAGTGGGGGAACTCGAGTGATCTCAGCAGAGTGAAATGAATCGGAATAGTTTTAACATTTTCAGGGGAAACACATTAAAAAAATCTTTAAAAGAAAACGTTTAAGTGTTTAGTTTTTTTGTAGATGAATACTGATAGGGCTTATCGAACTAAAATTTTAAGCTTTTAAATGACTGATTCCTTTATACCTTACATTAAGAACTGCTCTGGTCAGATAAGTTGCGCACAAAAAACGGATACCGTAAAAAAATTTGGAATCGTTTGGAAATTATATCTTTTTACAACAAATAATTTTTAAATTAATTTTTGCTGTATAAATCGTGTTTACAAAGTATTAGTGTTTGTTTCACTTAATATTTTCAATGAAAATAAAAGTTATTGATAAGTTGCCAGTTGCACTGTATTGAATAGTCATTTACTGTTCTTACAATGTTCGCGGACATATCGTTCTCGTGTCCCGTTTGAGATTCGCAGTCCTTTCACTTTAAAGAGCGAAGCTGTTTAAGTTACGGCGTTCCTTTTCTTCTAGAATATGCCTCCTCATCATTGTTATCGAATTTAATGAAACATAATTAAGTGTTTCAGAATATAAAATAAAATATTGTTATATTAAGAAAAAACAAATTTAAAGATCTAATAAGAATTAAATTTAAATGTGCTATGCTAATGTTTGCGTGTGTGAATGAAATGACTGAAAGGAGCTCCTTTAGGTTTTCTCAATACTCAGCCGCTTTATTAAAGGATTAAGCTTCGACACAATGGTCGTTAAAGCAACTTATCGCACTTAGAGACGCCTTTTATCTAACGTTTCACAAGACTGATCTTCCCACTTTGAAATTTTTTTGTTTCAAGTGAATTTGGTCCATATTCTTCAAAACAAAGTGACACAATATGTACTTTTGATTTGGTACAGCTAAAATAATAATTTTCATTGCCACCCCCAACGAGGACTAAAGTAACGCTTGTAGTGATCAGCGATCTGCTGCAGTTTCTGTTTTAAAGTTACGACTTCTGTGATGTCAGATCTTGACATTCATTTCAGAATTTATGTAGCACAATGCCACACAAGTCGTTTGTCGTATTTCAAAGTTCGACGTAATTCGTTTAAAATGTAAGATTTCATTGGCGAACTCTGATTATCTGCGTGTCTACCCCTCATTTCAAGTCAAAAATCAAAGTGAATGATAATAAAATATTAAAAATGAATTAAAACATACATGTTTTAGGTAATCTGAATGTTATAAAAGGGAAAATTATTTTTCCATTTATTTTTGCGAAAAAAGCTAATTACGAATTCCTTTCCAATTAGCTAATAATAATGAATAATTCCATTTATTTTTACATAAAAATATATGGTCCGAATGCGTTGCGCATACTTAAATAAATCTATTAAACACATACAATTAAATTTTAGAAACAAAGTATTCGAATTCATTTTTGAATTTAACACTATAAATTACAACGTACCTTTCTATTTTTTATTTTTTATTTCATACATTTTATTTCTCATTAGGCAAATATATTTCATCTAAATGAATGCTGAACTTAGTTTAATTTAAACTATTGCTAAGAACAAAATAATTTCTTGTAAATATACTGTGCCATCTTTTAGGGCGGATGCGATATGATATTTCTTCTTAATCATTCGGCTAATTGCGCGGAATAAAATAAAAAAAAATGATCGAATCTTCATATCCACTCCAACGCATTAAAAAAAAAACGAAAAGAGGTGAAAAATTCACCGTAAATGAAAATGTCATTGAAAAATCAGTGCGCCTTTGATTAAAATTATAACTAACTCTTCCAAGGTTTTTTTTTTTTTCTTTCCATTTCCGAATTTTGAATCTAATAACTTCAGCTCCTCGAATAAACGCTTCATAATTAGCGCTGATCAATAAATTTCCGACGAAGAGGAGGGAAAAAAAATGAAAATCCCAAAAGAAGATAGCTCCTGCGCTAATTATTTTTAAAACGTCAAAATTGGGTATTAGAAAAAAAGTTGTCACAAAATATTTATGCCTCTCAAACGGGTTATTCAATGAAATTTTTTGAAAAGGGGAGGGAGGATACTACAGACGATTAAAAATAATGCACGAGTTCTCAATAAAATAACTCACAAACTTTTTCTTCTTCTTCTTCTTATTTTTTTTTTGCCTCTTTCAAATGGGAACTTTTTGTGTATGTTTTTTTCCCCCCCCCCAATGATAGAAAATCTTAATATGTGAATTTAAAAATAAAATCTGTTCTATTTTGAGAAAATGTCGTAGGCACATCATTATTAAATTCACATTTTCCAAAAGAACGTGAACATTTTTCGTTCTTATTTTTAGCGTGTTTATTTTGCTTCGAATGTTTATAAGATGAAAAAGAAAACGAGCAAAGAAAATGACAATATTATTTCCGTTTTAGCCACAAACGCATGTTATCGTTTTTTTCCCCTGAATTCCTTCAAGAATTACACCGTTGTGTCAAATTTTTTTCTATAATTTGAGCTATTCATTCCAATACATTGCTGCACTATTATGAAAATGAGAATTCTCAGCGTAAAATCAATTCATCCTTATTTACTCTCTCTCTCACTCTCTCTCATATATATATATATATATATATATATATATATATATATATATATATACACTCACGCACACAACAGTTTTACTTTTATTTCGAAGAACTATTGTTTGGGGTGATAATTAAGCTTTCAAAGAAAATTATTCGAATTTTTTTGTCTTGTTGAAAATTGTAATTAGAATCTTGAAGTAGAAGATTTATAAGAAAGTAAATAAGTATCCAAACATGAAAAGTTGATTTTAATTAAAAACCCGTAAAACACTGGACTCAGAGCATCATTACCTACAAATTTAAGTGAACTTAAATAATGGATTTCTGCCTCTGTATAATAATTTCCACTGACATTTTACAGCGTATTTGACAAGAATTTATAAATAAAATTGACGTTTCACCTGTAATTAAAGGAAGTTATATTGTGCACTTGTGAAAAAAAGGCTTCCTTATTTTCCCTTTGTGTTCGTGTGTTACTTATTGTATAATTATTTATTAAAATATGTAATTTTGAAATCGAATGAATCATTTTGAATTTTTTTTTATTGATCCTGTATTCATATAAAAACTATAGCAATTTAAGGATATTATAGATAAAAAGTTAGGTTTTTTTTTTTTATCAACTTTAGAGTATTTTAACAACATTTTTTCCTGTTTTCTTTAATGTTGAAGAATATTTTGTATTTATAAAAGTTCATTGTTAAAAAAGACTTGACAACAAAAAAGAAATTGAAGCAAGCAATTCAGCGATTAAAAAATGAAATTGGTATCCAGGTATTAAAATGGAAGCAAATAATAAAATATGTAAGTATATTGACAAAATAAGTTATTAATAACCTACCATTACTTGCAGTTCGGATATTAATATTATAAACAGCCAACCATAAATTACTAAATTAACTATAGCTTAAAAGCAATGTAGTTATCGTTGCCGAGAAATTAAAATATATCGTGGCGTGTTAATATACTTTCCACAGTAAACATAGATCTACTGAAAAGTCAATAAAAGTGTAAAACTGATAATAATTGCGACACTAACAGTAAAGTAAACATTCTGAATCATTTTTATGAATCTTCCTCGAACTTAGCTTGCCGGCATCTACTTATAAAATGAATTGTATGGGAATCGTTTTATATAACAATTTTTAATTTAATTAGTTTCCTGTTTGAAATACCCTTTGCGTATTTTGTAAAAAACATCAGCATTCTCTAAGATGTTTTGGAACTTTTATTTTACTTGCGTGTTTTTTTAAATGTAAATTTAAAAATGAGTAGTTTCTTAAATTTGCATTTTAAAACACGCAAATATCAATGCAACGCATGCAAAAATTACCAATAAAGGTAATTTAAATCAATGATAAACACAAAATTTTTATCTTATGACCTTTCTTAATTTTGAGCGATTATTAGTTTAAAAACAAATTACTGCTGTGATGAAAATGAGTCAAATTCTTTTGAATTTTTGAAAAGGATAGTAATTATTTAAAAATTACATATTATGATGCGAAATTAAATTGCATTAACTAATGATTTCGGGGCAAAAAAAGATCAAACCCTAATTAGATTCCAAAAAGAGTAGGAATTTCGAAGTACAGTGACGTGTATATATTTGTTTTACTAAAAATATTATCTTTTTAAAAGGATTACTTCGAAATTCAAAGCATTTATTTCCCTAACGATTATTTTTCGTGTATTTAATTTGAGTACAGGGAGGGATAAATTATTTCTAGTTGCTAAGCAGAACGCAAATTTTTACATTGATAAATGCAAGACTTTTTTTTTTCGTGAATTGGGAGAATATATTTTACGAAAAGGGCATTTGCATGTAATATATACCGATAATGTTCGATTATCTTTGAAAAAACTCATACAAAATTAATACAGCAAATGAAATAGTTTGAAGTTAGCGGAGACTTTTGAAAGAGAAACGTTTCAATTTAATTGAAAAACATTTATATGATGCCTTTATTTAGGGTAACAATTTTATTTAATTACTTGTAATGCACTGAATAATGGGAAACAGTATTTTTAAGAATTTCTCCGAAATCCCTAGATGTAGCATCTGCTATGTTAAAATATACTCTAAAATAAATATATAATGTCAAGAGAAAAACTAAAAATTACATTGTTGAAGAAAAGCTTTGTCCTATTTATGTCACATTAGTTCTATTTAAATGCTCACTTTTGCGAAACGATTTAATAACTGTTCTTTGATTGAAATAATTCGATAATAAGTTGGGAATTCCTATTTACATGGATGTGACACGTTATGATAAAATAAATATAAACGTGTCATCCACGTAAAAAGTAGCTCACCGCTTATTATCGAATTATTTGAATCGTATCGAAAACATAACTATTTTAAAATGAAAGGGACAAATTTGTAAGATCAAACGCTTGGAGCGTACTATGATAATTAATTATTGAATTATTTGAATCAAGAAGCAGTTTTCAACGCCACTGTCACCATTTTTATATTAGTGTTGGATATAAAAAATTGAAATGGGAATGAGATAACTCGCGGAACTGTTGTTTAGTAATAATTTTCTCTCTCTCTCTCTCTTTTTTTATCAATTCCGTCAGTTAAAACCACTTCGAATGCAAAAAAAAAAAAAAAAAAAAATCATAATGCTTCCGGTCAATGAGAACATCTTCGCCTTCTTTAGAGCAGATTCACCGGAAGCAACTCATTGTTTTGATTGCTGCTTGGTTTTCAGTGAATAATAATCAATCCAGGTCACAATGACGGTGACAACTCGTTGCAAAATGATGACTTGTCGCAGTACCATTAAGGTTTTGATTTGACAGTTATTGGGCTGCTAAATCACAACATTTAGATGAATCCAGGGTGGAACTCTCAATTGTTTGACAACTTACCGAGCCGATGGGGGCTTAGTGACAAAGAAGAAATCACTTCAATAACGAATTTGGCGAATATCCCATCTGCTTAATTAAGCATACCGAAGAGAAACAATGTATTTCCTGAACCCTGAAATATACATCCTATCACCGATCACGGTAAATAATCAGTAAACGACCCATTCATTCCAAACAATTTCCAAACTCGAAAGGATGAGGGGTGGCGCAATACACAAACTTTCTCCGTTGTGTCAAGGATGCAATTAGAGAGGGGGTTCTCAGGGGGTAACGAATGACACTCGCCCTTTTCCAAATTTAATTAACGCCACCCTCGAGTTTTCCCTCCCTCCCTCCTTCCTTCATTTACATGACGGAAAACAGATGTCGTACCGGGAGTCAATACGAGAACTGCAAAATGAGTATGGATCGACGTTGAATTGATCGTGATCTCTACCGATTGGTGGAGATCGGGGTGGGGCACTTGCAGGATCGGAACTTGCAAGCCGCAGCAAGTTTCATGGGTCAACTAAAAAGGCCTTCTGGAAAATTTAGTATTTTGATGTGGGAAAATATTTCATTTAAGGTAACTGAGACTAAGAAAAATGAGCTTATATTACGCAAACTTGGTGAATTTATTAAAATTAAAAACAATGGAAGGCGTATTTTAAAATTGAGATATCTGTATACGCTTGTATCTCTTAATGCAAAGAAAATCCCATTTATAAGCATAAATAGTTATGTTGAGTAACTGATAATCAGTAGCTATCTTTTACTTTGTACGTCGTGTATTTACTTTTAGGTACATCTTGCAAAAATCAACTTCTTTTACATGTTTGATAATTTGCAAAGTATTTATAAAAATAAAATTGATATAGATACACTGAACGTAATAATAATCTCAAATTAAGTTAAGTAAAGGTTTTTAAAATTTTGCGTTTTATGATTTTGATTTCTTTCTTTCCTTATATTGTTATACAAATCTTGTGTAAAACCTGAGATGTATGAGAAAATCATTTCGTTCACTGTGCAGAAAAGAGCCTCATTTCATAATGTGCAAAATATCGGCAATATGGAAGTAGTTGATTTTAAGGAAAGTGTGCTTGAATCGTAATAAAACTGAATCTTAAGACAAATCTAAATGAAGATATTTTTCTCTCTGGCATGGCCCACATTTGCTTGCAAATTTAAAATTCAATTTTCAAATGCTCTATTTATTAAACTCTGATTAATATACCTATAGATTCAGAGAAGGGCCTTTATTTTTTAGCAGCAAAATAAGAAACAAAATACGAAATTCGAAGAATTTTAAAGCTCCAATTGCGTCAAATGTTTAGAATTACATTCAAATATGCTATATTCAAATATGTATAGGTCATGTAACTTGAAACTGTCTCTATGTATTGTTAAAGCGGGGGGGGGGCCAATATCGGAACATTTAATTGTTTATTGAACGTTTTCCGTCTGCGTAACAATAATGGTTCAATACATACTTGCTTTTTACGCCAAGTTAGTGTTAACGATGTGTGCTATCACGTGTTAAACGGTGCCAAAAAAATTCATAGTTAGTTTTTATTTTTCAAAATTCGTTGGCATACGTGGCCTTCAGAAAGACGGACTGTGTGCAAACGCACCATTCAAAACTTCCTCGCCCTTGACCTCTTCTGGGGCTTATCTTCTTTAGGTACGGGCATTAGACTCAGAGGTACCCTAGTAACTTTTTTCTTTCCCGTGGAGTTTACTGTCTTTGGTCCCTTCGGGGGCTTACTTTCGTTTCGTTCCTTTGTTTCTCGGGGAAATCATGACCCCGTGGTATCGTAGTGATCTTTTTTTTTTTCTTTCCCAAAGGGATTTCTATATTTAGTAAACACGAGTGCCTCCGGGATACCTTAGCATTCTCTCTTTCCGACCATCGTTCTTGTCATCAAATTGTTACTTTTTTTCTTTCATTTTTAACATCTACATAACTGATACACATGTGTGGCGTACCATAGCCAAATTTGGCGTTGATGCCTTAAGCCCTAACTATCAGTCCCTCTCTACTGTCTTTGGTAATCATGAAAGACGCACCCCGAGATACTCTAGCAATCCTTCCTTGTTTTTGCCCCTTCTTCTTGTCGTCCAATTTTTATCGGGAATCTCTTCTGGAGAATGCAACATGACTTATGTCTATTAGACTAATCATGTTAAAATGTAATGAATAAGATTTATTAACTACCGAGAATTTAGTAGGATAGTTAGTGATATGAATAAGAGATTGAATGTAATGACTCAGGAAGGAAGTGATATCGTAGGCGAATAGATAGGTCGGATGTGTAGTACTGACTTGGATCCGAATAGTCTGGAGGTAAGTTAAAGTTACATTTTATGAACTGAATATTATGGTTTAGACGGCATGTAGCGACCTTAGATATTGAATTTTGAATATTTGAAGATTCAAGTGAAACCCATTCAATTTCCTTCATAATCTGGCTATTTCAATATTTATCGAATTTTGTTTAATAGTGATGGCCCAGTTAAATGAGAAAAAAAACTTCCCCTCTGCTGCGTTACAACTTTCCCCTCGTTTTTCCTAATGTCTAGATCACAGATACACTTTGTTTGGCGCAGCATTGCCAAATTTGGCTGTTATTCCATAAGGCTCAATTTTATGACACTATAAAACAGTAACATACACTTTAACATACTTACATTTAACAGTAACATATATTTTTAATATAAAACAGTAATATACATTTTAAGATAAAAATAAATTTATTCCATAGTGTTTAAAATAAACATGACTTTTTATGCTCATGGATTAAAATAAACTATAAATGAATACGTACAGGTTCAAAAATCTATTCTATTTTAAATGTATCTAAACATATGGTGTATTTACATATAAAATTATCACATGACATTCGATACCTGGTGTCGAATATCTGAACTAACAAATTAATAGAAATCGAACAAATCGCCGATATTTTCATTCTCTTACCCTCGATCTTGATTGTCAAAGCTAAGAATTGAAACTAAATCTTTTCTATGATGGGAAACAGTTGCGTGGTTCAAATACAACCGAGACCTTTATAAAAGACCATTTCTGAAACACGACTTTTCAAAATTATATCAATGTTATTTTTTTTCATTTTTCCTCTTTTAATATCTACACATTTTTTCTTCAACGTTTTGTGAGTGTTTTAAAATTTTAATGTGATGAAAGGAAATCGGACGTGTACGAAGCCGCGTACTGAATTTCTTTTCTTCGTTCGATGAGAATCTTTCTCCTCCTAACGTCTCTTTGAAGCGTCTAAACAAGTAGTAAGTGCTAAATCTGCACGATAGGGAGGATGTATAAGTACTGTCCAGTGAAGTTACTTCAATTTTCTTGTGTTATACCAGTGTGTGAAGTTTTGAATTATTCTGGAGATGAAAAACATTGCGGATCTATATTGTCATATCTTTTGGACAAATATGCCACTTCCACCGTCTCCAAGAGTTCAAAGCAATATACATATACTGCATTAATTGTAAGTCTGTCATGAAGAAATTCGACAAGCACAATATCCTGTGAACCTCAAAAATCAGTAGCGAGAGTTTCTGAGTCAGATAACTAGATTTTTGCTTCTAATGGAATAGTTTTTCTTTTTGTCCGCCATTCCGTATCAGGCGGCTTTGTTTGACTAAATAAATGAACATATGAAGAATGAAACGACGCTAAAAGATTAGTTACTCTTTAAACAACTTATCATTGTAAATTATATGAAAATCGCCTTCTGTTATATTAAGAAATCTCGTTAATATTTGGCCTATCTTTGCACAGAAAATTCTCTTTGATTCAACACATTCGGCCCCATGAACGAGAAGAATTATCGATTTTGTCGGATTATCGAGGATCGATGAAGTCTTAACGGGATACCAAAGATTAGATGGAAGTTTTCTCTTTCTACTCTAGATTAAAATTAAGACTATTGAAACATACACTTATTGAGTTTTACGAACATTCTAAACCTGAGTAGAATGAATACGTATCCGTTAAAGTATTTCATCATTCTATCAACTGCAAAATTAAATTCAAACATTGAACATTATTTATCTAAATAGCCTTTTTTTGATACAAAAGCACAGCATGAAAGAAAAGTTAATACAATGTAGTGGTAGTTAAAACAAGTTGTGACGAGTTACTATAGTCACATGTGCGTACGCTTATTAGACTTGAAGAACACCTGCTTTGCTTCGAGAATGCCATTCTAATAGTTTATTAACATCACTCTGAGAAGTAACGAGGTTATTCGTGACGTACCTAGTAATTTTGAACCTCGATCAAGTAATGAGGACGACAATTGAGCCGGTACCCCTCTCTCTCTCTAAGCTTCTACACTACCGGTAGAACTTGGGTCCTCGACCAGATTTAACATGCATCAATCCCACTACTTGGCAGATCTTCAGTGAGTGGCATCTGGACTCGAATCCATGAGTCGGCAGAACAAACGGTGGCTGCGACCATGGTCACTAGGCTACCACGGCCTTTAGGATTGCGCAGTACATTGTATGTGCACAGTTGTAACACTCCTCAAATTTGATATACCACCAGCTAAAAAGTAAGAAATATTGCACTGAAGCGAAAACTGACGATAAACACTGGGCGAAAATATAAGCAGCCCACTGTCTCGATCAGGCGGTCAAAGTACATCAGCCCCCTGAATTCAAAGGAAAAAAATCTGATATCAATCGGCTTTGTCTATGCAAGAATATAGAATGTGCCTAACCATTGAATTTACCACATAGAAGCTTACCATTTTTAACTACTTATCAATGCCAACCGTACAATAAAATCCGTATATTATTTGCAATATCCCAATTTCTCTCGCGCATTTGTAGCGTATTTATCACTTTTTTCGGAAATATTCGATACACATAACAGAATATATATATATATATATATATATATATATATTCTGTGAAATCCCCAAAACAATGCACTCGCTTGTTAAAACTTTCGTATATTAATGTTGAATATAAATTTTTCTTTATTTTAATTCATCCGAAGAAATATCTTCTTTAACGAGCATTATTTATTGCGCGATTCGATTCTTATTGTCTGTGGGGAATACTCTGTGTTTTTCTTTTTAAACTTTTAGAGGAGAATCCAGAGTCACAAGTTATAATTAATGTTGTCAATGGAAAAAAACACTTGAGTATTCTGAATATTAATTATAATTTATAGTAATAAAAGAACTACGAACAATATCCTAAATTAGTTCATTCTTTGTCGAAACCTGAGCCTCTGTTGTTTTAAAAGTCGTTAAGGGCTATATTTTTCCAAAAAATATAATTTTTGTAATCAGCTTTTAATTTAATTTAAGCTCTGGAAACTTTCATTTTAATTAGTTTCGCTTCTCCAACTATTTCGATTGCAAGTGTTTACTTTTTTGCTTCAAAATCCACAGAATTTCACGTTTGGCATTTTTTTTTCTCGTTCCTGTTTGTCTTCCAAATTTTACTAATTATATTACTCAAATTTCTAATCAAGTAATTATTCCATCCATGGAAATATAAGAAAGGAAAGCCAATAGAAATTGTTATTAAAAAAATCAAAGAGACGAGCTTAGAAATGAGAAACAACATCGGGAGAAATAGAAATTAATATTTTTGATCAAACATATAATTAAAAACTTCTTTAAATGGTGGGGGAAAAAAACTAATTAAGATCGGTTTTTTCTGGGGGAAAAACGATCCTCCTCATACAATAAATTAAAATGAAGTATTAAAAGATTTAGTAACTGATTAATAAACTTCCGCGTTTGAAAAAGAAATTATAATTCATTTGTTTGATTAATTATTATTTTTTCTCTTCTAGCATAATTTTTGTCAAAAAATGCCGCCTTATTTGCTTAATATGTTGAAAGGTTTTTCCATCCTTCTTGTGTTATGAATATAAGAAAAAACATGTTTTGAAATTTGATTCAGTTGGATTTTTATTATATCATATCCAATTTTTAATCTTTTCTACCCAAAAAAAGTCTGCAGAACTAATAAGAAAAAACCAGATATGTAGGGAAAATGTAATCTGTCCGTCGAGTTGCTTCGCATAGTTAGGGAAAAAAAATACATTTTGATGATGACCATAGGAAAAAATACTAATTCACAGAAGGTATTTTATTGTCGCTAGATGGTGAAATCCTATTTTAGCCCACGCCTTCGCTACGGTAAACAAAATGAGCATCCGTCTCTCCTGAACAATTGCTTGGGTTGCCAGTTCAGGACATTTATCGCGCTTTTTCGCTTTTTCTCGCAAAGGCATAGGAGAAAATAATATCTTATCTGAAAATATTATTTATTTTTAATACTTATATAGCAGCATTTATAATTAATTCCGTTGAAAAGGTTTCAATATTTTTAGTGAGAAATGGATATTATTCCTAATTTTATAAAAACAATTTTGCTTCAACTTCCTAATTCATTTGTTTAATGTATCATTTCTTTTTTGTTAATTATGAAATGAAATTATAACCATTTAGTTTGTTGGAGATTCAAGTATCCTTTGGATTTATATGACTTTTTTTTATTTCACGATGCATTTAGTTAATTATTTTGATTTTGAATTAAGTTTCTATATTTGTATTACTTTAAAATGATAGATCATCTGATTAGAATCTATTTAATATAATGAAGAATTGTTTTTTGAGTTGAATATTTTTTTTTTTATTTTAAAATGAATTTTCAAATGCAATTTTTAAATAAAAATATAGAATAGGCATGATAATTGTGTCGAACTGAAGGAAGTTAACGCAGATTAATGTTACAACAAATTCAGAATTAGAAAATAAATATTTCATGCATAGGATATTTAAATCGTCACACATTTTTACTTCAAACGTTAAAATTATAAGTTTTTCTTTTATAATTAATATCCGCTAGTTGGAATTTCTTACATGGAAGTTAATACAACAAGTATTTTATCATTCTTTTTTTTTATTTATTAATTCTTATTTAATTAATGTCGTTTTATTTAATTGCGTAATGAATAGACTGGAGGAATTCTGTGATCATGAGCCAAAATCAGTTTAACCACTACCTTCTAGCTGCTAGGATGTTCAAAATTACCTATTTTTGGCAACAGATGGTGTTGCGAAAGCAAGTTGGTGTTACCATTGTGTGCTGCCATGTATTCATTGCGCCGGAATAAATGTGACCCTGATTTATTGACCACGAGTGTTGTCATCACTTTACATCGAGTTGTCCTCATCGATGAAACCTATATTGAAAACCAAACAACAATAAAAAAAAATAGGTTGCTTCTGGCGATTCCGCTCCAAAGAAAGCGAAGATGGTCACATCGGCTAGCAAATTTATGCTGGTTATGCCAGCAAATTTATGGCGACGATTTTTGGAGATGCGAAGGGTGTCGTATTCATGGATTTATGAGGAAAAAAAATTATTTCTTAACAATATTACAATAAATTGCCACAAATTCACGTTCCCTATTTTCCATAACGTATTTAGTATTTCTAATAGGGTACTAATACGGTCCTCGGATAAAATTATCATGTCTATTAGCAATCTTCAAAAATGGTGGAAAAAATAATCGTGTGTCGCATTAAATTACTTGAATAATTTCTGCTAGAATTCGTAAATGGAATTAAGAGTCTTATCAATTACTTTTTTTTTTTGGCTAAAATGCTTACGATTGCACCTTCCTTTTATGTTGAAATATAGAAAAAGTATTTAAAACATAATTCAATTATGTTTTTAACTTTTTAAATTTTTTGTGCAGGTTAATTATAATACCTATTATCTTCCACGCTTAAAATAATTCAAATAAATATGTAAATAAAATAATTACAATGATAATAAAATTCCAAAGAATTTAAAAGAAAGAAGGGAAAAGAAAATAGTTCTGATATAGATCCTTTTCGTCGAAAGTTACTTTCTTTTTCCATCTTCATCTGTTTTTTTTTTTTCTTTTAAAGATACTTTCTTCCCCCTCCCCCCACCAGAAGTTCGCCCCTAGAAGTTCTTTTCATTCTCAAGCCCTTTACACTCTTTCACCCTCCGCTCTTAGATAAAAACATTCGATTTCAAATGTGACGAAAAAAAGAGGAGAAAAAGTATCTTTCGGGGATGAAAAAAACACATAAAGAAAATTATATGTACATTCGATTTCCATTTTCGTGCGGGATGGCTTCGATTTCGGATTGTAACTTCATCTCTCAACCCCCCGACCTCTCCCTTCCGCTGGCGAAATGAATCGTTCCTTGGCACGCATCACCCCCTTCCCTCTCTCGAAATGAAAACTGAAAACGATCCTCTGAGAAAGAACAAGAGGACGGTTTTATTTTTCCACTCACTGCGCTCTTTGCAGTTGGTATTGTGTTTCTTCCGATTGGTTGCGCGTCGACAATTCTCTTCCTCCCCTCCTCTTGAAGTCAGTCGAGAGAGAGAGAGGAGATATTGTTCGATTGTGTTGTCATTCCGTTTCTATGTCCTCCCACGATCGAAAATCTCTTGATTGTAGAACCCCAAACATTTCCTGATACCCTCTCCGACGTTGTTCCAGAAAAGAAAAAGACTCGAGTGTCGAGAACTTGTTCAGGAATATTGTACAAACGCAGGTGCTATGTAAAATAGAATGTTTAAGAGTTTGAATTGTTTTTGTAGCATCATTTTGCACCATGATGGTTCAAA
This sequence comes from Nephila pilipes, assembly GCA_019974015.1. Classification (NCBI taxonomy): domain Eukaryota; kingdom Metazoa; phylum Arthropoda; class Arachnida; order Araneae; family Nephilidae; genus Nephila; species Nephila pilipes. The sequence continues at coordinate 23,996 of BMAW01036535.1, forward strand.
AAGTGTCTGTGTTATGAATAGGAATGGAGTAACTCACCGTAGTGTTGTCCAGGGGTCATTTTTTCATTTTTTTTTCTTTCTTAAAGAAGTCCATGATTATGATGCGTTTCTCATCCGAAAAAGTCGTCGTCGTAAAAGCTCTGATCGTCTTCGCCTTCTTTGGAGCAATATCATAGAGAGAAACATATTGTTTTGATTGTTTATATATAGAGAGAGATGAATGATACATTTACGGGGATGAATTAAATTCTCGAAGACTCGACACAGAAGGAATAAAAATTAACTTATGAATCATAGTCAACTTGACTTTTTAACAACTGGAAGCATACAACGGTAGCACAAACTTGCCTTAGAAATGTCATCTGTCATCAAAACTCGGTACTTTTTGAATTCCCTTCATGGGGTTTAATTCTGTTATGTTGATTCTACTTCTTACATCAGACACACGTTATTTTTGGGAAATTTATTCAATTGAGGGCTTAATATATATAGAGAGAGAGCTTAAATGTACTGCTTCTGTGACGCACCAATCTCGTTAGTCATGATATGTGCCATAAATGTCACTTAATTCACCAAATAATAATCTAACGAATATAAAATTACACAGTGAAAGAAACATATTGGTTTTATTCGAATATTCATAATTCAAAATTCATGTTATTACTAAGTCTGTGGATGAGGCTCCTCTACATACGTCCGAATCTAAAAATTAATGTTATAAATTATTATTTATTTATTGATACTTATATAAAGGGGAGGATCAGAGTCAGTACCAAATTTCTGCGCTAGATCCTGGTGATTATTCCTCTCTAACGTTGAATCATCTAAACTTTACATCTAACTTCGATGATTTCGCCTCTCTCTCTTTCTCTGTGTGTGTCTATATATATATATATAAAGGAGAGATTAATTATGGGATTAAGACGCTTGTTAAAGATACCACAATTCATTTGTATATCTGCTGATGCTTGTAATGATTCGCTAAGTCAGGATTTATATTTAGACATTGATTTCATACTAGTTCGACAACTTTCATCTTGTTTGTCGTCCATCTATGTGCAGCTACCATTAAATTCGTGTCAACCTAAATCAGACTCGGCGAATGGCTATTTGCTTCAGCTATTACATAAATGAATTGTGATATCTTTCGAAAGCGTCCTTTTATATAATCGCCCTTTTCAACTCTTTTCCGCATGTAGAAAAACCAAAAACAGCAGTTCATTTCAGCTCTTATACATCTGAATAAACTTAAATTAAATGAAGCTAGGATTAATAGAACAAGTAATATGAAAAAAAAAAAAATGAAGTCAATTCCTACTTAGGTCAATAAAGAAATTTTTTATTTTAGTTACTTTTTGTTAAACAATTACAATTAATATAAATATGTACATACATATGACAGAATCACAATATTAAGTGGCAAACGAAATTTTTTTCCAGTCATTTACACGCTTCGTAACTGACGGTATTTATTCCTAAATTTATATCCTGCTAAATATCTTATATAAGAAAACTTTTTTTTTCTCCCATATAAAACTAAAATTAATTATTTGAAAATCAAATAAAAAAAATTATGCTTCGTCGAAATTCGATCCTAAGGCATGAAGATTCTATGCCGACGCTCTACCAACTTTGCCATTGTAAGACAAATGACATAGTAGAAGCATTGATTTGTTTCTTAATTCACCCGATAAATTAAATGGTTGAAATGCAGTTTAGCCCAACCATCCTTGGCGGCAGGAATTATTTGGCGGTATTTTGCCAAATGTGGCTACCTGGTCCACTTTGCGGACTTAATATTCAGCAAAAAAAAAAAAAAAAAATGCCAAGTTTGTCAATTTTCAAAATCGCGTTAAGTGGTTGGGCTAAACTGCATTTTCACCAACTAAATTTAATTAAATGAGTTAATATTTGAAAAAACTGTATTAACATCAAGTGTCATCCACTACAAGTTTAAGAAAAATGTATTTGAACTTGAGTGGATGAATAAAGAGTATTTTATTAACGATTGAAAATTTGAATAAGTTATATATATAGGGAGAATGTGAACTAATAGTAGGAATTTAAAAAGGAGACTAAATAGAATAAAATAAGCAGTATAAAATTAGTGTAAAGTAAAGATAATTATAAATGTAAGCATAACATAATTAAATTTATTTTTCTTGTTCAATGAAAGCGGAATATTTGATACTATTCACGCCAAACAAGGTAATAAAAGATTAAAGACGAGGTACACGTCGTTTTATTACCAGATAATATTGGGATGGCGCTTTAATTCAACACTGTGAGCAGTCGTTCACTGGCAAATGGTGTGAATCCTTATCAATAATTAGGAATTTAAAAAATAAAGCTGCAGTATTCTTGCTAAAATGTTTACCTGATGTTTGTTGGCTGGTCCACGAGTTCGACGTGCTTGTTGTAGATTACCAGTTTCAGCACAGCATAGGCATCCTGAAATCACTATCTCAGATTCTATGTTGGCCAGTTTCCGGTTTTAAAATGTATCCCGCGATATATATTTGCATTCCTTCCTGCCGAAGGTGACTTTCACCAATAACGCATCTTGACAGTTGTCAGCGTCCATTTGGAATCTTCAGGAAATAAGTCGGGACCGAAGTGATTGTGAAAATGTCGTGAGAGGAGGTTGGAATATTTGAGAGACGTCAATCCTGAACATATTGGAATGGGACCGAGTCTTGATATACAAAGACCCTCCTCCGGTCCTCTTTTCGATCGAGAGTGACAACTTGTCAATCTGTAGAATATTAGGAATTTTGAATTGTATGGGGTATTGTGTGAGTATGCGAATTGTGTGGTTCTTCTTGGTATGTTTAAAGAAAATGTGTTTAAGTTATGATTTTCGAATGTTCATTTAAAATGAACTTACGAACACCAGCAAAAAAAAAAATGTTTTGTATGTTTCGTTGTTGTATAAAAATGTTATTGAATAGGCGAAATTTATATTTTTTTGCATCTATTAGCCTAAATAGCAAATATCTTCTAACGTATTTTTAATTGTCTTAAGAAAGATTTTTGTTCTAGTATTAAATCGTTTCACACATTTTTTTTCATTGCCTACACATAAGTTTTATTTGGCTGTTGGAAATTTAGAACACAGATTCTCAACCTTCTTTTGGCTAACCTCCCCTTTTGGAAAGAAAATTTACTCACCACCCCCTTCTCGAAAAAAATATTAATCAGTGTCACCTTTTCAGAAAAACACACTCTCATCGATTCCCAACTTCAAGTCAATAACGTAGCTGTGTATTTTCAGTCATTTCATAAATATTTTCGTAAGTCAGTAAAAGAAAATAATCACGTAGAAACATATCTTCTAACGTATAGATATGTTTCTACGTCTTCCCTCTTCAGAATGCATATTACTTGTATTCGAAGCAATCAAATAATTTAGCTTTGAAAAGTAAATTAGGAAACTCCATAGGATAAACAATACTCTTGGAAATTCGAGCGTGTCGGTAGGGAATATTAATCTTGTTTTGAACGCTCTAAACTGCTAAATATAGGTTTTGTTGATCGAGTCGGAACGTACGCAAACATTATATGGTGTTCCGTGCGGTTCAATAGGCTTGCTGCAATGTGTTCATGAATTAATCAAAAAGGTATTGAGAACAACGCTATATTGTACCAATACATACTTTAATCTTACCCGAGCTGATCTTGCTTTAAATACATTGAAGCTATTTGAGATGAAACATGTATTTGATAGTTTTCAGAATTTATCAAATTTTTCAGAACGTTCTTGCGGTTTTTGCTCAAGGGATCAGCAATGGATCCTCAAGGCCCTCTAAATTATCGTTGGACACCCCAGTCCCCATACATCTCTGCAACGTACACGATGGGCAGTACCGAACCTGTTAGGAAGCACTGATTTAGAATATCATTCTATAAATATTTCCTGGAAATGACTCTAAATACACATTAATTCGAAATAACCCTTGAAATTTTTTTCAACGTGTTGTTATAAAATTAACATATTGTATAATAAATAACAAGACACTATACCAATAAATAATGAATATAGCTGTCTAAAAAATAAATAAATTGAGATTCAAGCCTATTACCGAAAAGAATAAATATGTTCCGAGAGCTCAAGCCAAGAAGTCAGAAGTTACTTGTATTCACTCAAATATTGTGCCAATTACCAAATGATATCGCCAATAGGATGAACAAGCAATACAACACAACTCTTGGCACGATTTTAAAATTCGTTGAAATGGTGACTCGTGATGGAGTGGTTACTGTGTATGGGGAATGTTTAATACCAATTGGGAATTTCCAGATTTGAGATTCCTCGTCAATAATTTGTTTAGCTGCCTAAGATTTGGTTACACTATATTCCAACCTGTCAGTTCGATCCAACACTGATAACCTAAAAATAAGTTTCATTCGCTTTTCGTTAAGTTCATATCATTAGATTGATATGAACACTTCACTGTGCCTTTTCTTATATCAAATTTACTCTTATTTCCAAGATTAAAGCTTAGTTATAAATAAACCTAAGGCCCTATCTTTATTTCCAAATGAAAAAAGCAAATAGTGTTCTTTTTTATTTCTCAAAGTTCTCTTTCTTTTGAAGACGAGGAAATGTTTTTTTCCCAGTGCTTTTTCTTCTTTTTTTTTCTAAAATCAGATTCGATTGAAAGAAAGTTTCTTCTCTTCTCACCCCTGATAATCGAGTCGTCCTTTCAAGTCCTCCCCGTGCTTCTGCTCTTCTTCAAGTGGGTTCAAAAAGATAGAGTGATTGCAGAAAGAAAAAAAGATATAGTTTAGTTAAAAAAACATTTTTTAGATATTTATATTTATTCTCTCCTCATATTTTTGGCTTCAATCGCTCTCTTGAGAAAGGATAACCCTGTAATCAACAAATGCTGATATTCTGTTGTCTGAGAAATTTTAATGTCCTTGATGCATTCATTCACAAATATTCCCGTGTCATTAGCGATGAGAAGTTCGCGAACTCCCCAGAACCTCACGTGTTACTAAGGGTAGGAATTTCTGTTCTTTTAGATGAAATGTTCTTTCCTGAACTATCCTTTATTTCGTTCTTTGGTTTATTTACTCCTTAGATTCCTCGAGCAAACCTCAAATACATTCAAATGAATTTAACGCAACAAAATTACTACATACGTTCATGATAGGAAAAAATTAAGTCAGTTGATTCTTTTTTAAAATTCATAGATTGTATAAAATTAATTCTAAGCAGGACTAGATTTTCTAATGTTATCAACAAGTGAGGAAAATAAAGCATCTTTGGTAATATTTCAATTTGAATATATATATATATATATATATATATATATAAATACACACACACATATATATATATATATATATAAATATACACACACACACACATATATATATATATAAATATATATACACACACATATATATTCAAATTGAAATATTACCAATTAATATTCAATTTTTGGATTATAGTTTTACAGCAGAAAACTTAAAGTAAATTTTTGTTAAATCGGAAATTGATGACTGAAATTATGTTGCACGACAAATGGAACATGAAGTTTGGCATTTTTTTTTATCACGGAAAGTGAATTATGATCAAATAATGGAAGTCTAGCAGCTCAAACAATGAGTTAAACGTAGAGTTGAAGCTCAAAGCTCCGGAGTTAAAACTAAGGCGAATAAGTAGAATATTTGAAAAAGAAGCGGGTCGTTTCCTTCATTGGCAGTGCACTAAGTGGAAAAGTATTACTGAATAGCAAAGCATAGGTTTCCAACGGACCACTCACTCAGGACCACTTTTTTTTCTTTTTGATAAAATGGGGCGAAAGAACAGAATATTCTTTCGATTCCCCTTGCTACAAATTTAATAAAATTGATATCTGAAGGAAAAAGCTCAATCATAAGAATTTCACATAATAAAGTTGTTTCTTTGAAATCAGTTTGAATTCTTCACTATATTGAAATGATTGTAAAACGATAGTTGTTTGCATTTAGTGCTTAGATTCTTATTACCATATCCAAATGATAAAGTTTTCTTTCAAAACAAAATGATTGTCTAAGGGAAAAACAAATTTCAATAGGTTTCTCCTACTCGGTATTTCATATTCACTATAAATGTAGAATCAAAGAAGTAATTTTATAACTATATTGCCAATTTGAAAGTGCAAATTATAATACGAGGGTGGCTCAAAAAGAACCTGTGTTTTAAAACAGGGATTACTAAGTCAAGTTGATGAGTATTGTCATCTGGTCAATGGTGCTCAAGCAAATTTGTCGCTGTTTCATTGATTATTTTTAATTTGGCAGCCAAATTAAAATTTGATTGGTGTCGCAACTTGTCATTATTTAGCTTCAAGTTGTAACCGTAGAGGAGATCTGAATTCATCATTATACAACCAGAAACCAAGCAAAAGTCGAAACAATGAGATACTTCCTCTGATTTTGCTTTAAATAAGGCGAAGATGGTTCCAATGACCAGAAAATTATAACAACGATCTTTTTTTTTTTTGATGCCAAGGGTATTGTATTCATGGACTTTCTAGAAAAATGAAAAACGGCTAATGAACAATACCTTAGTGAGTTACTTCATTCCAATTTCTTATTTCTAAGACGGGTACTTTTCAGCCACCCTCGTACGTACTAATGAGCTCGTAATAATTACTGATAGTCAATTGGGTATCTTTAATAAACCAAATAAAAAAAAATTTAAATAATAATGCTAATTTAATTCTTATAAGAAAACAACACATCCCATTTCTTACAATTTGGAAGAAATCGGCTCACCAACTAAGAACTGAAGCCTCACCAAGAAAAGTATCATTTGAGTGTCTCGACCCTTTCCAGTCAAAAATGATGTTTAGTCTCTCGCTTCTCTCTACTCCCTAAACTATCTCCTGTTTTCCACATTAGAACATTTGATCTGTGTTTTCTCTGACGCTGGGAACACAGAGAGTTTCCAGATACTGGAGGAATACGCCACTTCTTCCCCTCTCCCCTTTCCATCAATTAATTATCGTCTGCTCGGAGGTAGGCCTTGTTGACCCAAATCTTTTCCCGACTTAATTTGTCAAGCGGACGCCATCTTTTACTTGACCCTCAAACGATAAATTCATTCTCTCCATTTCCTCCTCCACCTCTTCTCTCCGTGATGAATGAAAAGGGGGATGTTTTTCCTCAGAAGAATTCTTTTAGTTTTCGAGCATTTCCTTCATAATGGAGCTTACTATATACTCCATATGGGCGTTTTAAGTCCCTTCTTTGCTCGCTCGAGATCGTGTTAGCCCTAGTGATCAGGTAGCGAGTTTTGTGCCCGGAGGGTCATCAATGCGAATCCAAATACGATCGTCCAAATTTTCATCTAAATTCATTATATAGTTATAAGTAAAGTTTATTTCGATTGTTTTATTTTCACATTCAATTATACAAAATAATAACCAGATACACGAGGTAACCTTTGCGCAAAATTGCCGTAGAAGTATTTGGTGATTAGAAGACATCCGGAGTCCATTCAAATTCGGAATGTTTGCGTAGATATAAATTGGCCACACCTCTACCAAAACCACGGAAGAGAGAGAATATTTGGATACCTATAAAATTATTATTTTAACTGTCGGTCCCTGTTAACTCCGTCCGTTAAAAGAACTGACCCCTATAAGTTTGTTGCATCCAGTACAGCTATGTTTTGGATTCCAGGTCCTTACTTAGTAATCATCTTACCATAGAGTGAGAAATACTGAATTCTATTGCGAATGTATTATATAAAGTTTGTTTCACAGAATTCATGCGTGTGCTTTCGTGAGTAATGAATTTAATTTTCAAATTATAACAATGAAAATTTATCTGAAAATTCTGTTGGGATTCAAGTCTTTTGCGATATTAAGCTCTTTAAGTCGTTGGGGGAGCGGAGAGAGAGAAAGGGGAAAAAGAAAAATCGGAACATTAAATACTACAATATTTGCTTTTTCTCTTGAGTCTGTATATTAAATGTCTCCAATGCGATATGATATAATTCTCTCCGTTATTTATGTACTAATTTAATGTTTATGTATTATTTGCGTATTTGAATTCTTTCAATTTAGGAGCAATAACAACGTTTATATGACAATTTATCTTGTAGTTTTTTATATTACGCTTCTGATTAATGATTTGTGTGGTTAAAAAAATTCTAATTCATTTTCTTTTAATTCTTTTTAGGTATGTAAAGTTTTGTTCTTTTAAACTCTCTGTTGTGGTGAGTTCTAATACTCTTTTTACTATCATTTAATGTTTTTGCATTTTGGGTATCTGAAGACGTTGTTTATTGTGTGGACGGAAAAAAAAGATATTTCTTAGACTGAACTAATACGTTATGTCTAGTTCCACTCTCTTTTATTCACAATTACAAAGTTACCACTATATATATATTTTGTAAAATTTAATTCAATTTTTATTTCATAGACAATATAAGATAGATCATTATAAAGATAATTGTGTGGATAAAAGTTTGAGAAGGTTAAAGCAAGTTTCCTTCGAACGAGTTTCTACAATTTAATAATCCTTTAAAAGTAACATTTATGAAGAATTTACCAGTTAACAGATGTAGCACAATGAATTGTATAGTTTAAAGGAATTAAATTTGTACTCAGATTTTACTAGATTTAGAGAAAAGTATATGTAATAGATTCGTTGGTGTTACAGTTCATTGGTCATTGTGTTTAGAGTAACATATCAGAGTGATACATACCACGTTATCTTTACCACTTACTAAAAATAAAATTACTATAATAGTGTAGAAATATAAACGAATAAAGTGATAATTAGAAAAAAAAATGTATGTTATTCTGAGCTAAATATTTAAAAAAACTTGTTATTTAAGCCCACATATTAAGTAAAATTATATAAATGAAATTATTATCAATAACTAAAAATTTTTGTTAATGGGAATTTTAACTAGAATTGATTTATGAGAAAACGTTTTGTATCTTAAGCTTGGAAGATATAGGAATATATATTTGGTAGAGTTTGTTGTATTAATATTATTTATGTATAGTTAGTTACTATATTTTAATTGGTGTGGAGTAACTTTTCGTTAACACCGGTGCTACGAATAAAAAAAATTAAAATCTGCTTAACCAAATATTGAGAAAATATGTTAAGTCTATTTAAAAAATGAATAACTTTATTAAAAAAAAGTAGAAAATGGAGAAAACACATCTGATGAACACTAGACCTGATAAAACCGATCTCATTGGTCAGTTTACCAATCGGATGAAAATGACGTCATTTCAGCTCCGATGAAAATTGTCATCTTTAATGGATTAAAAGGATCCCGCTGAATGTAATAATCTACAAGACGTCGTGTGAAAATCATAAAAGAAAATCACAATTTATGTGTAGACAGGAAACGGAACTGGCAAAATTATAGACTATGGATTTTGAATTTATTAAAAAAAAATTTAAGCATATTTGGGTTTACAGTCAAACCTAAGCAGCAATTTTGTCGCTAGAAATAAAGTTATTACAGATTTGGATAAATTTACACTAAAAATGGCTGTCCTTAAGGATTTGATCATTTTTAACTATAGATCTGATGATGAAATAAAATTTATACATATTAGGCCCTTGATAAAGAAATTGCAAGCAAAATTTGCTGTAGTTAATACAGATAAAGTCCCTGTGAACTCTTTGCTATCATCTGTAGATATTTTTACTGTAAATTCTTTAATGAATATTTTGAAAACAATGATGCTTTTATAGTTTCAAAATATAAAAGTAGAGAAATTCCTAACCAGAAATAGATGCCCCTTATAAAAAAATAAACTTGGATTTCAACTTATTAAAAATATATTTCTCGTGTGTTCTTGTCTCCAAAATTTCATAAGAATCCTTCTAAATTTAGAAGCATAAGAAATAATTTTAATTCATATATTACTAAATCGGGAAAATTTCATAAACTATTTTGAAAAATATTATTGAAGAATTTAAACAGTTATTATTAAAAATAATAAAGAAATTATTGGTTCCATAATCAATACTCAGACCCATTCAATGTATTGGTATGACTTTTAGGATTTTGTTATTTCAATAGATATTGAAGTAGGTCATTTTACTTTTTCGTGATAATCATAACGCAAAGCGTTCAATAGAAGTTAACAAATTTAAGATCCTCATTCAATTAGTCTTGCAAGAGGATTATATTGTTTTCAACCAAAAAAAAGGGGGTTATCTATCAAGGAAGGCTAGCTAGCATTAGTCTAGAACTTTTATCTGCTTTTTAATAATGGAATCACACAAAAATTCTTTTTTATTTTATTCTCTGGGGAAATTTAAGAAATTCGATGATTTTCTTTGAATGTATAACAACCTTTACAATGCAAACCATTTATAAGACAGAAAAAAAATATATAGGATGCATGGATATTTTTTTATCCAAATTTACCTCCCTGAATCTAAAATAAGCACATTTGGTAGACGTCCCCCATATCAATTTATATCCTTATTGAGTACATTTTTTCTCTTTTTTAAAAAAGAATTTCAGCGTCTAATAAAAGTGCAATAATTCTACTTTTATAGAAAGCATTCTTTATTTATACTTATAGGGTGACCTTTTTTTTTTTCTTCTTCTTAACAGACATTCATTTTCCATCTTTCTTCACAAAATTTCATTTTTTCGAACACTGGAGTGTATCTATTTATATTTAAGATGCACTGTTTGTCAAGAAATTGTCCCTCAGTAAAAAAAACTTAGGTTTATTACTAATAAAAACGTATAAAACTCACTTCTCTTTCATCTAGTGAGAAAGCTTTTTCTGCAGCAATGCCATTTATCAAAATACTCTTTATTATTAAGTCGGGGATGAATTCAGAGAAAAATGAAACGCGAAGTAATGAAAGATATGAATTGTATCTTGTTAAGAAAAATAAAAATTGTTTTAAAATATTTGAAAGAAAAAGATATCACTTGAAATATTTCCTACATTAATTATTATTTGTATCCGATGGATTGTATGTGTTACAAATGTGACAGCAAAGGAGAAGGACTATTGTTCTGAAAAGTAAAGCTTTTTTTATAACAATTCTTTCTGTGGAATAACAAATAACGTTTAGTTTCTTTGAAAAAATAGATAAGTAAAGAGGAATATATTTCAAAATATATATTATTGTAATTAAACTAATTCAAATGATATTAAAAAAATTGTTAAAATTAAAAACAATTCTTAAAATTTTTCGGTATGTAAATTTATATAAATATGCTACTGTATTTTTTCATTCTTGAAGTCCCGTATTTTTATACAGTTCTTCTATGGGAAATTGGAATTGGGTAACTCCATGTCTGTAGAATTGTCCATTGATCGTTTTACTTTTTTCTAACAAACTTATAAGTGGAGCGCCCTGTGCAACGTCTTCTTCGTAGCGGATTCTCCGGATGCAAACTTATTGTTTTCATTGTTGTTTGATTTCTGATGATAAATCCAGGCCTCATTGACGGTGACAATTCGACGCTGCTATTATTATATTTTGATTTGGTTTCAAATGGCAGCCAAATCAAAACCAATATTTAAATCTGTGTCACATTTGTTTTGGCTACGTTCAACTAATGGCAGCACACAATGGTAATACTTAGAAAAGGCCATCTGTCGTCAAAGACAGGTATTTTTTAAACTAATCAAGTATTAAGCGATTTCAAACTATGTTAAAAGAATTTGAAAGTATAAAAATAAGATTCTTCAAATTTTTTAATGAATAATTACAGCTAAATAGTCAACTGTATTATACGATTTTGTGAAGCGTTTTTATCGAGTTTTTCTATTGTTAACCAAATTCATCATTAAAATTAAACAGTTGAAATTTAATACATGAAGGTGGTTCAAAAGTTACATGTGTTGGACGACAGATGGCGCTGCTGAGGTAATTTGATATTATCGTTGTGTGCTGCTATTTGCTAATTGACACCAAAGCAAGCTTTGCACTGATTCATTCGTTAGTTTGGATTTAAAAGCCCTTTGCTCATTTCTCAGAATGAATGAGTATTTGACTCATTATCTATTAAAAACTAAGTTGTTGCTCTACTATAATTATTGCAGTCTTGTTACAAGTACAACAGGACATTTACTCAAATTTCATTAGCAATTACATTTTTCGATAAACTGTTCTGTTTGAGAAATGTTATTATTGAATGAAGTACAACAAATGAATATTCTTCATCAGATGATTAAAAGAGATTAGAAATGAATATTTTTATAAGTATTAGTAATAAATAGTTCTGCTCTGTTACATTAATGACTAACATATTATACAGTGACTATCTGATAGGTGTCCCCGTCGTTGAGACCCTGATTCCTCATTATACTTCGGAAAACAAGCAATAATCAAAATGATGGGATGCTTTTTGTGAATATTTGTGTGCTTTGTGCGAAAACGGCCACATTGGCTGAAAAAATATTATCATTATTTTATGATGCATTACACTACTTATAGGAAGAGGATAAACTGATCAATGGGCAATGCTGAATTGAGAATCCATTGCTCCTCCCCAACATTTCTTAACGAGAAGACTCTATTGTCCTGTTTTACACATATTTTATTCATGACTCTTAATGCTGCTTTAAAATCTTCTCAGATTTCAAACAAATTTTAGAGCCAGTTTAGCTGGATGTGGCTCTTGTTTCGCAAACCGTCAATGTCACCGTACATTGAGGATTTATGATGCAAGTACATAAACTCACTTACTTTTTGAACCCACCTCCTCGTATATCAGTGATTTAAATATGATGTGAAACTGAGAACTAATAAAATTTTGTGACAAGAAGTCACCTCAACAGTAAATAGTTTAAAACATAGGTTTCTAACACTTGTTGACCTACTGAAAAAGAAATAGAGTAATCGTAATTTAAGTAATAGTTAAAATGAAAAATGAATGAAAAACATTGCATCAATCTTTTGGGTCACTAGGGGATTCATGTTCTTTTATTTGCATTTCTACATCAAGAAAATCCTCTTTATTATTCATGTCATTTATTTAGTTTTTTTCTTTCATGTAAATTATTTGGCAGATAACTCATCATTTACTTTTAAAAAGCAAGTGACAAAAAATGAAGTCGCAATATATATATCCTTTTGTGAAAAATAAACAAAATCCCAACACCCCCGCAGTCATCACGAACAAAGTATATATATCTCTTTTTCTCAAAACATTCCAAACTCTCGTCACGTTTTCTAATTTCTTTACTCGTCTTTCCCCTAAACCCTCGACGGTCATTCTGAGTCCCAGCCGCGACTGTTTTATTTGTCCCACTCTCCTCTTCCTCATCTTGATTTATTTCCGTCCAAATCTATAACTTCTTCCTCTGAAAAATCCTAAAATAAACAGTTCCGGTGAGATATATATCAACAACTCCCCTAGAGTTTTTTTTTTTTATTTTATTTTCTTGTTGTTCTTATTTTTGTAACTTGATTTCTCTCAGTTTTTTTGAAATGCGGGGAGTGTTTCAGCTTCTCCACTCCACTTTCAATTTTCGCGTTGAGATTTCAATTTCCTTCTGTGCGCGCGCCGCCTTCCCCTTTGAAGTATGCCGATATTCGTCTTTCGATTTGGCGCCAAAATGAAGTCATCGAATGCAAGGAAGAGTATCAATAAGATAAATCATTCAGTCAAATAATAAATCATGTATCATTTTCGCAAGAACACTTGAATTTCAGTGGAATTGGGAGTTGTAATAGTTTGAAATCTTCGATGTCATTAAAAAAGATAAACATCGTTGAAAATATTGTAGCACTTCTGTTATAATAATCTTAATTTCGAAAACCATTTGAAGTTTATGTAACGCCCTTCCCGTCTTCTTCCATTTACAGTATGTAAGACTTATTAATCAACACAGACAAATGAAAAGAGAGTCTCGCTCAGTGGTGATAACCAAGTAATTTTATTCAGATCTACGAATAATCAACATTTAATCTTAATCTACTTCTTTTGTGACAATTAGTACCCAAACGCACTTCATTTAGAGTTTCAAATGATAAATTAATTGTCTTATCGAATCAAACTAATTTGTGTTCTTAGAGGAATTGAAGAGAAAGGTTCGAGTCCTTGACTCTTATAAAGATTCACTTCTGAGGCTTCTTATTCAATGCAGTTGTGATGCAGATGTTTCACTTGATAACTTGAAATCGCAATGACACTGTCATTCGCTAAGCAATCAGCCTCCGTATTAGACTCTTTACTGCTTATATATGTATTTATTCAATTCCATTCATTGCCCTTCACTAACTCTAGTCTATTCTACATAACTCACGTTTCATTTGTTGGAAGAAATTTTCAAGTCAAACAGCATCACAAAAATTTCACAGGGTCTGATTTGAAAGGAAAATCACGATAGAGCCCACATCATAGATTCAAGAAGGGATGCGAATCGAAGGAACAATCTGTTTTGAACCTGTTCATATAAAAAAGAGAGAACATTCGAATCAGTGATCCCCCAGAAACCTGTTCTTTGCTGTTTCGAAATATTATGAGGCGTTTCTCTTAATTCCCCCCAAGGGACTACCATCTTTTGGTAAGTACGGTCATTACAACCCCGATGTATCCTTGTGATCTTTTTCTTTTCCATAGGGACTTTATGTACTAACATATAGCACAAGTAATGCACCTCCGGGATATCCCAGTATTTCGATCCTCCTACTTGTCAACCATTTTTTTTATCTTTTCCTTCTATTTTTTTAATCGTCTAGGTAACAAAGGCACACTATTTAGCTCAGCATGGCCATATTTGTGTCTCATGTGCCATAACCCTCAACTTTTATCCACTCACCCTTCCTTCGCTGCCTATGCAGTGAGGGTTAAAGACTCGGAATAGGGCCGACTTGAGAGGGGACAACTCAGAAAGTAAACGACTTAAAAATTTAATTGACCTGATTTTTCTACAAATGTTTAAAATAATCAAATGTATTTATGCGTAGTAGAAGGAACAGTTTATCTAAAAGAACAGGGACTCCCACCCCTACACTAAATATTATTTATATATAGTTGGTTAAAAAGAAAAATTCATCAGTAATATAAATAAAATTTTCCTCTAAATATGTTGTTTAGCGTGTAGTTGTCGCAAAATGATTCAATTGGTCTGTAGGACTGAAACACAATTCAATGAAATTCAATTTGTTCGAGTCCACTTAACAATCGGTTGTTTCAAGTACTGAAATGTAACAATTGTGATGAGTCATAAATTAACTCTTTTCAGTTATTGCAGGAGTTGCACCAGAGCACCAGATAATTTACTTCTAACAGCTCTTATTATTCATTATTCTCAGTTTATAAATGTAATTTATCCCATTTATTTATTACAGTTCATAATTTCAATCTAAAGTACATAAGTCACTTTTCATTTTATTGCGCGAATTTTTCACTTTAACAATGCCCATCAAAAATTTTCTAGAGTGTTAGTTGAAAGGAAGACGTGATAAAACAGTCGCTACCGACGAATCTATGTATTTTTAATAAATAGAAAATACAATTTGTAGTGTAATTATTTAAATCTGTCATTAATTTAAATTGATTAAACATATTCCTCTGTGGCTTTAATACCTGTTTTGTTTCTCCAATTTTATATAGTGCTTGAATTTCTCAATGAGTTCTTCGAAATGTTCTATTAAAATCTTTTTCGCAAAAGCCTGTTTCAGTTCGAAAATGAAACTCGTAGACAATGCTGTCTTGATACGATTTCTAAACACTAATCCAAAAACACTTCACTTCAAATCCTCTCTTTACATTTTACTTCTGTTTCGGAATACACAAAGTAATCGTTATCCCTCAATGCATTTCGCTTTCCCAGAACTCGTAAAAATCCTTCTTATCTCTAAATCCTTTAAAAGCATCCGGAGATCAAAGAAAATCATATCTTTATGAATCTCGATGGAATGGAAAAGTTTATGTCAGGGTAAAAAAAAAGTACCGCTTTCTGAAAATGAATGCCCTCTACGAAAAACAAATTGAACTCCATTTCAAAAATTGAAATCATGCGCATTTTTATAAATAAGATAAACCAAAAATGTTCTTGAGGTTTTTATTTACTATTCAATATGCGCGTTTCGGAAATAGGAATCTTTATGAGAGCAGTCGATTGGTTGTTGGGGGAAGAGTGGTTATTTCTATTGGTTAATATTTTGGAGTGGAAAGAAATAAAAAAAAAAAAAAAAAAAAAACGACTAGGAGAATGTTGGGCTAAAAAGACTTTTTTTTGGTTATTGTTGGAAAAGAAGACAAAAATTTAGAGAACATCTCTCATATGAATAATAGTTAATCTGGTTGTATTTCAAAGGAAACCTACATCTCATCACTCTAAAGCATTTTCATGCACGCATTTCCCTTTAAGTAACCTTTGGGTCTACTTATTATCATGTTTTTCGAATTGAGAACTTCTCTTTATGAAAGAACCGTTACTTATGTAATTTTGCATTTTTATATAAGCAGCGTAGTGAATAAGATAGGAAGGCGATAATAAGAGATTTGTTCGATTGATGAGTCCACCGTGAGCTCAAGTGTGAAGTGATATTCTGAGAGTGATTACATGAATCCATTTAAATTAAACCTACTGGGTGGATTTATAAGATGAATATTATTCTCTCCATATACAATATTACAATACTACACATCAATGAATAATATTCAATGCTCACGCCATTCCCATTTCCGTTCTTAGCACGGGTACTTATCTCTGGTGAAAACGAGCTCCGTATTCTCACCATATCGTTGGCCGATAGAGAATCAGTGTTCACACTAAAATGAGATTCAGCACTGAACATCTCACTGTCCCCCGACTCCAGTTTAAATGAGAGCGTTTATGCGTAGATATGAAGGGAATGCAAACTACTAATCGTCTGGCAGAAAAACCAACGTCATTAAGTCTCCTGTAAACAGCTTGTCTGGATACTCGTATTTGTGTGGCAGCTGTGTCCCGTTGTCTGACACATTTTCCCCTCTGACAGAGCGCAGTTATTGGGAGATATCGGTCTTACCGAATGGTTGTGATGGTACTGGTCGTCGGTTAACAATTTTCCGCTTTTTGAAACCTCTGACATAATCCTGCGATCGCACTGAGTGCATACTCAGAATTCGGGACACTTCTGTTTGTGATCGTCCAGTTCAGACCATTTCTAAGATTCCTCCTTTCTTAGGCATGTCCAATTGTAGACTTTGAGCCATCATTCAATCTGTTTAATTGTTAACAACGTTTCATCGCACATGAATTGTATGACACCTGTCTCAACTGCTTATGCCGTGTAAGTAATTTATCCTCGTTCTGATGTGCGCTGGCGTTTTGCACACGAAGACGTCGATTGAAATGTTTTGCTTAAAGACACAATTTCATGTTCAATAGATGATTATTTGCAAAATATTTCGAACAAATTCACCAATGTTTACTCACATTTCTCGCATTTTACGGTTAATGCTTAACTTTTTCTCATCATTGTGTGCAGTGTGTGTGGCGGTGGTGTATAAGGTTTTATTCAATACTTTGTTTATGGTTCACTAGCTTGTGAATATTTTTCACCATAAATTTTCTGATGTCTTCTGTTTTTTGACGATTCGGCTATCGATTTCTTTTATGTGAGATGGCGTCGTGTTACTTTCCTTTTCTTATTTGTGTTTGCATTTAATTTTTTAATATCTTTTTAATATTTTTTAAATAATATTCCTTAGTTTTTTTATATTTTATTTTATATATCCTTATGTGTGTGTGTGCATCATTTTCTCTTATTTAGAAACTTTCTGTAGGTAATTATACATCAAGGGATTTGTTATGATATCAATTTGCTTGACTGCAATTTCGTATGCGAGTATGTATTGTTTTTCGGAAGTTCCCCATTCTTCCTGTTGAGCCCACCAATGGCTGTGAGTATTTAGGGTGAGTCTGGTTCTCTTGGATGATTTAGCCAATATCCCCCGTGTTGCTTCTAAGTGCGACATTGACTATCAATCAATTCATTAGGTTTTTAGCTACAATATGTCCAATCAGGATTTCATGCCAAACAATTCAAACGAATCAACCAACCGCGACATGTTCTGTGGTCTTGTGGAACAGGGTTTTCCAAACGTTGGATCGCATCCAGTATTGGCGAACGAAAAACAACTGCTGAATTGTCCCTTCACGATATTTATAACTTGTAATGCGATGCGCTATATATTTGTGTCATTCATGATTTTTTTTGAATAATCTGGTGTGAAAGGGTAAAAACATTATTGTATTTAAAGTTCGAGAAAAGGTTGTAACTGTTACAAAAAAAAAAAAAAAAATGGGGTTATGTCGTGTGGAAGCTATAAATTACAAAACTTTTTATAAAGCTGACAGAATTGAGATAATTAATTGATGAGATTTCTCTTGTTCTCTAAGACCATTTGCTAGGTTTGGAGATTTGTTTTGAGGAATATTTTCCCTCGATCAACAGCGACAAATAGTATATAAAGAGTTCACCTACATTTAACATAGAATCTGAAGTAGAATTTCCGGATTCAGATTCAGGTATTAAATTTAAAAGTGTCGTGCTGACACATCACTCGGAGGTATTTTTTTTTATAAGAGAGAATATCACTGGTGATTTTTCGGTTGACGTGTCCCCGAGAGTACCCAGTTTTAGAAGGAAAAATTGAAACATTTCCTATGCCTTTTGTAACGACCTGTAAATGTATAGCCGGAATTTCATCACTAATAGTTTTAAAAATTAGAAATCGATTTATGTTTCTGAGTATTAAATTATAATCTTTTCCTCCAAACGTGAAGTTTTAAATTAACGCAAATAATAGCTTCATTTTTCTCCTTAAGTTATATGATCTTATTAGAATTTCCTCTTTGCAGTTATGTCTGTAATAATTTCATATAAGTAATTAGTAAAGTATATGAAAATTATATTGATATCTGATTAGTATTTTATTTTACCTACGAATCTCGGCAATAAGTTTTTAGTGGGTTTCAAAAAAAGAATTTTACTAATAGCAGGAAAATAAAGTATGGGAACACTGTTGCCGAGAATATGTATGCTGCTGCAGTGAGAAGTTAATATTGTATATCCCAATCTCCGGCGTGTTTAGGTGCACGCCGGAGATGCATTAATAAATACCTCCCAGTTTCATGAATAATAGGCATTGCCTCTTCGGCATGATTCACGCGGATTACCCATTGGATGTAGGATGACAAATGGCGCGGACCTTTGACGCGTGTCGTAGTTTACAACCGGACACGAATCAATATAGACCTCTCATTACTGTCGCCTAAATCAGGGAACTCTGGTGCGGATTAAGGGGAGAGAATCGTTGATTGATAAGGTCTGGCTTATGGTAGGGTATGTACCGATTGGGTAAGAGATGGCGCGAGTCGAGTTTTGCGGCAACGATTTTACGCTCCTCCCCCAAGCGTTTCTTATTAATAAATTAAAGAATATTTACCTCTAAAGGTAACGTAATAAAAAAACAAACCATGAAGTATAGTAAATCCCTGTTAAACCGGATGTCGCTTAATCTAAACAGCTGTTAAAAAAATTCATAATTAATACCTGCAAACAAAAATCTCAGGAGTTTAAAACTGAAGGGTACGCAGTTTTGTGACTAGTGGCTCTGAGATCATAATTATTATTTTTCATCTTATAGAACCTCGGTGCAATTAAATACCAATTGAATTTTTTTGTGATAAAATACGTGGAAAACAGCAGCAATGAAACGGTATCTGGATATTACGAACATTGACATCTGCGTCATTCATTATTGAAGAAATTAACGCATTTCACAGTAAGACTACAAGGACTGTGAAAATGCTGTAATACTGCAACACATTAAGTTATAGGTGCAAGCAGATAACTAAGATAATAAAGGCTGTCATATCTGAATAGTGGAGGAGAACACAGGATGAACACGACAGCGATGAATCTATCCATTACTTGAAGTCAAAACTTTGTGAAACTAAAAACCATTTCAGTGTTGTAATAAAATACATTCAATTGAATGATATGAATTGATTTCTACATCAATTAATGATTCAATAAAATAACCCTAAAGGAAGGTAGCGAAATATCAATCGTTTCTTCAAATCAATGAACGTGTCTAGTGTGGTCAGTTAATATGTCCTAGGTAGTTTTTTTTCAACCTGATGCGTATCTTATAAGTAATGCGAGTATATTGATTTAAATACTTTCTTATGCAACTCTTTCCTTGTTTACTTTCTTTAATTTCAAAATACTTGTTCTTTTTATTGTGAAGAGTGTTTATCTATGTACTTTAACTCATTTTGTAACATATTTTGTTTTATCCGGATTTTCCTTAATCCAGATGCGATCGAATGCTTAGAGGTCACTCATTATGAGGGTGAACGCAACGGACTCCTAATCAGAAGGTAATTATTATCACACAGAAACATCGGACACCTCACATGTCATCTGTAATGATTTATTAAAAACATTTCAAAAGACTAAATTAAGGACAAACATAAGCTGACGATCTGACAGCTAATTGAAACAACATAACCAAGAGAGAACTGTGAAACCACAAAGCGGTTCCTCTTTCTTCCCCGGGGGTTTTAAGTGCTAACCTATATATTGGGTAGCAGAAGAAAATTGAATTCACTTTAGTATCGCATAATTTAAGCTGGCTTGCCTTGCCAGAATAGCCGGCTCATAGTAGTAGAAAAGCAGTAAGCTAGAACCTTGGTGATCACCAGTCGCCACAATCTACGGTCCCAATTAGTCTGGATTAGTGATGCTCCTGTATATATATATATATAATTTAGGCGCGCTGCGTCACAAAATTCAACGTTCACTCACATCAACTCACAAATTGCCATGTCCCTACTTCTCTTCTAAAGATCTGAGTCATCAGAACACAATGAAGGGTTAGTCCAGAAATATATAATCAAGTAAATATAGATTAGTTTATCCTGAGGTTTAGAAAGACCAAAAATAATAGTTACTAAATTGAGTCTTAATTGAGAATTTGACTTATTTTAATACCAACAAAACTAAATTTGAATAAAGGTAAACATTTGCTAGCTGGATCCGAGTTAAGTATCTACTCCTAGAATATTGTTTTCGCCATTTTACACCAATATCGTGTGTTCGTCTAAATCACTACTTCATCTTACCACTAATCACTCCAATACCCCCGATCTCGCTATCTTATATTTCCAATTCACTGCAATTCTTATATAGCAATACTAATTTTTGTAAGTCGCTATTTTTTCACATCGAGATTATCTCAATTCAAATATCGTAATAAAATAGCCCAAAAGGTTAGTTTAAGGAGGGGGGGAACTTAGGAGAAACCATTACAAAGTTTTGGCAAAATTCAACTTTGATGTAATGTTCGTTAGTCTGTGAAAGAATACTGTACAAGTTTACAATATCCATACACTCTCACACTAATTATTTACGTAAAACATTTCTATGATAATAATGAATTTAGAATTTGAAGAGAAAAAAATAAGCATTGTTGATTAAGGTTAATTTAAAATGAATATCCGGTATATATAAGATCTCTAGAATATATGGTTTTGTCCCTTCAGAAGTTGGAGAGCATCAGAGAGTCTTTTCCTGCAGAATAAAAAACAATTCCCACACTGAACGTCATCAGCTATTATCATTACAGTAAGCAACATTCTAAAGGTTTATGCTCGTATGCTATACATCCATATAATATATGTTTAAGACAACATATTTTGTTATTGATAACATTTAGAAGAAGTTAAATTCATAGAG
>BMAW01036535.1:45701-79436 GCA_019974015.1 Nephila pilipes
TATATATATATATATATATATATATATATATATATATATATATATATACATACATATATATACATGGTCTATCGGGATGTTCTGTCCATTTCTTAAATTAAAAATAAAACATTTTGTTCAGTAAATATTACATATTAATAACATTCACACCGTTACTTATAAACTTTTTTTCAACATGATCACCTGAAAATTTAGGTTGACCCTCAGTAAGGGATTTCTGAGGTCCCACCCTCAATAAGATTGAGACATTAAAGCCCTAATCTCTAAAGTATGGTGGACAATTAAAGGATTACATTAGAAGACACTAAATGATCTATTCGGTAATTTTTGCTGAAAAATGGATGATTTGAGCGAAAATTTCTAAAAAATAACTCACGACATTGCTAAAAAATGGTCAAGCGTATCCTGAGAAAAGGGGACGGTTAACTGCCTCACCCTCATTTTAATGAATATTTATTAACGTCACTCTTAAAAGCAACACGAGGGCTATTTGTGACGGACCTCATCATTTAGAACCTCGGTTAAGTGACGAGAACGACATTAGAATTGGCACCTTCCTCTCCAAACCTCCTCTCTAACGGGAGGATTTGGAGCCTTGGCAGATTTAATGTGCATTAGCTCCCACACGACAGATCTTTAGTGACAGCAGGACTTGAACCCACAATTCGACGAGAGAACCCCTCCCCCCACACACACTCACGAGTTCGTGACCATAACCATTAAACTACTGGGCCCATCCCCTTTGAACAAATGGATATGTATTGGAATTTATTTTTATGAGCGTTAACCTAACCGGTTGTTGACGACTGGCTGCTTCATTTTCAGCATCATTCAAGTACCAGGGAAACACTCTTGAACTTATGAATCTAGTTATGGGTTCGAGTCCTGACGCCACTAAATGCCCGTTGTTTAGCGGGAATGGTGCACGCTAAATTTTTCAAGGCTCTAAGTTCCCACGTTTGAATTATGTGGATATTTAGTAAGTTGGGAGCTAGCTCAGATGTCGCCCCCGAATCTACTTGATAGAGGTTTAAATTACAAATGTGATGCTAATAAACATTCAGTCGAACAATATGCCTCCGTATCCTATCTGAGGAACCGTGACATTTTAAAGTGCAGCGATTTATACTATTTTATACTGAACAGTTTTAATGGAATCGATTCTGACTGCTAAAATGCTGATTTACAAATCAGGCGAGTTGAAATGGGCTGATTGATCTAGTAACCCCATCGAATCCCTGTTGAGATGTCGTTAATACAAATCAATCCCCACTGGACTTATCGAACAAAGTAGACGTGAATATATACCTCTTGCTTTCATGAATAACGAGCTTCGTCTTCTCGGTGTGATGCAAGTGGATTGGCTGTGCGAATAATACGAGCTCCGGATTTATGACGCAACTGAATTTGAATCAATGTAGACCTATTATTAGTGTCACATAAATCAGGGCTGGAGGAAATCTGATGCGAATTAGAAAGTGAATCCGCTGACTGCAATATATCTTGGAATTTTGAATTGACATCACACTGCACGAGGATCATTGCCGAAGAATTCTTGAATTTGAGACATTCTAGAACGGGCTCCCGCGCGTTCCCTTTAATTAATCTCTTGGGTTACTTTACTACTATTTGCCTTGTGAAAGAATCGTGACTATGTAAATTAACTCTATTATCTAAGAAATACAGTGAATTTGTGAAATTATTAGACAGATATTGATGGTATTACAATGATTAGATACAAGAGAAGGTAGAGGAAGTAGTGAGGTTGTTGAGCATATGGTTCGAGAAAGTGGATGGGATCTTCTAAATGTATATTTCTGATTTTAATTCATTCCCCAGAACTTTATTGAACTCAATTTCTGTAATATGATAAGTATCAGCGAATTCATAATTATATTTGATTTAGGATACGATTGAGTTTTCACCGACCATTCATAATTTACATTTGGATCATTCTTATCGAAGTAAGATTAAATTAATTTAAAGCTTCTTGATTGATTATTTATTGCTTCCCAATGACTCATTGACGCCCCTGGTTTGTTATTAAGGCCGTTATTTTAAGTCAACTGAGCAATAAGTCAGCTGAAGAGGATCGACTCCCGAGCTTGTACCTGCGTTTCGTAAATTCTAGACCGCGCCGGGGGAGGATTTTGAAGTCCAGTTCTGTGACACTGGCTGCATCCCTAATGTGTCCCTTTATTAGGTAGCCTATCTGTCCTCATGCACAGCTTCGGGTCGACAAATTGTCAAGTTTTCAGAAAGAGAACAACCCTTTGTGACAACTTCAAAAAAGGCACGTAAAATAAAACAATACAACTACGTAGGAAAAAATGTAAATAGATTTGTTGATTGAAGATTTTATGAATTGAAAATAAAATGAAGAAGCATTTCATGAACGTATTCTTTTATTTCAAAAGCAAGTAAACTCTTATATAGCACGTTTGAAACCACGACCATGCCGGATGATGGGGCGTCAATTTAGTTTTAACGGGAATATGAAAGATATGTCATTCTAGATAAGAATTTAAACGATTAAAACATGTATTTAATGTGTTTACGCACGTTCTGAGCCTGTGGGGATTCTATGAATGTTCCTCAAAGTATTTCGTCATTTTATGGCAAATTCAAAATTAAATTCAAACTTTAAACATTAATTCCATATTCCCGCATTGATAACAAAAATTAAATAAAAGAAAAGTTAAAACAGTTCAATGTTTGTTAAAAGAAGTTATTCTTTAGTTACATTCCTTATATTAGTTTTATTAGCATTTGAAGAACACTTATCAGGCTTCGACAATATTTTACTGAACACTTTTCAGGTTCAATGTTGTACAAATGTAAACCATTCGAAACAAAAACACTATAATGAAGTGAAAATTGACAGCGACGATGAACAATGAGCGAAAATGCGAGCAGCGCTGTATCGCTATCTGGCAAGTTCAACATACTCCCGAATCTACTCGAAAAATACAAAAGCAAACGGCTTCATTGGTGTCTGATGTTTTTAATCATCGAATGCCTGATTCGAGATTGGGTACATTACATCGCAAAAGTGACAAATAGAACATTGGGAATGCTTAAACTAAAAATCGCCGTGTAGAATTTTTCATTCACTTTCTCACCTATAATTTGAACAATTCAAACATTTTCATGCAATGACTGAAAATACACATTTTATATCAGCCAGTTCTAATGCACCTCTAGAAAGGATATTAAATTTTATGAATAAATAGTGCAAGAACGAAGAAAAAAACATTTGCAAGGCACAATTCTTAAAGCAATGCTAATTATTACCAAAGTAAATTTTAAGAAACCTTGCCCAGAATTCCATTCTTATTTGAAAGCAAAGTCAAATACAATAAAGCTAATTTGTTCTTAAGAAAATGTAAAATCATGCAAGTTATTTATTTTCACGAGTTCATTTTTGTTCTTTTCATTAATAAATGTAAACTATAAATAAATATGCGTTTTCTTGAATATACACATACAGTTATCTAAAAATTAGCAGATACTCCATTTTGTGGGAAGTATATAGAAACCCAAAGGAAACATATATCACCTATTCCACAAGATGGCTGGTTATATAATGTCTCAAACTACCAACTCTCGTCTAAGACCGGAGGGGCGAAATTCGATTTTGATTGATTGATTGGGTTTTTTTTTTTATTAACGGTGCACCAGAAGCAACGCGATGGCTGTTGGTGACGAACTCGTAAATTTGAACCTCTGTCAAGTGACGAGGATGACACCTGAGCTGGCACCTCCCTCTCCTAACTTCTACACCACGCCAATGGGTGGACTTTGAGCCTTGATAGATTTAACATGCACTAGCCCCGGATATACGGTGGGTCTTGAGCGGCACTAAGGGTTCAATCCCTGACATGATGAAAACCACCGGCCGGGAGTCCGCGACTATGACCACTAGGTTACCGCAGCTACAGACAATATTTGAAGCAATCCAATCATTCTCTTAAATACATTTTATGTACATAATTTACAAGGTAGAAAGATTAAATATTTTTTTAATCTAAATTTAGATTCATATAGCCCGCACTCTTTCGTATTATAACAAAGTTATTTCATTTTAATTGTCCGAATCAGCATCAGCGGGGCTCTCGCCATCTGTCGTCGATTTCTTCGAACTGAAAAAAAGTGACCTTTTTCGAAAACTCATTCGAACTGGGACAGTATACATTCCTTGAAATGGTGATTAACGTAAGAAAAAAGAAGGGAAAAAAAGCATTAATATCTGCTCTTAGCAGGCAGTCGTGACATCGTCCGAACAAAAGAATTATACGAAATCCGAAATATGAAAAAAATAAGAGTTATAACATCACAGTCTATCACCATTCGGTTGCCTCCATCATATCACTGATTGATTAAGTCCAGTTACGAGAAGAAAGATGGCGCAGCTTGTGTTGAAAGGTCATATTTCACTAGTCTCTGTTTGTCGCTAATGGACCGATTGTTAGTCATTTTTTAGCGTTAGACGTGTTTAACATTGGTATTTACAGCTGTGGAATTGGTTAAAACTGTATAACATTGAGGAGAGATGACTCCTAATTGCTTACGAGATTCACGGCCAATAATTCGGAAACAAGCCGTATACCAAAATCTTTTTTTTTTTTTTTTTTTTTTTTTTTTGAATAAGGGTTATGTTTAGTAAAATAATTTCTCAAGCCATTCACATGCCTTACTGTGTTTGTGAGATGCCTATTTAAGGGTCGTCTTCGTCACCTGATGCTGATTCAAAATGTCTTTTGCAATTTCTTACGTAGAGAAGAATGAGATGGTAATATAAATTAAGAATTTCTGTTAAATAATAAAACGAATGAGAGAATTCGAGGTTCGTGCACCTGAAAACCAACTGGATTGATGGTTGTTAAGAAATCACTAAGTCCTCATGTAGCGTAATTTTTGGAGGGATGGTCTGACTCAAATGGTAACGGTTCTCACATGCATTTTCCTTTAGCTAATTTTTGGAGCTACTTTACTACGATATTTAATATGAAAATATTCTTTTGTGAAAAGACAATGAAATATGTAAATAAGCCTTATTATATAAGAAGCGAAAAAGAATAAAGGGATATTCAGAAGAACTTTATAGAGCTGTGGTTCTCAACAGGGGAGGTACCACCCTCCAGTCTTCGTTGAAGGAATCTAAGGATGCGTTTTTGGTCCATAGGTCGAGCTGTCGTAACTACGGGAATTATTAAAAATGATCGAATGTATGTTTCAACAAATACGTGTAAATACCTTTTAAGCAAGATCAGCCCGTGTTAAAAGTAGGAATTGGCAAACGTTAGTTTTGTTCGCGATACCTTTTCGACTTGTACATGAACGAGCTATAGCATGTGCAGTGCACGATCCGGATCACCACAGCATGCGTGTGTATGTTCTATCTCAATGGAGGCAAAGTTTATTTCAAAGTTTCGACAGAGAACGTCAAGATTAAAACTCCCAGCGACACGCCTCCACGAATTTCTTAGCATCATGTTAATGAGTTTCCTATATTTTTCTTCTCAAAGCTAGATTATTAATTTTTTGAGTAAAATAATGTACATTTAAATAAGTGAAAAATAGAAATGTTCCTGCTTGTTTACGTTCTTCTCTGACTCTGGAAGAACTTTTTAAGTATTTGTTTAAGACCTGAAAACTCACACAATTATTTTATTGATTTCGTGAACAAGAGTCGGATTTTTTTTTATCATGAAAAGAGAGAAATTATTAATTTTTTCGAAGAAGGCTGTTTGCAATTTTTTTTCTTTTTCTGAGTAAGGGTTGGTAAGTCAAAAAGATTTAGAATCTACTAGAGAAATTCAAACAGCTTCAAGACGATATTCAGAATGAGTCCGTCTGACTCTTATTCCGTTATTATTTTACTGTTTAGAGATTCTAAATACTTAGGACAGATATTTTCTTTATTAAGAACGAGTTAAGTTAACCGCACTACATATTAAGTTTATTTTGATTATCGTTAGTTCAAGGATTGAACAAACTGGTTAAAGATTTAGGCTGATTATTATTGTGTAATTATATCTCTCATTATCAACGAAACGATTTGTCCCAATATGTCGTCATTAGACATTTACTTTTTTTTTCCGAAAGAAGGATGTGTGTTTCCAATTCTTTATTTTTAATTCCAGTGCAATAGTTTTGACCAAAATATGAGCAAGACAAGAGCTTAATTTGTGTCGTGTTTTCAGCCAGAAAGGTGGGTGACCTTGTGCCGGACATCTTTGCGATCTTTTAGATCGAGCATTGTAACGTCCTGGGATTATTTCCTTCACTTGATCGTTCCATCAGAAGGCATTGTTTAAATAACAAGTAATTTATGGTCAAATGAAAAGAAAGCCCAATATTGGAAACAACCAAATTATTTTTATTCGGAACTACAAATATTAAACATTCAAAATATAGATTATTATAACAGTGGATAAAGTCCCTACATACATCTGAATCTAAATATAAATATTGACGTAACTGTTACTAACTCATCGTTTTCGAAGCAGTAGTAGTACTTGCAAGGAAGGTCCGATTCACTGACCGGTTTTATACCCTAACTAGCATCGAATCCTATACATCTTTACTTACATCAGCATAGGCACGAGTTTAGTTTCGTTGATAATTTCTTCTCTCTATACCACTAACTATCTTCATTAAGCTATCCGCAGTTTTATATATGCTATCTTATTATTCACTACACTGCGAGATTTCTGCTTAATTTATATAAGTCACAGTTCATTTATAAAAACAGGTTCTTAAATCATATGAAAGTGCATATTATAGGAAATACTTGAGGGAACCCGTTACAGTATTTCAAATTCATTTCAAGCTGAGGGCCAATTTTTAAAAAGTAAAAGTCACGCTGTCTCATAGAGGTGATTTTTTATTTCTTAATTACTCTCGTAGCAGATGCACTGCTCCTCGTAATTGCATCAGAGTGCTCATGCTGTTCATAGGAAGGTTTTCGGTCAAATAATTTTGGTACAATAATGACATTATGACATATCAAGTAGATTATTTTATCTTCTATATCACAGCAAAAATTCTCTAATTCCTATTTCACTCGATGTTAATCAACTGTTTCCGTTTAGTTTTACTATCACTTGTATCTGTAAAGGTATACTGAATGACCTAAAACAGATGAAAAAACATTAACCCAAAAAATAATAAAAATCCACCTTACTTCTTGAACATTAACTTATCAGACACTGTTCGACTATACTAGTTAAAAATCATAATATATTTAATTCGTAAGCGTGGTGTGTGTGTCATTTTTCTCTTGTTCTATGAAAGTGGGATATTTAATGTTAAGGCAATAAAGGGGCAATAAAGGTAATACAGAACCCAAAACGTGATAGATATTATTTTATTCTCGTCTGCTAAAATATTCATTGCTATGGGTGATGGGAAACGGAGCGTCTATTCAACACGACTAGTAAGGGTTTACTGGCGAAGGCTGAGATTCGTATTCATTAACACGTTTAAAAACTAAGCGTCGACATTTTTAGTAAAATTTTTGTTTAACACTGTTATGTTGTCACAGATATATCCTACATTGGCCGCGAGCTGAGTACAGAGCAACATTATCACAAACCCTTCGGGTTTAGTTATATGCATAAGATAATTATTACTTCCCGTTTTAAATGAATATTAAGCATATTGCATTAATGGTACGATTCCGATGTATTCCCTACTGCCATCAGTTGACAAATAGCAACTGTTCTTGACGTGTAATGCCGTTTATAAACTAATGTGAATCAATACAGGGCTCTTATTAGTGTCGAATAAATCGGAACCTGTGGTGATTTGATATAGATGAAATGCACTGGTACTTCCTACAATAGAATATTTACAGGTTGAGTAACAACAGTACATTTTGTATCGATGATACTTTGTTACATAAATAACGTGCTTTGCTGATGAATTTAATCGTTTGCTATTTTTTATGCTTAACTGTGTTAGAAATTTGCGACACCTCAGTAGCATAGTAGTCTAGGACAGAGAGCTGAGGCACGATAAATCTGTCGACGTTTCAAGTCCTCCCATTGGTGAGGTACATAAGTTTAGAAAATGGGATCCCGGCTCAGGTGTCGTTCTCGCCTCTTGACCGAGGTTGAGAATTGTGAGGTCTGTTTCCAATACTCCCGTGTTGCTTCTAAGTGTAACATTAATAAACAATCATTCATTAATAGCATTTGTATATTTGCATGGACCATCATTCCAACATTAAATAAGGGTCCATGAATTTAAAGGGAAAAAAATCGTTTCACTTTCTCCCCCCGGGAAATAGGGGTCCAGATTTTTATTCTTTGATGTCCCTATTTTTACACTTGTAAGAAGTTTATATTTATGTGGTTCTCTTAATTCTTACTACATTATGTTTATCAAACATTTAAACTCTTAGTTTGTGTGAGTAGTTTTCACTGTTATTACAATATGCTTAATAGAGTATTTTGATATATTTTTATTCAGTTATTATTTGATAATTTTCCCTTATTTCTTATCTGATTTTATGGGAATATCCATTACTCCAAACTAGCATTTGCTAGAGAGAAAGGTTAGTGCCTTTAAATGGCAATAGGAAACTCAGTTTTTATTTGTATTATTTATGTGATCAGAAAAAAAAATTATTTTCATATACTTTTGCCAGAGTAAACAAGAATTAAATAAAATATTTTACAATTATGAATTTTTATTTTATATTCATGACTTAGAGAATTCCTTATAATATACTGATGTACAGATTTTTCTTGACAGTCTCATCAAATAGCCGGTAACAAAAAAAAAGTTGGTAAATTTGCAATTACTGGCTTATAACATCAAGGCGACAAAATCGGATTTTTGATAATACAGTTTTCTGTACGAAGTCTCACCAATAACATAAAATGTTATCAAGGGCGAGTAAAGCATAAAATATCTAGATTCACGGGAAAAAATTCTTTAGACTTTACAAGCCTTCACTCCCTTTCATGAAATGGTTATTGAAAAGCTACCCACATGAAAGAGGAAGGAAAAAAAATCTATGTCTCGGTATAGACAGGAGTGTGCTAGCCTCAGCCCAGGCAGCGCTTCTGCATGAGCGAGTTGAATAGCTTAATTCCGGGCTGCCCCTGGCATGAAAGGTGTGCCCTATTATGGTCACCCAGTGGAGCCCGTTATCTTTGATGCCCAGGGCAGGTCTAAGCCCTTGTGCAGAAAAGGAGCAGCGAACTTGAAAGGAAAACTTTCTCGGAGCTTAGAGATGTGGAAGAAGAAACAAGTTTTTTAAAAAAGAATTCGAGAAGGTGCCGTCTTGAGATTTGTTAAAGAGGGTTAGAAAAAAAATGAATGCCTTTCATATTGAATCATTAGTACTTTTTAGGCATAAGCACAGATTGCACCTACTTCTAGAAAGAAAGAAAAAAATCCTAGTAAATCTCTAGTACGTATAATATAGAAAAGAAATTTTAACTGCGACTTTGATACATATATTTTATGCCAAAAATGAGGTTACCGACTGAAAATGCATGGTTGTGAGCTTTTTTTAAGCGCGAAAAATTGACGAATAGTGTATATGAGTTATTTAAATTTATTGCAGAATAAATGTTTATTTGAGAAAATATTATCCCAATATGTGAAAGTACATGCCACAGGGCTCAAAAAGTACATGTTTTCGACGGCATATAGCATTGGCAAGGCTATTTGGCGTTACCATTGTGTGCTGTCATCTGCGGTGTCGAAACAAATGTGATACTGCTTCATAGGTTCGTTTTGATTTTTCAGAATCAGTCGGTACTGTGGGATCTTCAGAAATACAGACGTAGTGCCCATGCGCGTTTTAAAATTCCTTCGCTCCTGACACTTTCAGGGGCTTACCTTTTTAATTTTCTATCTGCCACTACAAGCTACCTTCGCCATTTTACGTCGAATAGTAATCAGTTATAAGACCTGGATTAATCATAATTAACAGGAAACCAAGAAATAATCAATAAGATGGCTTACTTCCGGTGAATATCGAAAGAAGTCGAAGATAGCCGATATAGGGATGGTGACGATTTTTTGGCATACTCTTATGTTGGTGCTTGTTTCAGTTTCAGACGTGGTTAGTCCGGATCTTGAATGCTATCAGTGCTTTGAAGTGTTTGATCTATGAAACAATGTAGCGTGTTTCGAGTAGAAACGTTTGAGTGATGCTCAGCAAATGCACTTAATAAAACACACTGTTTACGATGTATACTGTAACTCTTTTAGTCCACTAGGTGGTTTTAAATAACGTAGAATAATACAAGTATTTATTTATGTGATCTATGCTTTCCTTTTATTTATTATTATCGATCAGCGCGTTGAATCCTCTTTCAGTCATGTTAAAACGTAATTTTACATATTCCACGCTCCAGCAATAATTTGTGTAATTTTATAAGACCCGCAAATAATGTGTTAAAAATGAAATTTGTTCTTCCGACCGGAGCTTTTCATCCTTTATGTGAATCATTCTTTTTCATTAACATTAACTTTTTAATGGCACCCGTCCCTCATAACTAGTTAGTTGACTCAAACCCATACCAAAGATCACCCAAGACCTTTTTGATAGGAGCCAACACGAATGGCTCTCCACTCCAATCAAAAGTGGGAGCAGCAATGTGTGTAATGGGTATCATAATGAAGACTGCGGGAGAGAAATTACGTCCCTTAAGTGCATTCCGAACGGGAGAGGGGAGGGAGGTCCCGATGCTGTCGCGTGATGTTCCAAACTCTTCCGGCGACCATTAAGCTGGAACTAATTAAGACAAAGCCCCGTCCGTCCTTTGTTTAGATATCTTAAGTGACTTGGTCAGTAGATGGGGGGAGGTCCATGTGCTTCACCCCCCTCAAGAAAATTTCATCATGGAATCTTAAGCCTATTCACAATGCTATCCCCCCTCCGGGTGGGTTAATTAAACAGTTGCGTTGCTCTACGAAGAGGATCCTTTTGTGTTCTGTGCATACACTTTCAGGGGTGGGTATCAAGGTCTGAAGGGTGCATTGTATCCTGGGACTTGCCTCGTGCTGCAGTGTATTCGCGTTAAATATTTGATTAATGGGGAATCAGGAAGACTATAACTTATGAAAGTTCAACTGTGTAAAAGTCTACTTATACGAGTAACTTACTGATGAGTCTGGCATCTTGAGTTACTTATATGTTCATTACATTTAAGGAAAAATGCTATGTAACGAAAAAACAAACTGAAAACTTCTTGCGTACTCTCTGATTACTTTTGCAACTCATATAACTAATGGTAAATTTATTCCAGGTGATTTTTGCTAAATTATAAAATATATTATTCTTTTACTCAGATAATCATTTCTTACTAACTAGGGCTTGAAACGATATTTCAGGTGCTCATTGGCCAAGAACGTCTCGAAATTTTGAACTCCATCACAATGACGACATTGACATTTGAGCCGATATTCTTATATTAATAGTTACTCTCTGTGTTCTTGTACTTCTAAAAAGAACTGCTATTTATAATACGTTCTTTTTTATCAATTGTCGCTCGACGACTATAGTTTGGAGCGTTGTTTTCAGGTCCTTGTGTCCTTTAAACAGAACCTTATAATTTCGCGCCACGATCGGATTCCTAGATGGGTATACTAGTGATGGTTCCCATTTTCCGCATCCAAGCTATGCCAATGGAGGGACTTTGAGCTACAACAGATTTAACCCATCTATTCGACAAATCCTTAATGGTATCAGGAACGATTTGCTCGAAAATCGCCGGCCATGACCGCTACGCTACCACGTCATACCATGTAATTTCAAACTCGGGACATTAAACTCTGTAGACTTCCACACACCATTATATGAACTTATTCCTCCTCTTAGTTGGGATTTATAGGATTCTGTTTTTCATTATTTCATGGATTTTGTCCTTACAAAATAAAATTCAAACCTGACAGACGATCAATGACCTCTTGGCTATTGCAGCCGTCAATAACGCCATAAGTTGAGATTCTTATCAAAATTCATTTACCTTCTTATCCGAATCGATTATAAAAGGTCGATAATTATATGGAATTTCCATAATCAAAATTGAATTTCTATCAAAATTGCTGAGATCTGAATAACCAAACGCCCGAAAATACCAACTAGCAGGAAACGATGGTGAGTAATAAGAACAATTCCCGTGAAAGAATGTTTTATTTAAAAAAGCGTTTCTTTGTCAGACCACTGTAGATAGTAAAAGTTTCCTTTTATTTTATGTATTTAACGTGAACAAAATTCACAAATGAGAATAGCTCGAAATATAACCATGTTAAGAATGGGAAAACTCACAATAGTAGTCTCCAATGATCATTTCCCCTATTTCTGAGAATGCCCTTCTTACCTCAAAAAATTCGTCGTTCTCACTTTCTCAACTTTCTTTGGAGCACATTCACCAGCAACAACCCATTGTTATGATTGTTGCTTGGTTTTCCGATGTATATTGACGATCCAGGTCTCACCAACGGAGAACAACTCGACGCAAAATGACGGCGACAATTATGATTGGGCGCAAATGGTTGCCAAATCAAAACTATCCGCTGAATCAATGTCACATTTGCTTGGTAACACCAACTTTCTACACCAACGTCATTTGTCATGAAAAACAGTTACTTTATGAATCACCATCGTAGATGGCAGGTGTTTTAAATATATAAATAACTTAAATGGCCAGAAACAGAAGAAATTTTGGAGACGTTTATGTTTTTTACCACGGTTCTTTTCGGGACTCGTCTGGATAATTATTGTTTCCATTCAGTTTAACTTATTTTATTTCAGTACACACACATCAACACTTTCATACGAGCACGGTTCAAAAATCAACCTTGTTAGCCATAGGGTAAATAGCAATGTGATAACTCACTCTGTAACGTTGGCAATGGATCTCGTTTTTCCTTTTCTAAGAAGTCCATGAGTATTGCGCTATTCACATCCCAAAGAGTCGTCGTCATAACTTTTCCCTGCAATTTTCGGCTTTTTTCGAAACATTTATGAGGATAAATCTATTGTTGTTTTGCTTATGGTGCGTAATGGTGAATACAGTCTCTTCGATGCTAACAACTTGACGCACATTGACGATTGACTACATATCTTAATGTTGATTTTAAAGATAATAAAATGTTATTTCTTAGGTTACTATATATTTTAATTATTTTAAAGCGAATTAGATAACTATGAGTTCGGTTGCGTGAGAAAGTAGTTAATGAAATTAATCACGCAAGCAAGGGTTTTTTTTTTTCCTCAAAGTTCTTGCAAATTTTTATATATAGAAAGTTAAAGCATTATACTAAGAGGAGAATGCTGATATCCTTATAGCGTCTTTATCTCTTAACATTTTTAATCATGTTGACCAAAACTAAAATTTTAGTCATCCACCTTTAGAAAATGACGAGCTTCTACGAAACAACCGATCCTCCTCCCCATTCATCCGTTCCGAATGAACCCGTTCTTCCGTGAACGACCGAAACAAAGGAGCTTCATAATGACCCGTCACGAACATACCGCCGAGTCCCTCATTAGACGAAGGGCTTTGTCTCTGGAGAGGACTCGCGCCATTATTCTGGAACACGCGAGTTTGTTTTTGAAGAGGGGTTTTTTAAATGCGTCCTCGGTCTCTTCTTCCTTCAAAAATGAAGGGTCTAGGTTTAATTACTCGCGATGAGAACCCGTTCTGAGATTTCTTGCAGCCATCTTCATGAGTGGCTATTTTGATGAAGAATAAAATTGCGTGATGAGGATTAATAAAATAATTATAGCAAAAGTCTTCTTACTTTTTTCGGGGAAGGGCCATATCGTAACATTTTTAGGCTTGGCAATCCCAGGTAGCAAAATCGATTTTTACTGGGGCTGTTCCAATCATGTAGAAACAACAACAAAAACCAGGCCCAATTTTTTTTTAAAAAAATTAGGAAACGATACTTTTATAAAACATTTTTTACATAAATTAATGTTATTAATAATTGTTTTTTTTTATATAAAAGTTACATATGCGAACATTTATAAATAAATATTTTCCATTTATCAATAAACGTACAATAGAACTGTTTAAGTTTTACACTAATGCGATGAGTGAAATTGTTTTTTTCTGAGATAATATTTCATCACACTGGTTAATTCAATGGACTTTTAATAATAATCATATTAATATTTTATATACTTCATTTTGGAAAATGTAATTTTACGTGGATTAGTACTAAGAGATAAAGGTAAAAGACTCTGAATAAAATTGACATTATTTATCTTTCGAGAGATATTTATAAGAATTATATATATATAGTTTATATAAATTCATATCTATACACATCATTTCTCTCTGATAATCGGTTTTTAGATCAATCACTTCCAACTCAATGTCAGAGGAACCTCCTCAATTGTACAGCCAAATGTATTTTGAAACATGGAAATGTTTTAGCACTTGCATCACCATCCGAAAAAAAGACGCTGCAGCTTCTTTAAATATCTAAATGGTTAAACCAAATAGTGTTATTTATTTGAAAGTTCTTTTTTCTTATAAAAACAATCCTCGGGCCCTAGTTTGCCGTTCCCTAAATTATAGCACGAAGTACGAGGGCAATCCAAAAGTACCTGTGTGGGATAAGAATGCGAAATTGTGTTGTGAGGATTGTATCCTTCGCATAAGATTCGTCTTGTAACGGAGTTCATGCACGTTAAATCAGTCCTTCCGTTGTCACTGGAGTGGAAGCTTGGAGAGGGAGGTACTAGTTCAGGCGTCGGCCTCGTCACTTGACTGATGTTCAAAATTACGACTTCCATCGTCCATAGACCTCCTGATGCTTCAAAGTGAGACGTTCAAAGAGCAATCAGTCAGTCAACTCCTTCTTTGGAACCAATTTCCCTGAAGTATCCCATCGTTTTCATTGTTACTAGGCATACAGTACATAAAGAGGAATCCAGGTTTCATAGACGGTGACAACTCTACGCGATTGATAGTTTATTAAGGTCACACTAAGAAGCAACTCGAGGGCCACTGGCAACGGACTTCGTAACCTGAACCTCTTTCAAATGACGAGGAGGACACTTGAGCTGGAACCACACTATCCAACTACACCACGACGGCCTTAGAGCTTTGATAAATTCAATGCGTTTGAGCCCACTACAGGGCGGAGCTTAAGGGGCATAGGACTCGAACCCACGATTCGATGGAAACAACGCCGGGCAGGAAATCTCGTCCTTGACCACTCGGTTATTGCAGCCGCAATTCGATGCAAAATGGTGACGAGAACTCTATACGACCTTCGTCAAAATTGACCTATAAATCAGTATCACATTTTGGGCGCCAATTAATAGTCGGTGGAAAACAATAGCAGTTGCAACTTGTCTTAGCAACGCCATCAATCATCAAAATCGGGTACTTTTTTAGTCTCCCTCGTACTAATAGCCCGCTTTGTTTTTCTTTAATTAATCCAGCCTCACAGGAGTTTACTTTCTGTAGTTTAATACGTATATCTTGGTGTCGAGGTAACCTAGAAATTATTTTCTTTTTCTTTGGGCTTATTGTCCTTATAAACACGGGTGAAGCACTATTCTTCTATATTTTCGAACCTTCTTTTCTTGCCAATAATCCCCCCCCCTTTTTTTTTCTTCTACATTTCTTGTGTCCATATCACATTAGTTACACATGATTTGATGCAGCATACCCAGATTCGATTCTTCTTTTAATGCATCCGAACCTTCACTTCTCGATTTCGAGGTTAATTAATCTGTTTTGAATAACTTAAGTGGCTTGTATAGTAAGAAAACGTCTATATGAGTTTAAGCTTTGTTTAACTGCGTCTGTGTAAAACTGTTCGTAATTTTATCGTTATGTAAATAAACATTTTCTATAAATATCGGACTATTGCGATGTCATAAAAATTCTTGTTATTCCTGCAAAGATTTTATTTCTCCTTTCTTTTCTTTTTTTTTTAAAGTAAATTAAACAAAACTTACAAGGTGTAAAGTAGGTATAATTTTTTTTCTTCCATTTCATAACTTCACTGATAAAATGGTGATTTTCCGTAGGAGTGAAGCTAATGCAGATGTGTCAATTTACTTCTCTAATGAAAACATTTTTTTTTCCAATTTTGTATTGTATAAGAAGCGAAACTATTAACAGGTTGAGACTTACTTTTAAACAGAATTACTGAAAGGCTGCTTCCGAGGTCATCCAATGTGTTGACATCTGGTTGACCAAAGAAATTTACACCCATTTTAGAATTCTAGAAACAATAGGAAATATCTGTATCATGTAGGAGTGGACGAGTAAGATATCCATACAAATTAAGACCAGATTAAATTTACTGACGATACACAAGAAGATAAATTATGTACAAAATATTATGTACATTGAGAACTCCGTAATCTGTATTTAGGATTGTTAATTTAAATTTATCTTACTCATTCAGGATTTAAAACTCAGATGCCACATGGACAACCGACTAGCATTCCAATAAAGCGGCAACTCATTATTTTTCCACACATTTCTTTCTTTTTTCGCTAGCTTCACTTCAAACTAAAAAAAAGCTCATTCATCAGTTCTCAGATGCGTGAGTGAAGGAAATATTGGAGGGTTGGTTGTTCATATACATCACAATCTGTGTCATGCCAGCACATATTGGAATCGGAGAACTGAGGGGTTGGATCAACTGACCAAGGAGACAAGATCGCTCAACGAGATAACTTCAGACCAAAAAAATTTTTCCACACTCTTTCATACAAATGTGATCGCAAAGTATAAACTGAGTGATCCGCCCATAAAAAAAAAAGAGTTCAAATATGCGTATTAATGCATATAAAGTGATTTTCTTTGCATAAACAGATACATAAATATACAAATATCTTAGTGTTTAGATAATACTTCCATTGCTTTTAATTTTTTTAAGAAAAAGTGAGGTCTTATTACACACTGCTTAAAATAAGCTCATTTTTCATTGTCGAAGTAGTGTATATTTCTGTTACTTTAAACTTCATCAAATCTGTGAAAATTACATTTTTGAACCAGACAGACACAGACAGTCAGATGAACTTAAAAATAAATAAATAAAAGGAAAATATGTATATATATTTTTTTAAATCACAAATATAAAATTCATTGCAAAAGTCAAACTTAATAACTATGGCTATCGCTGTTACTTTCAACCTGGTAGGTAGCGCCTTATAAGATTACTGTTACAGTTTCTCTTGACTTCTCGATCTTATAAGATTACTTTAGCCATCACACATTTCGATAAATATGAAGCTAAGAAGGGTTCCTTTGCATTACACTGCGGGAAAAGGAAATATTTGGCGGAAATACCCGCGCAAAATTACGCCAACGGATTAGGCTAATGGCGACGGAAATAACATTTCATCAGCTGGGATGGGAAAAGAAACATCATTAGCTTGCAGTTCGGAGTTATTGTGGCGAATAATAAAAATGACCACTCGTGTCTGGAATAAAAATGTGACGGCGTCCACGAGTCTTGATGTCAGTTGTTGTGTCTCTCATGATCGTTAAATAGAATTGGCGTTCATTGAGAATTCGGTATTGATTGAAGCTTCGCCAATGGTGTGTATATGTTGTGGCCATTTGTGCCAAGTCCCATCATATCGTAATCAAATCAAATATGAAGTTTTGAGATAGATACAAGAAGTTACTTTATGAATCCTTTCAAAAGTGTTTACTTGTTTGACACATACTTAAAATTTTTCTTATCACATTTCTTCTTTTCAAATCTGTAATAATTTTTTAATGGAATAATTATATCGCGAATTTTTTTAAGAATTAAAATTACGTAATGAATGGATAAAAAGAAGAGGGCCCACCTGAACCAATCTAAAGGTTATTTTAAGGATTTTTTTTCCAGCTAATATTAAAGGTGAAAAAAGCTCTTAAAGGACTCTTTTTTTTATTCTTAATTTAAAGAATATATTAGTAGTTTTTCAAATCAAGCATATTTATTGATTGCCATTTAAAATTATATTGTGGATCCTTCTTACTGAACAATAGTTCAAGGTATTAATGTAAAATCAAAATATTTTTACAAGTCTCGTTTATAAGCGATCTTTGTTATAAGGTATGCAAATTCTATAGTGTTCTCTGTATACATTAAATATAGTAGAGTCCTGTTTATTCACACTTCACTGATCCGGTATTCCATATTATTCGGCGTGCTACCGCAAGAAGGGGGGGGGGTATGAATTAGCGACAATAATTGCAAATAGCGGGGGTGAAAGTCCAGTATTCTACGTTTTATCGAGGACCAGCGTTTAAACAGTGAACGTTATCTATTTTTTGTTGCTCCGGAATTTACCGCAGCCATTTAGTTACCCCAACCGTACAGTATCCTGCCCGTCTTCACGATGACTCGTGTGTCTGCCATTCGCCCCACCCTTATTCGTCCTCTGTTACAACTCATCACTCAGTGCAGTGCAGTTTATTGTATGTGTATCAGTTAATCGTGTGTTATGACATACAAAGTGCTGTAAAACAGGAAAATGTCTCTTGACCTTTCACACGGGTCTAGCTGCATGTAAGCAAAATCATTGTCCGAATGTAAGGGATAAATTATTTATTTATTAAGTATGGTCCCGCAATCCCAAGGAGTTTCCTACTAATAACTGGATTATTACATTTAAATTGCATGGAATAAAATACATTCGAAAGAATGAAAGAAAGGAATATTTATGTGTCATTACTATCTTTTTCTGACCTTTGGGAGTACTTTTAAATATTAGTTAAATGTCTGAAAACTTCCAACTGCATTATTGGTTTCAAGAACTGGAGTCGATGTGTTTTTTTTACACTAAAAATGGTGATATGGAAACCCCCCCCACACTCATACATTTTAAAAGATTAGCTAAAAAAGATTGGGAACCTATGGTTTCACTTGATATATACCTTAACTCATCATGTAGTGTACTGAATGAACTGCACCTTAACCCTTAACAGTTCACCGGTTGTTAGGCGCAAATTAAATTCTTGATTTTCTCACAGTTAAAACTAAGCTGAATTTGATCAAAACTTGTTTGGAAAAAAATGCATTATTTGTATATAACTTTAACAGATGGTATACATAATAGAAGAGCAAGCCGGTCTCCCCCCCCCCTTCTCCAGAAGTGTGGAAATGTCAATTTTTTATGCTTATTTTATTTATGTACGGATATTCATGCAGTTTCGTTGATTGTTATGATTTAAAACATTGTATTCATCAAATGGTTTAAGTATGAGAATACTTAGTGAGAGTTTGTCGTGACTGAGCTATCGAATAAGAAAAAGTACCGAAGGGCGTTTTATTTCTCACGATTATACATGTATTTCTAAGTTTGGATTTTGATGAATAATAATGCGAATATACATTTACTATTCACAAACCTCATCGATCATTGCAGTTCTGGTACTGTCTATCGCCGCACGAT
Organism: Nephila pilipes; assembly: GCA_019974015.1. Taxonomy (NCBI): domain Eukaryota; kingdom Metazoa; phylum Arthropoda; class Arachnida; order Araneae; family Nephilidae; genus Nephila; species Nephila pilipes. Next base: position 65,104 of record BMAW01036535.1, read on the forward strand.
AAGGACTTCAATGCCACATTTTGCCATTCATTTTAATCTAAACTACGTGTTATCCGACCAATAGAATACGTTATCCAGATGCATATTCGTTGTTGTTATCTCTTTCTCTACTCTTCAGAACCCAACCATGATTTTCTCTCAAAATCAATTCGTTAAAATAAAAAGAATCGTAATACGTAGCTGTTCGGCAGAATCTCAATAATGCCTATTGCAAAGTGTGTTTTAAGGGGTTATCCATATGTTAAGAGGTTCCATATATCTTTCGTTATCAATACGTCTCTTTTTTCTAAATGAAATTTAAAGTAATAAAAATACAGCGTATATACAGCTCAGATCTTTTATACGACATTTGTGTTGTTAATTGGTTATTAAAAAGTGTAGATACAAACTGTTAAACGAATATTAAAATTAAATTAAAATGAAATTTTTTTAAAAAAAATTTAAGCCCAAACACAATAAAAAAAAAAAAAAAAAAAAAAAAACGAAGCACCAAGAAGGAGTTGCCCGATTATGATGAAATTTCGGATGCAAAGACATTTGTACTGAACATGCACATGATTAAAATCCACTTTACACCCCCTTTGCATTCATGACACAGGTCCAATGAATGCAAGAGGGAGCTACAGTGCATCGGAACTGCGTACTCAGCACATGTGTATAAGAAACGATTCTTAATCTGATGGTCACATTTTCTGTTGCATTGAGATTTCAGATACCTGTCAACGATGAAAAAATTGCCTCACCGCAGGATTCGAGCTCATTACGAGCAACTGTCAGAGTTTGAAAGAGGTCGTATCATTGGATCGAAAGAGGCAGGTGGGCAAATCGGATAATCGCTCGTCATATGGGTCGAAACGATGCGGCGATTAGAAAATGCTGGCAAGAATAAGTGGACAATGGCAGATTTCAGCGTCATGATGGTAGCGGTTAACCTAGGGCCACAGCTGATCGGGAGGACAGAGTGATCGTCAGATCAAATGTCATAGTGCCTAATTCATCATTATGAACCATCAGACGTGCGACCCGCACACGACTGTCCACCATGTCCATTCACAGACGGCTGATAGAGCGAAATCTACGCTCGTGCTGACCTCTAAGCCGCCAGCCACTCACGCCTGCACATTGTCGAGCCAGATTACAGTGGTGCTTGGCTCGATCAGGTTGGAATGGTACTGGGGACGTATAGTAATTAGCGACGAATCTCGCTTCGAGCTGAATTTTGACGATCATCGAAGATGTGTCTGGAGTTGCCCAGGTCTCGAGGCGCATGGCCATCTTGCTTTTACTATGGCACGCCACACAGGTCCTCAACCAGGAATTATGGTCTGGGGCGCTATTTCCCTTGATAGCCGCACACACCTTTTGGTCGTCTTTAGAGGCACTCTTACAGCACAGCGGTACGTCAACGACATTCTGAGACCTGTTTTGTTATCGTTCCTTTTGTCGTATCCATGCCTTATTTTTCAACAAGATAATGTCAGACCACATACGGCATGTGTTGCTATGAACTGTCTTATAGTTTGTCAAACACTTCCTTGGCCAGCCAGATCTGTCTCCAACTTTTGTCTCCATCGGACAACTACTTTTTGGTGTGTCGGTATTTTGTGTGTTAAAGTCTATATATATATAGTTTTTTTTTCATTATTTTAGCATTTAGTTCTTAAAGATTTTTTCGCTTTTTATGTGTTTAAATTTTAAACGTTCTTTTTTGATTAAGTTTTCAAAACTCTTTTTGTCAATTTACATTTTTGGTGTGAGACTATTTTTTTTCTTTAATTTTTGATGGGGATAGTTAGTCCTAATATTCTAGAATAATGCAGCTTAATAATCTAAAGCCTTCTACTACTTTATTTTTGTTATTCTACATTCTTGTATTCTCAACGGATTTTAAAATTTTTAAGATTTCTCCGATTTCCTGATATATTTTGTTTATTTTCCAACTCTTCTGATTTATACCTTTAAATTAATTTTATACCCGTTTTCAATTTTAAATGCATTCATTTTCAGACTTATTATATACATTATACAAGAGTGGTAGTTCTTAACTTTTTTTTATGAATAGTATTTCATTCTTTTTTTTGTCATTTATTCTTCATTATATATAAGATATTAAGGTTTTTTAGGTAAGTTTTCTTAAAGTTATCTAATTTATTTGCACATATTTTCCTATTTTAATAGAAAAATATGTATAAAAAATTTTATGTCTTTTTTTTATAATTCAATCGTTTTGATATGGAGTTCTGAATTTTTTTCCCCCACTCTTCTCTTATTCTTTTTTAAGGGCAATTTTTGCAACGTAATTTATTTCTGATGCGAAAATTTCATCTTATATGCTCCGAAGACAGATCTGTATGAAGGGAATATTTAAGAATATACAACCCCTCTATGAGTAGGGAGGTTTTATTTTCACTATTATAGCTCCATTTGAAATGCATTCCGGCTTGTAAATCGTCAATTCGCTTGAGGTTTCTTTCTTTTTATTGCATCTTTAAACCAAAATCGTATCATTTCATTATGTCATTTGAAAACATTTTGAGCGGTGCATTTTAATGTTTCTGAAACTTTAACGTAGGGATGTATTTATCCGAAAATATCTTGAAATGGGAGTTGTTGGTGCATTGGAAATTCAGTTATTTTATCTCTCAATTTTAATTTTACGAATTTTATTACTCTCCTATACAGTGGCCACGGAAGTCTAGTGGTCATGTTCGCGGTCTCGCGGCTGGCAGTTTTCATTAAGTCGTAGGTTAGCGCCCTGATACCGCAAAAGATCCGCCTTGCAGTGGGGCTGATGCATGTTAATTTTGTCTTGGCTCAAGGTCCTCCCTTTGGTGTGATGTGGAAGTTTGGAGAGTTAGGTGCCAATTCATATGTCGTCCTCGTCACTTGGCAGAGACTCCAAATTACGAGGTCCGTTGCTAATAGCTCGAGTTGCGGAGTTGTAGTTCTAAACCCTTTGGGTGGGCTCGGTCTTCTTGTACATTCTACAAATAGCCTTTATGTTGCTTCTCAGTGCAATATTAATAAACAATCACTCACCTCCCTGTGAAAAAAGCAACAACATTTTACTCTCAAAAAAGTATAATAGATGAGATGTAATTCTTAGATTACACACGGCATATGTAGAATGAAAAGTTTAAGATTTAAACTATTGAAAGCTATTTTAATTACGTCATTTACAAACTTTTAATTTCTAACCATTTATTTTTATTTTCGATATCTTTGCAGCATTTACTAGGTTTTCTTTGTAGAACTTATTTCTTAAATTTTTAACAAAGTTTATATGTTCTTGGTATGTTTTTGATTATTAAACAAAATACATATTGTTTTACTCCCTTCTGTAAAATTTTCATTATATATATATATTCTCTCCATTGCATTTCCGTTTAACTCTTCAAGACTACTTTATTGCAGGCTCAAGGCCATAATGTAACAAAAAAAATTAATAACATTTATACACCAATAGGAATAAAAAGTGCATGTTTTTTAAACGAAAAATAATTTTTACTTTTATTCTGCAAAGAAGTAATCATTATTTTACATGATATTTAATTTAATGTAAAATTTTGTGTGTGTGTGTTAAAAAGTCTCGATTATATTGATATGTAAGAAGAAATTATTAGATTTTTTACTACATGCATTTTTCGTGAAAAATAAATTTGATGTTTAGTGAATCCAAAAAAGGGAAAGATTTCTCAAAAATTAAATTTCTTACTTTACCATTTACGGATGTAAAAGGAGAGAAAAAAAAATTCAATTTTTGTATTGAAATTCTTTTTTTTCCTCTTGCAATTTTATTTTCTTACCCTTTCCTTTTTTTACGTAGATGATTATATACCAATGCCCTTAAAAGAGACAGAATATTATTACATTTTACATCAGAAAAATAATTCCTTTTCTGAAATGGATGGATGTTATTCAAGGGGCGTCGGTGAACGAATGGATATCTCAAAAGCAACATGAGTTAAGAATTTGGGCACACGCATGCATAGGGAGAGACCGTTGGAGAAATGGCATGTAACCAGAAGCGCAAGAAATGAACGCTGATTAGTCTGCTACAAGCAGTCGAACGACGTACGTGCAAAACTTCAAATCAAATTGAAATGGAGCAATAAACGTGAAATTTTGTTACAAATTAGAAAAATGGCCACAGAAATGCATGCAGAGCGTTGCTCCTGATGTACGGAATGGACACAGACAGTACTTCCGGGTTATATTCACTAGAACGTCATGAATCGTTTAAAATGTCTTTTAAGCAAGATCAATCAATATTAAAAAATAGATATTTGTATATTATACATTTGTTCCGAATATCCTTACTAGTACGTGAACGAGTCGGCATGCGCAGTGCACCACACCGTATATCCCAATATGTGTGCATATGTGAAGGCTTAGGAGATTGAGGCTTCTGTTAACACGAATTTCTGAGTGTAATGTTAATCCTCCGGAGTTTCCTAATTTTCTTCTCAAAGCTGGATTATTGCTTTTAATAGCGTGGGATAAAACGCATTCGAAAGAATGAAAAAGGAATGTTCTTGTGTGTTTACTTTCTTTTCCTGATTCTCGAAAATATTTTTAAGTATTTGTTATAAATCTTAAAATCTACGACTGCATTATTGATTCTAAGAACTCGAGTCTATGTGTGTTAATTTTTGTTTTCTCTGAAAGGAAGGAGTTGTGATTTCTTTTTTTCAATAAGAGAGCGACTTACGAAAGGTTTCAGAACCTATAATGCAGATAATACTCACTACCGTATTTGAAAAGGAAGAATTCGTGTTGTGTAAAAACGTTCATAGATATCTCAGCTTTTGTACTTGTAATTAAACAAGTACAAAATTATTACAAGTACAAAATCTAAACACCGGTGAACTTAAGACAGAGAAAGAATGTTGAATCACAAAGATGAACCCATTCTTTGGAATACTGTTTCCGAGGAAATACTGACGTTATTATTAGCATACAGAGCACACCTTTAGCGTATTTATTTGAATTTCCTCGAATGTATTTCGCGCAGAAACATTTCCAGAACAAGATTCTTTCACGCCGAACTGATTTCGCTGCTATGTCCCCTTCAATTCAGAATGCGAACTGAATATTTTTCCAAACTTGCGGTTCTGTAACGCTTTCGTTATTGTGTTGAATATTATGAATGGAAATAACATGTTGGATTTCGAGGAATGAATTTTTACATTTATGTAGCTGCTAGAAGTTTATTGAGGCAGCTGTTGTTCGTACGGTTGGACGTGTGTTAATGAATGTAGTATTCTGATGAATAATTCCAAGTATTACTCGTGGTTGAATATCATATTTGAGGTAGGAATACATCTTCTTTTTTTTAATTTGCTTCTATCTACATCTCTATCCGAAATCGATTCAATTTTGTTTTATTTCCGTTATACTAGATCTACTTAATTGGCATTTAGTAAGGATCTTCATTCTGGAATAACAGTCAACTGCTTTGATCTAGAAATTCTTAGAATCCCTATAACTGAATATTTCATTGCTCCAAACACTGTAGGCTAGAGAAATAGATTCATTTCCACTCAATAGTCCATTTTTAACAAGTAAAAATCTTACGGGCCGCCCTTTAGGTAGCTACGGTGATAGTTCTTTCTTAATGCGAAAGTGGTTAATAAGTGCCAGTAAGGATCCGAGGCTAAACAAAAAAATCAAAAGCTCGCTAACCATTGTGCTATCGAGGCGACCGTCTAATAAAATTACAAGAGAAGTTTTGAAACCTTTTGAAGAAAAACATGCTGGGAAAAAATGAACAGGAGAGGATTGAGCTGGCTACGTAGGTTCTGGCCGATAGAAGATGTTGTTTTTGTTTGGATTGGAATTTTCGCGTTTGGAATGTGCATATGTATTCCACAGCTTCTTTAAAATGATTTACTTAACGCGTAAATTATTCCATTTAAAATAAATTGTCTTATTTTTGGATCGTAGTCATCTTTGCATCCAGAACTTTCCGTCAGTCGAACAAACGCATTTTTACTGTACCTATTTTTGAAGTCAGATGGCATAAAGACAAGTTAGTGCTGCTATCTCTGAAAAGGTGTTAAAGCATATGTGAAATTTGATTCATTGATGAATTTTGTCACCGTCGAGGAAACCTATGTTCATCACGATACGCCGGAGATCAAACTTCCACTGAATCTGTACCGATCTGTGGTCTCATTGTCCGCAAAGCTATAGCGATGATTTTTTTGGAATGCGAAGGGTATCTTGAGAAAAGGAAGAATCACGACGAATAATATTGCAGTGAACTATCCCATTCTAATTCCTAGCAGTCGTACTTATTGAATCGCACTCATATACATGCATTTATTATGAAGTATTCTTCAAATTTAAAAAATTCTAAATACTCGAAATATTTCACTCGGACAGGTAAGAATTAAAACTCTATTCAGCAAGTACGGTGCAGAAGACAAAATATAAAAAAACATTTTACATCAGAAAAAAAAAGGAATAATTCAGTTAAAAATGAAAGAAGTGTTATAAACTATGATGCTTTCTACGAGGTAGGGAAGTCAGAATGTAATAATAATCTTGAAGCATTTTTCAATTTGAAAAAGTGTTCCGAATTCAGGTCTCATTCGTTAACATTACGTGAGAGGACCGCCTAAATTCGTCCTCAGAAATCGTATAATATTTAACACAGTTGAATTGCCCTTTAGGATACGGCTAAGTTACATAGTGCCATTTTATTTTTCGGTGTTTTACATTTACGAACATTTTTTAACAAGAGTTTCTAAAAAAAAAACATAGTGTGTAAATATTAGAGGGGGAGGGGAAGTCAATAAACTCAAGTAGGGAAATGAACATATTAATTATTTCTTTCTCCTAAAAAATTCATTAAGAAATCACACGAAACGCAATTTTAAGTTCAACCTCAATATTTCTCTTGTATATGTATGGTGAACTTTTTTTTCCTTTTAAATTTAATTTTGTAAACGAAAAATTTTCAAGAAATTAAATTTAGATCCCATGATACGGTTATTTAGTTTAATGATAGATTCCAAGATCGTTTAAAAGTTTTTCATGAGATGAATATTCAACATACTAGGTTTTTCACTTTATGAGGATATAAGCATTCACGCAAATGCGGAATTCATGAATCAATACAAAATGCAAACTCAAAGTCAAAGATACGTAGAAAGATTCTATCAGCTTTCAGAAAGGAAAAAGGTGTTTCGAAACGCAAAAAGAATGTGAACTTTACGAATCTGGGAACATTTTAATGATAATATAAGTGTTTTTCATGCAAACTGCTTAGTAAAATATTATTTTTGTCATTTTCTGAAAGTGACATTTTTTTTAACCTTTTTATTAAGGCAAAATACAATATCTCGAAATTCCAAGTTTCATGAAATTTTATACAAATGTTTATGCAGGGAGTTATTCCTGAGATTTTAGATTAATCACTGAACTGATTCGTCTAAAACATTGTATAAAGTGGAGTTACATTGACTTATAGGAAAATTTCAGTTTTTTTGTACTCAAAATATCATAAGAGCGTGGACAGAGAGAGGCAATAATCTTTTCTCTGAATAGAGTTAATATCTGAGTTCAATTTACAAAATGTCAGTATATTTTCTTCATTTAAGTCACCATTGTAACGTCTGCCCTTCATTACTCCTAATTAAACATTAATTAATGACTCCATTGAAGACGCGCTAGGTCAAACTAAAATATTTTACTAATAGTCAATGATGGATAGCTAAAGTCGCTTTCTCTTGAATTTCAATAAACTTAACGATTTTAAATAAAGATCAACTAATAAATTCTTAGTTTACCAATCCACTCATCTCTGATCCAATCCCTTCTTACAAACAGCTGATTCTTATCTTAATATTTCAACTAGAATTTGTATCAGTCCACAAAACTTATGAAAGAACTTCTATCCAAATTGTAAATTTCTGTCAGAAAGCATTTTCTTTCATTTTCCTTTCAATCTTATTTCATTTATAAATCGCTATCTCTAATTAACAGTTTACTTCCCTTCCCTTTTCATCTAATTTACTAAAATCAAGTTTCATTTTGGTTGGGAAGAAATTGTGATTTTGTGCAGTTCAATGTAATATAAGGTCCCCGAAGTTACGTCTATCTATGTTTTAGGGAAAAGACCCAATTACTTCTTATTTTGATATAAAATGACAAGAAATACATAACCAAAAAATGAAGTGTAATATGCTAAAAAATTTCTTAGATGTTTTTCTTATTTTAAAGCCTCGTCAGATCATAAAATACGCATTCAAAGACAAAATTTAGTTGTTTCAAAAGTTCTTCTCCGAAGGTGAACTGTTGTTTCCGAAAATAGTCTTGAGGGGTAGTTGTCGGGAGGAAGTCAATTAACCCAAGTCGAGAAACGAGTATGTTAACTATTTCTTTCTTCTAAAAATAACTTTTTAAAAAATCTCACCGCCATTTCGAGTTTAACCGCATTGTTACTTTTACACATGCGTTTTTTCCTCTCTGTCTTAAATTTGCCTCGCAGCTTTAGCTCAGCCTTCGGTGCAAAACATTTTCAAGTTCTCACTTTCTCTTCCAGAGAGAAAAAGTCGACTAATTACTCTCGTCCAACAAGAACCACATTCTAATCAAGGAATCCTTCACTTCATTAGAATGTAAACATTCTCCCTTTCTTTCGCTCTCTTTAGTTCTGAAACCACGAAGACCCTTCTCCCCCTATTTGTGAACTCGACCCCTCTCCTTTAATTATTTCTTTTTCTTCTTTTTTTTTTTCTCTCTTTTGCGCCATTTCTCTCTTCCGCTTCATTCGCGCGGGGGAACTATTTTATTCCGCACGAGCGCACACCCTCCAATGGAAGGTTCTCGGTGACTGGGAAGAAAAAAGGCCCGAGAAGAATGGAGTGTTTGCACCTACGCTAGTCGATTGAAAACCGGTGCAGCATGCACGAATTGGAAATTCCTGCTGGAAAACTTTACACCCCTTGGGTTGTCGAGCGGAAGAGAGCCGCTTTGGGAAACGATTTATGGCGGGGTGATTGGATCGGTCGTGTGGTTCACTCGCCCGTGAGGGTGTTTGTATGTCGGTTCTACGTCTTCAACAACTTCGATTGTTCGAGTGAGGTGTTTCTTAATCAGGGTCCCTGTGCTTGGTCCAGGAATACTTAAAAGATTTCAAAGGGTTCGTTAAGTAAAATCAGTTCATTGTCTGTATTCTAATTGAATTAATAAGCGTAAGCATGTGACTAGAGTAGCTGGTCACATCTTGTATTATTCTTTTGTGCTGCATTTTTAATTGATACAAGAAAATTCAATTAAATTAATGTTGAATGTTTGAGTTGAACTTTGTAGTGGCTAGAATGGAGACGAAATAAACTGTAAAATATTTATATCCTCTACGCAGGTTCAGAACTCATACAATGTGCGTAAACTCATTCATTACACATATTAATCGCTTAAAATTTTATCTAGGGGTATTTATCTTTGGTGTGCTCGTTAAAACTGCACTAACCCTTGATAATGCGGCAAAATATCTCTTTGGAATAAGCGTGCATTCCTTTTTAAGAGGAACATCTTTCGGAACAACAGAAGAAAAGAAAAAGTAGACTTTATTATTTTAACATCCAAACTATTATCTCATCATGCATTGTGCAAATCCTAAAGGTGCTGGACAAGTTCATTTTTTGGATTCGCCAGTGAGTGAAAAATCTCAGGCTGCCCGTCGCCTTATCTCGATCCGCAGCCTCCTATAAAGCCATGGATCGTCATCGCCGGGGCAGCAGTTTTTGCGGATGAAAAGCCCCGACGAGTTTTATCGCAACAATTATGCCGTTAAATCTCGGCTATTACCTGGGTATTACGGTGAGCGGGCCACGACCAGATAAGGGAGATTCGGCCGACCGTGGACTAATTGATTAGCGGGTAAGCCCCGGGGCGGCCGCTGGGGGACGTCCCTTTTTCGTTAAAAGACTACTTAGGGACAGGGAAAATATACGATGAAGAACCTAAGAGATAGAGTGTGGTTAGTGTCTTAAAAAGAAAAGTATTTAAATGGGAGCTGACTTTTATATATGCTTGCGAGAAATTTTGAGAAATAAGAAAATATGAATGGTACCTTCTTTTTTTCTGAGTACCATTTAATTCATTTTTATTGGAAGCTATTTTCCCCCAAGTAATGCGTAATATGACTGTTCATGATTTTTCTCCCCTTTAACTACCTGATTTTATATTTAAATTCTCAGCTTCTTCCCAATCCAATGGAACGTGTTGCAAATTATATAAACTTTGAAAGCGGAGTGAATATATATAAGCAAGTTATATGAAAGCGACAGTTATATAATAATGTTAGTGGAACGTGCGTGGAAGTATTCTGGCGTGTTTAGCCTATTTGGTGAAGTTAGACTCAACGTTGTCGGAGCTATTGCTTAAAGGTACACGCATCTGATTTCGGTAAGAGAGTTATTTTGTAAATTAAAGAAGTTGTTAATACTCACGGATAGCATATTATGGACAGGACTCGCGGATAGAAGCATCCCCCTCATTTGAGAAGTAAATAAAGTTATTTTGGATACAACTGGCCATTTTAATTAATTGGTCTGTGTTTGAACTTAAGTTGAAATTTAGGTCTTGTAATTAACTTTAAGATGACAGACGAGAATGTGCTAAAATGATGTATAAAAGAATGTACTATTTTGTCGTTACAAATGTACAATAAAACTTATAAGGACAGACGTGGTAACCAAGTGGTTATAGCATTGAGGTGGTGGTCTGTATGATTTTAACAAACTAAACTTTCCGCTAAAGACCTGTCGTGTTGAGGAAATTATGCTAAAATGTGTCTGTACTCACATTGGTGTGGATATAGAACGGTTGCCCCCGGAATATCGGTGCTTCGTGAAAAGATTTTGTTTCACGAGAAAATCGATTACGTTTTTAAAAGTAGTTGCAAATGAAGAATAAGTAGAATGTAAAGTAAATTTTTGTATAGGATTCCAAAATCAGCCAATCCGAACGACAATCAGCACACGCGAGCACTCCTGAAGAAAATTTGAAACACAATATTGTTATTTCCCACGTCCTATCTTAGTGAGGCAGGATTTTCAATCGTGGTTAACATTGAAATAAACATGAAATCGCGTAAGAGCCTTCACAATTTAGAAGGGAGGAGAATGCGGGCTTCTTTATTATTTAATCGTCCTAATATTTCTGAAATCTGAAAAGACCATAAAGGCGCTCTTGTATCGCATTAAATTCTGGGGATATTTTAATGGTTACATTTTAAAATTATTTTTAAATAAATATGTTTGCGTAGATTAATGTGGGTATTTTATTCTTTTATAAAAGTATCGATTTGAAGCAGGAACGGTCAATCCTGCACATACGACACGATTCCCTTTTTTTTCTCTTCAATAATGGAGTAATTATTGGGAGTATTACCCTTCTTTTCTCATTGGGACCTTTGATTCAAGAAGGCTACCCGCCGTTCTTCAAAGTTTGTGTTGTATTTTAAGTGTACTGCTCATTACAAAATGGAGCAGTTCAATGTCCTTCGACTTTAAAGAGATTGAGAACCACTGATGTAGATAGTGATGCCTATTTCATTAATCATGAGGAAATAGGAATTAACTGGTCCACCGTTAATGCCTATTTCGTCAGTTAATCTATAGTAAGGGTTTTAGCATCAAATTTTTTGGATACCTTCAATGTTCAAGGCAATGAACAAGCGTACTCGACAGCACGATCGGTTATGCATCCTCATCAGCTGGCACTAGACATCAATTATCTTATTTTAAAATGCATTGATCCGGCATGGCAGGAATTGTGGAAATCTTATCGTGGAGTCTTCACTCCCACGTTAAGGTATACTCAGCGAAGCTCATAATTGGAACTTGGCCTGATCTCTAAAGCGAAAACTGGATTCAAAGATGACTCGCCTTCGCATTGGACATGATCGCCTTCCGCACAGGCATCTTTTGTTTGGCAAGAGTGTCCTTTCTGTCATGTACTATGTACTGTACATCATGAGTTAACTGATTGCCCGGTGCTTCATCCTCACCGTCTTTCTAAGTTTAATTCATCTGTTTTAAAACGGCTCTTGGTCTGGTTGATTTTTTGTACCTTAGCAAAACATCTTGGTCTGACTTTTAAATGGTGATTTGGTTTAGTCTCTGGGAAGAATGAATTTCTCACCGCAACTTGTTTCCGTTTTCATACAAATTTGGCTGTATACATAATATTTGAGATTTAACCGTAAAAGTTTACATTATATTTTATACTCCGTGGTGTTTTAACTTCCTTCTAATTTTTATTGTGATTTGAAAAATAATTTGTGTCAAATTTCAAACAAATGTTTTGCATAGCACAGCCAGATTTGGTTTTTTGCCAGAAACTAACAATCGCTCCCTCGCTGGACTATAAGACTGGTTCAAAATTGTGAGGTAAGCTGGGGGCTCGAAAGAATGATCCAAATCCAAACCAGAGCCTCCTGGATACAAAAAAATTGCAACTCGAAACCATGAATTCAAATTCTAACTACACCAAAGACCGTTTGTGCCGAATTATAGAGCTGCTGCACATTCTTCCAATGGCGAGTTGTGAAAGTTTGGTGAGTGGTGTGCCACCTTACATACCGTCTCCGTTATTTGACCTCGATTTAAAAGTGTGAGATCTGTCCCCTCCCCAACCCCTCGTGTTACTTCTAAACGTTAACAATACAATGCATTAATCAATGCAAAAACTATATCACTTTCGAAAATTTATATTTGCTTCAGTTTAGTATTTTTGAAATTTTTCTGGAAAAGTTATTTTACTAGATGTTAGAACGATTTAATTTGTTTTGTATGTTTGGCAAATTATTTTTAATACATTGATATAACTATAGCCAAGTTAAATTAATTGTAGATGTAACACTAATTGGAAAGGACATTTTTTCAGAAGCTTAATTCTAATTTCTGAAACCTTAAGAGTTTAATTCATATGACTAGAATAAATAGGAAGTTCCTAAATATTAAATGAAAAGTTTTAATTTTACATATATAATTTTATTATTAAATGCGTTATGCGTTTTTATATACTATTTTATTATTATAAGTATGAATTTTTAAATGAAAAGTTTTTTTTTAATCCCTCCCTTCTCCACTTTTCTATTTATAAGTGTTTTTAAATTTTTGTGGCCACATATACTTGTAGGTTTTTTTTTCTACTTGAGGTATATTTCTATCGTAGATAACTCATTCTCTTTCGTTTATCTTCTTGTTCTCATTACATTTTGTTTTGGAATTATTTTTTTTTTTTTGAGCTTTATTTACGAATAAATAAATAAGAAATAGCGGATTATCCCGATATAAAGTTAGTATTCAACAGTTGTTGAAGCAAAGAATGTGCTTAAAAAAATAATTTGATCATACATAAGGATTATTCTATTATTTTGAGAAAATAGACGCCGTATAAAACATCAGCATGAGGAAATGTCCCATCAATATTCTTAAGGAGACAGACGATTTTATGGGCGACTTAAAATGAGATGCACTTACTGAGCAGGCGATAATAGTAAAGCTCCGTCATCTCAAACCCTATAATCTCTCTTAAAATGTTGCGGTTATAAAATAGACTTAGAGAGAAATGGCGACTTTAGCTCTTGAAAGCATTCTCGACTAAGGCATATATGATTAACTGAAGGGATATCGGATGTCTTTTTTCAATAATTTTGAAATATTTTACATACGTCTGCTTTTATCGAGCAATTTATCCTGGATAATAAACAATTATTGTTATTTTATATTCTTGTCTTTCTAAGAACTATGTTTCTGTAATTAATTTATTTTCTTTTCCGATTCGTAATCCCGAGCTCGAGGCTGCGTTTGTTTTCTCCGAATCGAGAGTTCGAGTACTGATGCCACTGAAGACCCGACGTGGGGCGAAGCTGATGCAATTAAATCTGTTGGGGCTACAAATCCTCACATTGGCTTGTTGAGGAAGTTAGGAGAGGGAGATACCAGCTCAGGTGTCGTTATCGTCACCTGACCGAGGTTCAAAATTCCGAGGCTCGTCTCCAAAAGTTCTTGGATTCAAACACACAATAATAGTGTGATAAACAATCAATTGCGATATTAATAAACAAACAATCAGTACGCATTTCATGTCAGCACATATTTTATGCCTGCTCTAACGCACCTGCAGATATGTATTTTCTCTTACGAAAAAGACATGTTCGAACGAAAAAACAGTTGGAAGTCGAAATTCTTTAAGCAAAGCTATTGCCAAAGTCAATTTTAAGATATGCCAATGAGTATTCTGCCACCATTAAAGCATCAAAATTATATATATATATATATATATATATATATATATATATATATATATAT
>BMAW01036535.1:79446-162841 GCA_019974015.1 Nephila pilipes
TATATATATATATATATATATATATATATATATATATATATATATATTGCTTTAATGGAGCGTTTCACTTTTCCTTTACTTTTACTTGAGAGTTAAAGCAGTAGAAGAAACTATAAAATGGTAATAAAAATTTAGTTCGTCTTCGTATATTTTTAAAGAAATGTAAAGTTCATCGTACCCTTATACTCATGTATTTTGGATATAAAAATTTAATATACTTTTAAATTTTGCTTTCAATACACGATGTGTTTGCGGTAGCCTAGTGGTCATAGTCTCTGACCAGTGGCTGGCGTGGGTTTCGTCGAGTCGGGGGTTCAAACCTGATGGCTCTAAAGACCCATTGGCGTAGTGGGGAAGTTTGGAGAGGTAAGTGCCAACTCAGATGTCGTTCTCGTCACTTGACCGAGACTCAAATTTACAAGGTCCGTTGCCAATAGCTCTCGTGCTGCTTCTCCGTGCAACGTTAAAAAGCTATCACACTGCAATTCATTATATGTTTTGATTTCATTGTTTAGAAGTCAACTTTTAAGAAATGTTATGAAATTAAAAGCTGTTCTGAAAAAATCGACTTCAATTCTCAGATCACCAACTACTACATTTCATATATGATCAATAGAGTGAACCACGATTTAACTCAATCTCCAAGACTGATGTTGGCGCCGAGAATCTCTCCAGAAATCTTTCATCCATCGCCAAAAAATCCATCGGACTTATGGAATGAGAAATCGGAAATGTGATCCCTGGCGGTATTCATGTAATGCGAGACACATCGCCATAAACTAATCATGGATTCCTTCAGCGGGCCGTTTCGATTACAGTAGCAGTTATTCATCCCCCTAATAGCATGAGGTTTCCCTTATGATTGAAGTTTTGTTTTTGCCCTGTCCTCTGCTTAAATTAGTTTTTCTTTCGCTTTGGCGGTTTTCTTCAGTTTATTGCTGGATATATTGATATTGTGGGCTTTGTTATCGGCTAGCGGAATTGGTTACGGTTTAGTATTGTTTTGGGGACATTTTGCCTATGCATCGGATGTTTATTCTAAATTTGAAATTTTTAATTATTATTATAAGAATATCTCGATCACGCAGAAAGAACTCTTTTCACTCCGAAAGATTCATTTAATTTGATCTAATAAAGCAGAGATTCCTACTGGTAGCTGCAGCTCAAGTTGGGCGTTGTACAGATTTAATGAAGCGTTTTAAGTTTAAGGCTCATTAAGAACCACTTGGAGCCTCCCTTAGCGAAAACACGTACTAAAAATCGTTACAAATAGTTTTCGATGCCTTTTAAGCAAGATTTGTCTGCATTTAAAATCAATATTGGTATATCATAGTTTAGTCCCGATACCTATCTAAGTAGTTCATGTACAAATCGCAGCGTGCACAGTGCACCACAAAGAACACCATAGTGTGTGTGTTTCCTCTCAATCAATGAAACTTATATTGAAAAGTTTGGATAAGTCATGCCGATTAAAATATCTCACAGTTGCTTGATTCAATGTTATTCATATAAGTCACGATCCTTTCACAAGGTAAAGGCTCTAAAATCAAATATCGTACTGAAGACTCCTAAGTTAGTTGCAAAGGGAAATGCGTGCGAGAACCTGTTACAATAAACTTGTTCTCTTAAAGTGGCATATACTTAATGATAGGCTCACCGAGCAAGGCAGTGAGTGACTAAGGGTTGTTACTAAAATATTCTTTATTATTGGGGGAGGAAATGATAGACCTCCACTAATAATTCGGTGGTGAATGTTGTGATTCGTTATCAGTAATTATAAATAATTTGAAGTTTTAAGAATTAAACCATGGTATTTTAAATAAAATTTGTATTCCATAGTGTTATGTTGGGTTCGCATCAAATATATTCGTTGTGGGCTACATACTGCCCATGGATCGCCAATTTGGCACGCTTATATTATAACAAATTACGAGGGCTATCCTCAAAGTAAAAGCTCTTAGTTTCTCATAAATCGAATAAATAGCATGCACTTTTTGAACACGACGAATGTGCTTTTTTATGACTTCGCCAACAATATCCTCCCCCACGCCGAATCGTCCATTGTTTGTGGCATTCTGGACCTTGTCGGAGGTCGAAAATTTTTATTCACCCATAAACCCCTTCAGAGAACTGAAATGATTAAAACTGGAAGGTGTCAGGTTAGGGCTGTGAGAGAGGTGGTGGATGATGTTCGAACTAGAATGAGTTCAAGGGTTGCTTTGGGGCATTGGTTATGTAGGGACTTGCATTGTCATGTAACAAACACACTCTCTTTGTTGACATTCACCTTCTTTTGTTCTGTATCGCCGTACATAATTTTTAGAGAGCACCGCTGGGAGTTAATTGCTTTCTCCTGAATCAAAAATTCAATGAGGAGAATCTCGTTAATGTCTCAAAAGATCTCTCCCGGCCATGATTTTCCGGCCGGATCAATGAATTTGAATTTTTTTTTTTCTTCTACGAACTTTACATTTACGATTCCACTTCTAACACATTAGTACAGTTCATGACTCCCTCTTCGAAGCAGTTTTTAATTTGTTAAAAATCTGGAACGACTTGGATTTTTTTTCTCGAAAAGAAACCGGATCACGATCCTTAATTCACAGCTGGTGGGATTTGGAATCGAAACACTCGTTAGAATACGGCACTCTAAAAAGAGGTTTCAACCTACTCAGACAAACAAGCAACCATAATACTCCCAAGACTCTGATCTTGAACGCAGTGCAAGGGACGCGTTAGTCTAGTGGTCGTGGTCACGAGCTTGCGGCTGGTGTTTTGTCCTCCGATTCATGGGTTCTAGTCCAGATTCCACTAAAAACCCGCCTTTTAATGGGGTTGATGCACATTAAATCTGTTCAGGCTCAATGTCCTCCCATGGTGTGGTATTTAAGTTTGGAGGGCGGTGTTAGTTCAGAGTTGTCTTTCTCAGCACTTAATCAATGTTATGGCTCTGGTGTTGATTTTAAGTGTTACATTGATAAACAATCAATTGGTGAACGCAAAACAAAAACCAAAGTTGTTAAAAACAATAAATCTATTTGAACGTCAAAGACTCAGCACTTTTACTTCCTGAGAAACCCTTGTACGACGTATTTGGAGAATTGTGAAATCTGAAAGTAATAGTGTTAAAGTGGGTTTTTTATGTGGAAAAATATTCGAAATTTATGCCTTCTATTCATTATTTGGAATCGTCAATTGTCTTTGTGTTGCTTGTAGTGCGACGTTAATAAAACCAAACCAAAATCATTATTTATGGAATTACTATACTCAAAATGTATACTAATGGTAAAGAAATAAACCAATAAAACTTTAAGACTCCTCTCATAAAAACGTTGACAGAACCCTGCAAAAATGTAGAAAATTTAATCTCTTCATTCATATCTTCCTGATCTTTCATTACATTTAAAACTCAAAGACCGAACGATAATTTCCATTTCAATGGATGATCACTAATTCTATTTATCAAAGCGGAACTTTAACGCGAATACCGACGAAATGAAAGGAAAATTAAAACCGAATGATTCGAATGAATACGCATTTCTCTCCCCCCCCCTTCCGTTTCGTTGGAAGCATCAATGAAAAGGCCATTCAGGGGTGACTCTGTTGCTACGCAACGTACAAAAGCGCGATGTCAAATTCATTTACTTTTTGAAACGCTTTGTAACGTAAACTGAGCTATTTGAATGTTATTGGCACTTTTTAATCGTTGGAACACTTGCGTGTGTAAATGAATTTATTGAGATGTCAATAAAGAAAGTTTTTTTTTTTATTTATCATTTATATCCTCGTTACTTACAGAACAAAATAATTTTTAAACAGTCTTAAAAAGAGTTTCTATTTCTTGCATGTAGAGAATTTTTCGAAGCATTTGTTCACTAACCTTTCTTAAATCCAGCACGTTTGGAACCATGGTTGTGCGGGATTAGAGAATGTCCATGTAGTTTAATGGATAAACCAAAAATAAGACAATCTAGGTAAAATTTTAAGGGATTTAAACTTGTATTTAATGTACTTACGCGTGTGAACATATATAGACGATCTAAATATCCGATGAAGTATTTCGTCATTCTTACAATAACAAAAGCTATTTTAAGTTACTTAATGAAATAAGTTGTGATAATCTACTGCTACTCTAGTCACGTGTTTAAACTTATTTATTTTTAGCACTTTAATAATACTTGTTTCGATACCCCATTACAAGGTTGTAATACTATGTATTATACAGTACATAGTTGTAATATTGTACAAATGCGATATGTAACCCACTAAGAATCAAGAAATTGTGAACTGAAATGAAAACCAACAGGTATGATTAACATTTAGTGAAAAGGCGACCTGCGTTGCATAAGTTAATAAGCTCCCGAATCTATCCAAAAATTAATGGTTAAATCAGTGCCAAAATACAGAACGTTTCAAACCATTGAATGCCTAATTAAAAAAAATGTACTGCATATTGGATGTTTTTCGGGTGCCTGTTTCTGCCTAACACATATTCGTCTAATCAGCCTATACGCTTTGTAATTTCAAAAAACGGTCAGGAGACGAAGTCGATACCTGCACTGACTTATCCGCGCCACGTTAACAGGACTTTGAGCCATGAGAGATTAAGATTTCGGTTGAGTCATGGGAATCGAGTCCTGTTTCCTCTAACCCACTGTGTGGCGGTGATAGTGCACGTTAAATCTGTCGAGGCTCTGAGACCTCTCGTGGGTATCTTTCAAAAGTTTGGAGGAGAGTTTTTCTCTTCACTTAACACAGAGAGAGGCTTAAAAGATTGAGGTCTATAACCAATAGCCTTCATGTTGCTTCCGAGTGCGAAGTTAATATAAAATCATTCAATCATGCCACAGTCAGATGTCATGGTCGACACCGGAATTGGTACTCTTCTCTCTCTCTCTTTATATATATATATATATATATATATATATATATATATTGAAATAGAAATCATATATGACGAAAACTTTTTCTAAATGTTAAGCTCAAAAAGTCAGGGGGCTTTAATACCCGTTGAAATTTTGTAATCCCGCCCTTTTAAGAAATATTCAGGTAAAATAAAATATGCTGAAAACCGCAGCTGAACTGTATTTAATTTATTCAGCGGATTAGTGAAAAATGTACCTTTAATAAATTGCAGATGACGTTTCTAAGGATTGTGGGTGTTACAAATGTCTATAAAAAGTCACCAAATCAAATTTGAGACTGATTCACAGGTTAATTTCGATTTCTTTCGTTTCAAATAGTCGTCGTTATTTTGCATTGAATTGTCGCATTCCATGATACTTGGATTCATCATTATACGCTAGAAACTGAGCAACCATCCAAACAATACTTTACTCTCGGTGAATCTGCTCCAAGAAATTTGCGAAGCTGGTTTTGTGGGCCGTAAAATTATGGAGACGACTTTTTTTTTTTTTTGAGAAAGGTATACCACTCCTGTATTTCTTAAGAAAAGAGAAAACAATAAGTGGCTCATATAATTATAAATTATTGGGTCGCTTCGATAAGAAAGTGAATTACAAGACTCTAATTCCCATTCCTAACTCTAGTACTTTCAGAATGCTCTTGTAATTCCGAAAGGGAACTCTTTTTTTTTTCCACTTTGAATAGAAGTTCCAATTTATTATTTATATATTCTCTCTAAATCTAATAAGTATTTCTTAATGTAGAGAACCACACCCACACAAACAGATTATCAATCACACTTTACTCAATTTTAGTTCTTTTTGGTATTTCTCACTATTCGCTTTGCAAATCCCTTTGCTCCTAAATTGTAAAATAGACTCGTATTTTCGAAATTGGAATATCGGCCATTCATCAGAACGATGTAAAATATCATACAATACATAGACTGATGAAATTCTGCTTCATTGGTCTATTAGGTAGGTCATGACTCTATGGTATTTATTTCATATAAATACACGATTCAAAATACACGCCACATAACTTTGCGAAAGACGTTTACTCAAACAATAAATATTGTGCCAATATAATTAAACTGACTGACTAAATGGATGGAAATGTACCAAAGAGAATTGTCATGACTGATATTATTATGATAATTAAATTTTGTCAACATTTCCATGTATTTGAGTGTCCATAAAGCGGAACATATCCATTATGAGTTTTGATCCAAATGATTTTGAAGAATGCTGTACCTTAGGAGCTATATTTTGACTAGGGTGCCTTTCATTTTGATTATATATATTACCCCTTTTAATGTTTCTGTTTTATTGTCGTTTTTAAAATTATCCTTAAGTACGTTAGGAATAAATGAGAAAATTAGCTTATACATCGTAGGTCATTTCTATCATCGGTCCCATATCTAACAAGACATTCTTACGCAGTCACATTCACTATATATAAAACAACTTCATCCCATTATCTGCAGAATATCAGCACAGTGGATAAAGTAGGAAAATATATCAGAATAGCCTAAAAAAAACACATTTTGAAAAAAATGCGAAACCAGATATTTTTTTCCATGATGTGACAAATTGGATTTACTAGCGTTCTATTTAACTAATTACTATAAATAATTTATCTACGAAATCAGCAAAAGAGTCTCTATTTTTTAAACGGCAAAATATTTTTAAATATCAAAATTTGAAGGATTTTGTTTTCTTGGTTATTTTAATAAATTATTCTTATCTAAAAATTATCCCACAGTTTTTGGGTGTGTCTTGTCGTCCGTATTTTTTTCTCCGTCCGAAATATATGGTAGCATAAGAAATTAAGGTATGTGGGATTCATGTTTAGTCACTACCATAGTTCAAAAATTAAGAGATTTGTCTCAAACAGTCATCTATGCAACTGTATCTAGTTAAACGCAGGATGGTTCAAAAGTACCCGTATTAGGAATGATTTATGAAAATGAGTAACTCACTGCAGTATTGTCAATGAAAAATTTTCTTTTCTTCTAAGAAGTCCATAAGTATGATGCCCTTCACATCTTCGTCACGGAAATCACTTTTCCGCCTTTCTCGCTTTTTTTCTAGAAGGTTCACCGGAAGCAGCCCTTTGTTTCGATTGTTTCTTGTTTTCTGGTTTGTAATAATTAATCCAAATGCAATCAACGAGTAACAAGGGATGTAAAAAGTGGACTCGGCATCAATCGAGTTCTAATTTGGAAGCAAATGGCTTAAAAATCGGAAACAGCCTATGAATCAGTGTCGATTTTATTTTAGCGCCATTTACAAGAAAACAGCAGATAATGGTAACACCAGTTTCGCTTGACAACGCCTTCTGTCGTTCAATGCAGATATTTATGGATTCCCTCCCTTTTTTTAGTAGTCCTATTTATAAAATAAGCATATGAAATCGGATGTAATCACTATTTCGTTTCAAAGAAAAGCGTCGAACCAAAAAAGAGAAAAAAAAAATTAGTTCAACTTCCCTCATTATTTTGCCTTGGGAAACTGCCGGTTCTCGCCCTCCCCCTTCGCAGTAATTAGCTTAACTCTGTTTTACTTTCCGATGCTATCGAATGAAGAGATAAAGCTTAATAACCGCGAATGAACATATGTCCCCTTTTACAAGTGACTTCCCTTCCCTGGCAATTGTTCTTCCTCGATGACGATTATTTTATCGATATCGCTTTCCAGATAGAATCGTTCTCGAAGATGGACGGCGCTGAAAAGGCAGCCTATCTTCGGATTTTATAGGAAAAATAATTTTTCTCTCGCAATTGAAGAGGGGGAACTTGAGAAGGATGGGCTTAAAAATGAAAGAGACGATTTATTGCGGACATAAAATTGTCTAGCGCTTGTTCCTAAATTGTCTCGATTCTTCAGATTGTTCTGTTGAAAAAAATTGGCGCGAACCAGACTCAAATCTGACAGGTTTTCAGCTGCTTAAGAGATGAATTACCGAAACGAATGTCTTTCGACCTATAATAACTCAGCTGAAAGATTTATTACAAATGTTATGAATAAATTATTATATATATATATTCTTCTACACCCTAAATAACACGTCTAGAAAGGAAGGATATATAGAAAAAAATATATAATTCTATATAAACATCATTGTCGTTGACAACAAAAAAAATACAGCAATTTTTTTTTCGAAAAGTTTATTAATTTTTTAAACTGAATTAAAATCATTTTCCAATTCCGTCTTAAGGCTTATGCATTATCGGTAAAATATTCTTTTTCACCATCTTTTTTTCTTGGCAAATTTAGTTACCAGTTGAGTATGAATGCACCGTTCTGGCGAGAGTGGTTCAAGAAGTACATGTTTTTTTTACGACTGAAATTATTGCCAGGGAAAGCGGGGTAAGCATTGTGTGCTGCCATATCTTAAACGGGTCAAACAAATTTCACATTGCCGTCTTCATGTTCGAGTTAAGTTGTCACTGTCGATGAGACTTATGTTCATAATCGTGCATCGGAAACTAAGCAATAATGGAAAGAATGGGTTGCTTTCTGTGTATCTGCGCCCGAAACAAGTGATGAGGCATATTGGCTTTGGTAAAGGAACTG
This sequence comes from Nephila pilipes, assembly GCA_019974015.1. Taxonomy (NCBI): domain Eukaryota; kingdom Metazoa; phylum Arthropoda; class Arachnida; order Araneae; family Nephilidae; genus Nephila; species Nephila pilipes. The sequence goes on from BMAW01036535.1 coordinate 87,930, forward strand.
CTGTGTCTAGCGCTGGAGGCGTTAAAAAAGAAAAAAAAAAAGGGGGGGGGGGAATTGTATCTGTGTAAATATATGTTCCTAGAAAATGATGATTCAATTATGTAATGATTTTAACATTATAAGAACATTATATTATAAACTTGTATCACACATTTTTTTAAAAAAAAAAGAAGCATATTGATCTTGTACCGTTTGAAGGGGAATTAAAAATATTGAGGAAAATATATAAATGGGATAAATATGTTGACTCCAAGAAAAGATGTACTAAGTATTTAATTACGTTACATGTACATATAATTTACAGATTAGTTTAATGATGGGAAGTATCGGAAGCAACCGTCTCGATTGGAATTTGTTCAAGCACTGTTCTGTTCTTGCTGGAGGAAAAACCTAAAAATGCTTCTAATCGGTGAATAATTCTATTAACTTATCAAATCTATGCCAAAAAAATGTTAAGATTCTGGAACCGCTGGAAAGTCGGAAATCTTGTAGCTCTGGTTGTCGAGATGTACAGAGCATTCAGCTGTTCATGAATTTTATAAAATCAAAATTAGAATATTTAGATAAAGATAATCGCCACAATGAGATCCATTAACGTCAAAAAAGGCAGATCGGTGCGTAGATATGAAAGAGGCCGACTTATGAGAGGAAAACCAAGAATAGAGATTACTACACCCTTAATAACTCATTGCTCCTCTACGAAATGATTACATAATCATCTGGAGCCAAATAACCTTAGCTATATCTTTACATTTCAGTTCTCTTCCCGCAAACAGGTGTGGTAGCTGTGGAGAAAAATTATTTGATAAATAAACTTTAAATCAAAATGTCACTCTGAATTCAAATGTACTCTTTTACTAAAAAATATTATTCTATAGCAGTATTTTTCTTAAAATATTGCGTCCACGTTTGGATCTTTTTCGCTAAATCTTTTTTCACTTTAACCGTCACTGTGAATCTCTGGAAGCGACCCAGGAAAACTTCACCCGAAAACAATGAAATGGGGAGGAAAAAGAAAAAAAAAAGAAAAATTGAATCTAGAGATCCATCCAGGGCTGTCACTATTTATTTTAGTTCGGAAACTTTGCTGTGTGCCCGCTTCATTGTTTACTCCCTTTTCCACCACCCCTTTTTGTTAAATGCAGTTTTAGGAGGCTTGGAAGCAACGCATCAGACAATTGGCAAGACGGATGGGCGATCGGAAAGTGCGGTCCGATTCAATCTCAGTCGACGTCACAATCGAATAAAATGTTTTACCAGATAACGGTTTTTATTTCTGTTTTGTGTATTTCTCACACTTCTTTCTCTTTTTCTTTTAATTCCCTCAAGTGATTCTTTTTTTTTTTTTTTTTTTTCTTCTTCTTTTTTTTGTGTATCATTTTGAGGGGAATTCCATTTGTAAAAGTTTCCTCTAAGACTTAAAGGTGTTAGAGTATAGAAATAGTTAAAATATTTGAGACACGATTGATTTATTTTGTGTTTGTGTGTGAGCTGTAGTGACACGTGGAATGGTTGTTCTATATAGGGAATTTCGGCTGGACATTTAAAGAAACATCCATCAGTGTTTCAATAACTTAATAGCGATACAGCCGGAATCCCGTGAACACGCAGTTCATAGTGACACAAGAATCTGCTTTTACGCGTGTTCTTATAATAGCTTCCTTGATAAACAATCGCTTGTGATATCAGTCCTAGATATTGCGGTATTATAACTCTTTTTTTTTTTTTTTTTTTTGCAAAATGCATATTAATCTTTTGTTCAGATGATGTCAAGATTTGCTGTTAAATGCAGTCCTTTTAATACATTTTTCATTCTTTTTTATAATAAATATATATAAAATCAAATGTGTGTATAATAATCAAAAATAATGTCGAAAGAGTGTAAACATAAACAAAAGAATAATACGATTAAGAAAATTTCATTGTTATCGAACAAATTCGAAAGGTAGAAAATCAATCAGAAATTGCGAGAAAACTTATTCTACCTGTGTCTACGCTACTTGGATGTGGATAAAAAGAATAAGGATAAACTTCATCAACTTGTTGGTAGCTTCGAGAGTGACAAAAGAATGGGTTGGACAAAAAATGCTAGGAAAGCGTAAATTACCAGCAACAGTGGACCCTAACTAGAGAGTATTATTGAAGTCAAATTGTATTGCGTATCACACTCTTTATCAAGAAATTAAGTATTTGCCTTCAAAAAGAGAACTAGAATTTTTCATGAGTGTTCACGTTTGCAGACTGTCGTGCGGATTAGCTCTTTCTAATTACAATCACATACAAAATTATTTTACAATATATTGAATTATCTTTTCTAACATCTTTGAATCGAGTATTTGATTTTCTCGCAAATGCCTTAACGGAACTAGCCTGCTACAAAATGAGCCAAAATTTTAGCGCAGCTTAGTTTAACCTAGTCAAACGGGACCTTAAAATTGTCATACTTTCTAACTAGAGAAGATAAAGGTACTTTAAAACGCTGAAGGACATTTTAAAAATCAGCTTGTATCGTATTTTTGCATAAAGTGCTTTTTGAAAATTTGATCATAACTTATTCTCGAGTTCAAACATTTGAATAGGTAATGCATTGGGATAGGTAACGCTAGTTTTCAGACCTACACAATTTTCGTTTAGGGCAAAATCGGGTATTGGAGTGGTTGTCTCCTTCCAAAAATCCTCAGATCCGTCTTCGTCTGTATTAAAATCATTCTGACAATTCAGACTGCGAGGAAGATTCAGACGAATCGCCACTTGATCCCGAATCAGAATAGTCGTTGGGTTCCCAGTCTTTGCCTGATCCATATTGTTTGTCGTGATAAGGGCCTTTTTCTTCACCAGAGGATTCTTCATCGCAATTCATTAGATGACGTCTTTTTTGTCGTACGTAAGGGTCATGTAATATGTTATCATCGCTCATCTGCTGTATGAAAAGTGTGCTTTTATATTCGACATAAACTGAGACACGATAATGTAGGCTCCTGTTTCTTGACTATAAAATCCACTTATCTTCCCTCAAAATCATATATTACTTGCGGATAAAAAAATATCATTCGAAAAAAATAATATCACGCCGAAGTTACTAATCTGACAATTCAAACCTAACCACTATTTTTATATGCCGTGATCAGCGCATTATGGCAACAAAATCCAAAGAGGCAGATATAGGATAAGCACGTGTACTGTGAATGGAAAAACTAAAAAACCCATAAAATTTGGTAACGTGCATGTTGAAAACATACAAAATGTGACAGTGTATACCAAACTTCTATTAGTGCCATTCAGCGCGCCAATATGTTTTAATAAATAATTCTAAAGATGTTGTAGTGGGTTTTGTCAATTGCCAATATCAGTCAATCGACACCGTACAGCGTCAGTAATTGATAATAATTCTAAATTAAACTCCAATAACTCTAAACACGCTGCACGATGCTCTATCTATTGTGAATAACTATCATTGACGTCATATTGCGTCACTGTCCCTCAAAACGGTAGGCAAGCTCTTAAAGTTACCATACCATCTATCCAGAGAAGAAAATTAAATGACGAATATGTTTGGTTGGTATGCTTTTCGAAGAAATATCCCATTGCCTGCATCATCTATTGTGAAGGAGGCCATTGGCTCAATCATTCCTTCGCCATTGTTTTCTGGCGATTGACTTTTCGCCAAACGGCTTCAGCGTCTAAGTCGAAAAAAATAAAGGAAGAGAATGAGAAATATTCGTTCTTTTTGTGTGGTGTGTCGATTAATCAGATGAAGAAAAAACCGCCCAATAATCCGCTGACAAATTAAGGCTCTGACAATGAGAGGCCTTTGTTCGAACACCCCCAGAAACTTTGGCACTTATCGGTAATGCATAGACGGATACCTGGCACTCTCGCTTTATGTGCCATCATCTCAGGGCCTTTGTTTGGCGGCCTTTCCTTTAATCTCCAGGAATGTTGATGATCACCGCTGGAATCTGTCAGAGGCTTTGGAAATGTTTCGTGGCACTGCTTCTGTTTCTTGAGAGAAATATAGATAGCGCTCAAGAAAAGTGACCCAAGTCAAATGTTTGAAATGTCTCGATTTTTTCTTTCTTGGGGATTAACTTTGTGGAACATTGCATCAGATTTGCCAAGCATGTTTGTTTACTGTTTATTGATAACTTTTTCGGCTGCATCTTTCTGCCAGAAAGTCCGCCAAACACAACCGATTTCAACTCAACAATTTGAACCGCGATCATATCATGAGGTCACTGACTTAAATAATTTATTCTTGTGACGTCTTTTTATACCGAATGAAATCGTTCAAGCATGATAATTTTTATCAGGTTTATTCTTTTAATATGAAGTAAAGAAATCAAATATATGAATTTGAAAGTCTGTTCTTTACACAAATTCACATCTTTGGTCGAATTTCGGAGACAAGTTCCTCTTTTCCACCTAGATAAATGGTTTTTCTACCTCATAGTAGATAGGTTGTTTGACCTTAGTGACAGGTACTATTTGAATCCTCAATCTGTCAATCCGGATAAAACTCGTCCTGTCTTCTTTTGCAGTAGCTTAAGCAACGTAGCTAAAAAGGATTCTCTCTCGAGTTATTAAGGCTTGTTAAATTCTGTCATCGTGGTTGAAGTGAGCTGCAGCAGAATCAATTAAAAAAAATTAAATTTCACTGACGTGTGGAAGCATACGTAAGCATATTTACGAAAAAAAATTTCTTTTTCAAATTAACTTTTGGTGATATTTTTGCTCCTCCCTTCTTATCATCAATTTTCTATGTTTTCCAAAATATGCAACATTTTTTCCCAATATTTTCCCAATTTTAATTTTTTGAAACAGGTTAAAAGTAAGGAAGCCATATTAGTTTCTATTTTATTCCAAGTCTAATTTAAAACTGAATAATTATTCTCTAGTCTCTTTTATGTACAAATTCCTACAGTGATTAAACTACCCAAAAAAAGACGGTCTCATCGATTTTAAAAGATGTGACGACAATGTTTTTGGGATATGAAGAGCACGATACTTATGGACTTCCTATAAAATAGCGAAATGATCCCTGAACAATACTACATTCCCATTTCCGATTCTAATTATGGGTATATAAGTATATTACTTACGTTTGCCTCAATACAAATACAAAAAAGCCTACCAATGTGAAATACTATTATTAAATAAAATTACGAAGTATTTACAATGCCTGGTTTGTGTAATTTGGATAACTTTATTAAGTCATTCAAGACTTTTTTAAAGATATCCTAAACTATTCAGCGAAAATGTTGGCTGAACCATTTCTGCGCCATTGTTATTTGGCGATAATTTTTTTTTTCTACAACAGAGAAGAGGGGGGGGGGGATTTTTTGTTCCCTTTATATCGGGCGTTTTTTAATTACACGTTGGAGGGAAAAAAAACATCTGCTGCTCATCAATAACTCGCTGATAAATTAAGATTTCGATAATGAAAAGTCTTTGTTCTCCACGCTACAACACTAACTTGGTCACTTAATGCACCGCCAGTGCCTTTGTAAATCTTCTTCATCGTGGATGATGTTGATGGGACCTTTTTAATGGTTGTACGAGAAAGAAACGTTTTTCTCACAACTATGTATTTCAATATTTTTGATGAAACAGCATCATCACCTACAAAGTACTCACCATTGTACTTAGTGGAATTGTCCAATCGGTGAATCTATTGTTGAAAACGTTTTTTTATACTGATTTGCATTTACAGCTGAACAACTATGCATCAGTTTCTTTTTGGCTGATTCTGCACCGACAAATCGGTGTCTTTTCAAGCCTCTTTGCATGCGTGAAACAAGAAATCGCATCGAGATCTGGTGAGAAAGGTGTGAGGAGGTTTATAATAATGCACCCCTTTTAGATCCTACTTTAATGCAAACGTTTTGGTGTGATTAGTCGCCATTTTATTTTTCCGTCGCCTAGGCGTGGGCTAAAATAGGATTTTACTGGAAAGTAATAATATTGAAAAGAATGATAAGAGATTGTTTGTGCGCAGTTCCTCATTTTTCGGCAAATTACATTAAATGAATATATTTCTTTTATGAAACAAATTTTTACACTTAAGGCTCCCGTCTACCCACCATTTTGATTTCGTGGACGTAATGTTAATCCTATGGAATTCTGACTTTAATTCTCCCATCTTTATTACTTGAACTATTTGAATGCAATAAAGTGTATCTGAAAGAGCAAAAAATAATCAATGCTTCTGTGGAATTAGTTTTTGCCTAAGATTCTTAAAAATATTTTTATTCTTATTTTAATTATTCGTTTTTGAGTTTTCCGGTCTTTAAAGAATATTTTTAAATATTTTTAAGAATCTTAGGCAAAAAGTAATTCCACAGAAGCATTCATTATTTTTTGCTCTTTCAGATGCACTTTATTGCATTCAAATAGTTCAAATAATAAAGATGAGAGAATTCAAGTCAAAATTCCATAGGATTAACATTAAAATGATGAAATCAAAATGGCGGGTAGACGGGAGCCTTAACATATCAAACAGCAAATTGTCAAAAATAATATTTTTCCAGTTTTATGTAATTTTTTCTCATTCGTATAGACAAAGAGATTCGCATTAATGTCTCTTTCGAATAATTTTAACTAGTTTATTAGTATATCTTATAAATTAAGTTATAATTGGGGAACTGAGTCTTTAAAATGTTTCACGGTATCTTGTGTATGAGCATTTGATTGATAGACCATTTGAAAATTGGGTACTTCCTTGTTATAGCGTCACCCGACAATGAATCGCCAAGTGACTAAGAAATGTCGCCAAAGTAGATTATATTCCAAGGTCATCACGAATTTGGTGATGTAATTGGAGTATTCGAAATTTAACGAGGCCCTAAAACAGGGAGATGGCAAAAATTGAACTTTAAAATCGTAATCAAACGTGCCAAGCCGACTTTATTTGGATTTTTCTCTAAACATGTTTTTTAGAATTCTAGTTCACTTTCCTCAAAGTCTACTTTACTCATGATATTCTCATACGTATCAAGTATGGTATAATATTTTTATCACAAAATTTCAAGAAATTTAAATTTTATTAAGCGTAATATTTTAAATTATAACTAAGTTCCATATATATAGAATGTTTTGTATAAATAAATATTTTGCAAATATGTCAAAACACAATTGCAATAGATTTTAAGCAACAGATTTAGGTAAGACTGTAATGTAAAACTTATATACGTAAGTACAGGACTTACTAAGCGTAAATACAGCTATTTATTATTAATTGTTCATACACAATTGATTATGTAGGTAAATGTGATTTTCTTCGCATAAAGCATATACATAAATATTCAGATATGTTAAAGTAAAAATATGGCTTATATTGCTTTTAATTAAAAACAAACAGAGGGTTGCTTAAACTTGCCATAAAATAAGAGTATTTTTCCTTGTTGAAGGCATCTCAGTTACCACAATTCTAAAATTATCCGAAACACATTTATTCTATCTATTGTGAAGAGACGCTAATGAAACTATTCACTATCCTTTGTTTCCTAGCGATTGATTTTTTCGCCAATGGACTCTACCTCTGATTCGAAAATAAATAAACAAAAAGAAAAATATATACTTTCTTTTTGTTTCGAGCATCAGATTGGGAGGGGGGAGAAACACCTGCTACCCATTAATCCGTTGACAAATTAAAGTTCCAATAATGGAAAGCCGTTGTTCTCAACACTATCAGAAACTTACGTGCTTGGCGATAATGTGTGTACTTTTCGCCATCTTTCTGCGCCATTGTAGGGAAGGCCTTTGCTTAGAGGTTTCCTTTAATTTCAGAAAATGTTGATTATCCCCAGTTATATTTATTTGAAGGATGCAAAAGTATATTTTACTAGAAGGTTGGTTTTTGTAAAGTTTAATATATATCGCAAAAGACTGACGTAAAAATCAGAGTATTAAGTTGTTTGGCTATTACTAATACAGTGGCCTTGACGAAACGTCTCTGAAGAGTAGCCAATGACACAGCTTTACGTTGCAAATATAATCACCTTGGTTTGCCATACATGAATTGAACTTAGGAAAAAAAAAACATGAATATTTAGCAAATAAAATTTTGAGTTAATGTTTAAGAATTTTAATTTTCTGATTCGTTAATAGTTTTTTTAAAAAGATTTTGTGTTTCCGTTTACTTCTTTCTCCATTCTTCTGGTTGGTTTTTGCACATTGTAATTTATTCTCGCTTTTTTTTTTCAACTTTTAGAATTCCTTTGATAATGAAATTTTTATTTTAATTTAAATTAGTATACATTCTTTTTTTTTTCTTTTCGTTTCGACGCTTTCATTAAAAAACATTATCTTTCAAATAGCGTAATATATGAACTAATACTAATAACAAAAACTAAATTTCAATTAATCTAGTCCCATTTGTTCACAAATGCTTATTTTTAGTTTCTTCATTCGAACTGTATGACCACCGGAAGTCATTTTCCCTCTTATTTTTTTAGAGACGTGTTCTCACGCGTAGGCACGTTTTATGTGGATTTCGCATATGCTGGCCAATTATTTGGCTTCAGGACAAATTAAGTGTACCTTATTTTTATTATTATTTGACCTCCTCCAAGGGCATGAAAGATTTTTTTTAAAAAAGCGTAATGTAAAACTTATATATATAAACCAACAAAAGAACGATTATTGAAAATCATTTCAACAAAAATCTCGATAAAAACAAAAAGTGGTCCTGCAGGTGAGATTTGCACAATCAGTGGGAGGTTTAACGTGCTAAATTGTCAGAAATGCTAAGTTTGAAAAACTTAAAGATAATATAATTACCTAACTAAGAAAACTGAAAGCTTGGTTAAATAATAAAAGGAAATAAATAAAAACTCTTATATAAACTTTTATATAAACTTCTTAATGTTTCCAATCGTTTAATAGAAAGTTGATTATCAGATTTGCTGTTCTTTTTTAAGACGCACACAGTACACAAAGCAACTGAAACACATTTCTCTAATTTTCTTGAAGTTTTCAAATCGTGTTTGAACGGAAGAGGCGTTTTATTTTTACTTTTAAATGCTTCTGAAAAAGTAGAACACGATAAAAAAAAATTTAAAAGTTATTCTAATTAACTTCTTTTTGATTAACATATATATATATATATATATATATATATATATATATATATATATATAAGTTTTTGGTGATATTTATGGACCTCCCCCTGCCTCATTTTTCTTGTTTCCCAGCTGATGTAACATTTTTTCCCAAACTTATTCCGTTCAAAAGATGCGTATTTTTTCAATTACTTTAAAGTAACAGAGCTGTATTATTTTTATCAAATCTTGAATGATGGTTTATTACTTTTTTCACGTAAATCCACACGTTTGATCAAATCATCTAAAAAAAGCCTTAAAAAGTTGAAAAGAAAAGCCTTTGTATGTTTTTTACCGGAAACTCTTGGAGTTATTTTGATCAGTGTTCTACTTTGATGTGTTGAGAACTACAAACAAACTGAATTAAGTGTTTTATTTTTAGTGTAAATTTTTGTTCAATATCAAGCAGTAAAAGAATTAAAGCTATTACACTTTTACTTCTTGAAAGTGAAGCAAAAGTTGTACAGGCATTTCCAAAATAAGCGAATTTTAAGTCTGTGTATGAATACAGCTTTTATATACAGACATTCCGGAAATTACCGGGTAATTCGGCTCTAGTATCACACAAATAATCTTTCCAATAACCTCTCTGTAATTAGGCATTCGATGATTCGGTATATTCTATAACCCAACGCCGATCGAGTCGTTTGCTTTCGGATTTTTTTTTCATGCGGATTCGAGAGTTCGTTACACTTCCAAAACGCGATGCAACATTTCTGGCATTTTCGACTACTTTTTATTCTACTCAGTTTTCGTTTCATTCGCACAATATTACAACTGTATACTTACAGTACTGTACACTAAAATGTTCTCGAAGCCAACAAGTTGTGTCTTCAAGTACTAATAAAGCAAATAAACGTAATCACGTAACAAGAGTAATTCTTCATATAGCTTGTTTTAACTGCCTTTTATTAAATTAATTTTTCTTTTGTGCTACGTTTTTCATTAATACAAAAATATTCAATTCAGTAAATGTTTAAATTGAAATTTTTACCGGGTTAGTATGAAGACGCATTTATATCATCTGCACTGGTTCAGAATGCGCATAAACACATAAATACGTGTTTCGATAGTTTAAATATTTATCCAGAGTGATTATAATGATGCTCGCTTATCTGACCAAATCACCTAAGTGGCACGGGCCGGACGTGCCGGATTCAAGAGAGTTTACTGCATTTTTACATACTTGCCTGCTTCAGAGTTTTTAAAAATTCTAGTTACCATACGAAATGCGAATTTTCATTCTTTTGATACACGGATGATCATCTTAAAACTGCTGTCAAGACTATTTATTTTATATTACTCCGAATTTTATATGAATTTTCAATTATTTCTCGTTTTATCCAACACCTTTTCACAAGTTAAATAAGCGCTGATTAAATATCGCTTCCCCGCATCCTGTTTCTGAAAGGTTTCTTTTTTTTATTTTGTTAAATAAAATTTATACGACATTATATAACGAAGTATTTCGAGTTTACTTATCAAATAAATTCGGAAAAGAATAATTTTGCTTTGAAGTTAATTAATTTTTATCTCCGATTCACTTCTCTAGATAATATCAGCCAAACTATTTTTAACATTCTAGAATTTCTTGATAGCTTCATTTTCCAATTCTTTTTCTGACTGAGAACGTTTCTTTACTTTTACATAAGTTACGCATTTCTTAAAGAATTTCTTCTTTAAGAAAATGACGATTTCTCGATTTAAAATTTTTCGATTCCTTTTCAAGTTATAAAATTTCTCTAGTGAGCTTATATGAAGTGGAACTCTAGAAGTGCCAATTTTCTTATAAAGAATGGTGACGGATGTTAAAATTATTGAGAATGATTTTTACCGAAGTAAATGCTATAATGCTTGAATATTAAAAGGAGAATTAAATGTGAATAATGTTCCGTAGAAAAATTAATGACATTGCAGTTTTAATGTGATGTAGGTGTATTTGGATTTCCTTACGTCATTATTCTTGAATGTAGAAGTGTTTGATTTGCAATTCATGCTTTTAATCTATCAATTCATAATAATTTTATTTATTTAAATGAAGTTTTCGGAATTGAAGTTACATTAATTCTCTTTTGAAATACTGTTACGAGAGAGCTTCAGAAATGCTCGTTTTATGAATAAGAAATAAGGTATTAGTCATGGAAAATGGGAGTGCAGTAATTCCACACACACACACATTGCTGTTTTTTTTTTTTTTTTTTTCTTTTTCTTTCTTTTTCTAATAATTTCATGAGTTCCCCACCCTTCGCATTCCAAACAATCATCGCCATAACTTTTCCGGCCTATGGGACCATTTTCGCCATCTTTCGATCATATTCAGTGGAAGCAAACCATTGATTTAATTTTTGCTAGATTTCCGGTGTATAGTTACAAACCGATGCAAAATGACGACTCCAAGTTGCAGCAAAAAAAAAAAAAAAAAAAAATCAGTTTGGCAAAAGATAACTTACAAATTGAATCAAAACTAATCCATATATCGGTGACAAATTTGATTTTGTTCCATTTAATAGGAGGCAGCACACGTTGATTACACCATTGGCCTTAGTACCATTATCTGTCATCAAAAGCAGTTACCTTTTGAACAACCATGGGAAGACTAAAAGGTATATGTGTTAGCAAGCTGAAAACTAATGCGACATTAACTCGAAACCGAAAAAACAACCATGCTGCAGATTTATGGTTTATTACTTTTTCAAAGTGTGAAGATGAGTCTGGATTTCATTATCTCTTTTATGTTATTGTTCTAAAATAGTACACCCTGTTAAACATAAATATTTGAAATGTAATTCATGTTTTAATCCATGCTGTTACAAAGAAGCCGAAAACAATTAGAAAAGTTTTGGCAACAATTTTTTATGATGCAAAGGTCATCGTATTAGATTGAAATTAATAAACAAACAATTAATCACACTTAAAAGCAACACGAGAGGTACCACGTAATTCTGAGCCTCAGTCAAGTGACAAGGACGACACCCGAGCTGACACGCCATTCTCCAATTTGATACACCATCCCAAAGTGAGGACATTGAGCCACGATAGATTTAATGTGTATCACACGACGGGTCTTTAGTGGCATCAAGGGTCTAAACCACAATCGATAGGAACAACGACTGCCTTGAGTTCGCGACCATGATCCCTCGGCTACAACGGCAGCGCGAAGTATCATACTCATGCATTTCCAAGAAAAGGAGAAGCACTCAACAAAACTGCCGTCAGTTACCCCTGCTCCATCCCTAGTCAGAGTACTTTTGTAACCGCATTCGTTTTACCTATTTTAATTGAGACTTTTCGTAAATTTTCGAAAGCAAGCAGGTATTCGTATTAACTGAGAGTACGATTCCCCCTCTCCCTTCAAAAATCTAACCAAAATTCAATATCCGTACGTAAGCTGGGATGAAAAATTTTCCTGATTTCAAAGGCGATTTTGTGTCTTAAGACGTAAATTCTGACATGGAAAGCTTTGAAAGTGATGATGATCTGCATCCAGACGTTCCAAAGAGTGAAAGGGAAATTTGATGAATGATTCGGATCCTCGGGTTTTGACCAAGACTTTTTTTTTCTTTTTGCGTAAATATTACATACAAATATCCAAAATGATAAAAGGAGTATTCCACTTTTAATGTTATTTTTATATTCGAGTTATTTACGGTATTCCATTAATTTTTCTAGTATTCATTTTGGTGCTATTCCGTTAGTTTGGTGTTGATTTTACCAAAAACAAATTTTTCATTTTACCAACTACTCAATAAACTAGCAGTACAGATACTTTCATAAAAAACACTCATTTTGAAATGCACCGCTATTATTCCTTTCTGCAATGATTATTAATTATTTAATTACCGGCGCATCAATAGTTCAATGAACAAAGATTCACACAATGATGATTACCGAGTCGTTTCATTCATGTCTATCAATATTCATAATTCAGTCACTAACCTATTCTATGTGTGGAAAGAATCCCTATATGCGTCTGATTCTGAAAGTTAATACAAAAAATATTTATTTTATCGAACCAATCGGATTCGAGTCCTTAGTGGATTTAGAGATGAGAGTTCCTTCCTGGTTGTGATCTCATCACTTCTTACACTTGTCAATACTTTCACTGTTCAATCACATTTATAGGTTTCTTTTACTCCCTTTACAACTAATTGACTCCGTATAAAATTTTTTGCTTCTTATAAATCCAATTTATTATATCTATTCACTACACTTCAATAATATAATCTATGTAGGTTAAGTTTCGATCATTAGAAGAGCTCTTCAACTCAAACAACATAATTACTTTAATATACCTCAGTATTAGTTGAAAAGAAAACGCAATAATTCTCAAAAAGAGAATGAATATTTCATTTAAAATATTTTACTTAATTATATGAACGAAAGAGATAAAAACGTGCTGTATTTGGCGAATTACCACTTGCACGCCGGTAATGGAAAAGTACCTACGTTTTTGCGAACTAGGGGATCTGTAAATAAGCTGAACCATGTAATTTAACTCGGAAAAAGTTTCCGAAATTCCCCACTTATACGCGGAATTGTACGATATGTCATTTTTTTAATCCTCCAGAACATCATTCCTCTTAGTTGCGTTTTCATATTTCTTCCTACCCTGAGCATCATTAATAAGGAATTCAACAATAATCGAAGAAATAAACATCGAATATTTCGAAATAAAATTTAAAACATCCTCGTCGTATAAGGCTCCTCGATACTCTCCACGTGATAACGCATTAAATCTGCTGCAGAGAGCGATTGTTAACACGAGCTCGACCAGTATTAAGAACTTCCACGCGAACTTTCTCTCAATCTTCGCATCGATTCTTGGAGGAATAACGAAAACGTGAAGAGAGCATAAATCTCCCCACAAGTGCACTTACTGTGACATGGAGGGGGTGTGAGTTCGAAATCGACACCCCCTTCTCATTCTTAAGGGGGGATTATCATTTATAAATATTGCTCCGGGCGGTTATTTCTTAGATAAGACCTCGAAAATGGGCCGCGAACATATTTATTGGGGCGCATTAAGCGGAAGAGAGGAGAGGACAGTGAGTGAGGGAGCATCGCGAAGAATCTTTGGTGAAGAACTTGCGAAGACGATAATCGCATTTCGAAGGGGCGGGAGTGTTATTTTGCTTTTAAGGTTTGTTTTAAGGAAGAAATTTTGTTATTAATTATTGTGATATTTGAGTTGAATTTGTGCTGTGGCCCAGCGCGTCTAATTATGATTGGAGCTAATCACGTCCGGTACACTACTAAAACGCTGTTCTTTAAATAAGTTTCTAACTCCATGTGATAAAATCGCATCTTTGATGTACAAAAGCATTAGTTAAATTTAAGTTTAGCAAGATAAAATTACATTTCTAAATAAATAAAATACCATTCGGAGCTTGTATGAAGAAAAACATACTAACTTCACCAGGTGTGACACCTATCTTTTTGGTGAAATTTGGATCTGCACGAAAATAAATATCTAAGTAGCTGATGACGTGAAAAGTTTCAGTCACAGTTATAGTTACAGTTCTTGCCACAGTGTCTTATCGAGATTTTTCTGAATCAAGAGTACTGGATGTGAAAGCTGATGGCTGAGGGATTCGTTGATATAGGCATGTTTGCGGGTGTGAGTCATATAGCATTCATTTCAATTATAACTCTCAATTGCTTATCTTTAGGAAAGTGCATAATTCAATATCCCGAGATACCCTAGCGCTTTCCCTGGGGTTTTTACTATCTTTGGTAAACACAAGTGAAGTGCCACCGATCCTTCTCTATTTTCGATCCTCCTTGCCGTTAATCATTTTTTCCCCCTTTTCTTCCCATCTGAATCACAGTTTCTCAAGGTCTTGCAAATTTAGGTCTTGCGCCAGAAGCCCACTTACTCACTCACTGTCCAGATTGGATTTTTACGCCGTAACCATAACAGATAATCATTTTAATCGTGATGGGGAAAAGATATGAATGCTATAGGATCGAAATTTTGAAGACACTTATCGCGCTTTTAACTTTATATTCAATTATTTTTTTGCTATTTTGCAACTTAATATCCTGCCCCACTGGTTATATATATGGGACTAGGAAATTGATTATTTGGAAAGAGAGAAATCGGAATGAAGTAACTCACTATAGCATTGGTTTCCTTTTTCTAAGGAATCCATGAATATGACATCCTTTGAGCTTTCCAAAATTTCATCGCCCCACTTTTTACTGCGGATGAGCCCCTCTTTGTTTTCTTTAGACTAATTTTACCAGAAGTAACCATCTTTCTCAATGGCTGCTTCCGTTCTCGTGTTGCTTGTTAAGTGTTATATTTCTTAGTGTTATGTTATTAAGCAATTAATCATACAATTCTGCTCACTTTGTATCAAATAGCAATAACAATGTTTCAATGACTGTTTTATCTTGTTACATTTTAAAGTTTGACGTTTGTAATTAATGATTTATGTCATAAAAAATTCTAATTACTTTTTCTTATTTCTTTTTAGGTATGTAAAGTTTTGTTATTTTCGTATCTGATGTGGTGAGTTTACTTCTTTTGTAACATATTTTTGTATGATTGATTTCTGAAGGCATAGTTTAGTATGTCCTGTTTTCACTAAAGATCCATTGAGGAGAGAGACTGGGGCACATTAAATCAATCTGAGATCAAATTCCTCACGTTTTCATGGCATTGAAACTAGGAGATGGAGTCTCGGGTGTCGTCCTTGTCACTTGATCTTAATTAGAATTACTAGGTTCCCGTTACCAATATAATCCTTGTGTGGAAATTACAACGTTAATAAACATTCCCATGAATTGCAGGTAAACCTTATAATTGCGAATGAATTACGGCCACTATCTGATAAAAATTAAAAGTACCGCATGCATGGAAACAAAACCTCGCAGCTTTTGAAAATGAAAACTTATTTTCCCTGTAAACTAAGCTTCCACTTTTGGCTTAGACATTGGGACCAAATTCGTGCCGTTTACTTAGTTTTAGTGTCGCCAGAGTTTTTTATCCATCTATCGGTGACGAATTTCGCCTTTTTACATCAAGGTCAGTGAACAAATTGGCCCTTTTTGTCGAGAGACTTATACATTTTAAATGTATCAGGTCTCAAAGTCGAGGATGTAGCGTTGGTGTGGAGAATGAAGCTTTCAAATACAGAACTTATCTACCGTGGTTCAAAAATGCTAGGCATATTCGCTGTAATTCACGGACCTTTGGGTCGGAAATAACTTCTAACCTGCAGTATAATCTAGTACGAACATTACTACTTAATCAAATCCAGTCTATAACTGTTCGCAGTATCTTACTTGAAGGTCTTTAGGTGGCCCATGTGATTGTGGGGTAATGGTCGCGAGTTTATGGTCAGCTTTATTTCAGTCGAGTCGAGAATTCGAGTCTTAATGCCATTAAAGACTCATCACGTAGCAGGACTGATGCAAGTTAAATCCGGGATCTAGGTTGAAAAAAGCAAGAAAAAGATAAAAATTAGTTGACAAAGAAGGGACGAAAACATAGAAAGATCGCTAGGTTATCCCTGAAGCGAGTCATTAGCTTACCAGAAACCCTAATCTTTATGGGAAAGAAAATTTTCACTGGAATATTTCGAGGGTCATGATTCCCGTACTTATCTAAAACTTCCGATGTACGTGACACGGATATGAAAGAAAGATGTTTGTGCAGGTGTAGACCCCCTTATTTGACTGTGGTTAAAAATTATGATTTATTGATTGTTTATTAACATCGTTCTTGAAAGCAGCATGAGAGGTATTGGTGGCGCGGACAGGAGAGAGAATGTGGAGTCTGGACAGGAAGGAGAGAATTACGCTAAAGGGCAGGCTTACTGGCATCAGGACATGAACTCACGACGACACAACGCCGGCCGCGAGCTTGTGAGCTTTGCCACTCGGCTATCACGATGACTCAAAATTATGAACTTCATTGGCAATAGTCCTTACGTAGCTTAAGTATGACGTTAATAAGCAATCAACTAACTGCTCGAAGCATTGATATTCGATCCATCTTGGAAGAAGATTAAGATGGAATGTTGAGATAAAAGAGGATATTAGTATCAAGAATATATTTTTAGGCACTTTTATATTGTTATCATGCGGCCGTGCTGGACAATCGCTTTGATAAGAGCCGCTTATTCGGACTCAATTCCTAAAGCACGATTGCATCGTGATATTGATAAATCGAAACTAAATCTCAGTGCCGTTGTAGAAACTTGTTGGAAAGGATTCAAATGATGATGCTCGTGTAGACAACTTTGGTACTACTGAACGTTAGATTAAATTTTGTCTCATATGCATCGAATTCTAATATTGAAAGTGAAGTACCAACTGATGTGTTGTCTCCGTTGCACGATCGTGGTTTACAATGACAAGGCACTTTAGTCCTTATCTTTTATGTAGCGCTCTTACGACGTTAATTAAACAAACAAAGGAACTTCTACCAGAGTTTTAAGATTGTCTAGAGAATTGCTGTGCTATTACGTTATATAATTACGATTACCCCAAACTCAATCTTAATTCGTAATTAAGAATGATGTTTCAAGTACTATTTAGCACTTTTCCGTTAAACTTCCGGGTCATTCCAGTCCAATTTCAACTTATTTCATTAAATCCCTGGCCTCTCTCACAGAAAGTATTCTTTACAATGTCGGTACGACCCCCGGGGTCCATAAGAGCACGCACCGACTTAACTGGATTCCCCGAAATCGTCATGCGCATCCCCCCTAAGATTTAGGTGGAATTAGTGGCAATTACTTTAATTGTGTGGCGGCGTGGAGGTTGTGGGTGCAAATTAAAGTGCGACCTTATTTTAAAAGATAATTCCTTCTGAACAATTCGTTTATCTCGCCATTAAACAGAAGAGGGTGGGCAGGCCGAAATTACTTTTCGGTACCCCCATTGGTGAAATGGAAGGTCACGTGATTGCATGAGTTTATGCGTCAGCTGAAATGATTTCAAATGTGATTTTACGTTTTTCAAGAAGAGAAGAGGTTCAGAATGAGCTGCTTTGTGATTATCGGAAAGACATTCAGTGGCCTTGAGGTAGGAGGTACGGAACGCCACAGTGGCATATGCTTCGTTAAATTGAACTGATTGCTTTCATTAAAATTGCTGATAATCTATTTCGAGATCTATAGGGAAATCCAGAAGATAATTGTAATTCTTTTTGAACAAGGACGGAGGATTTTTGTCATTCATTTATCATAGACATATTTATCTACAAATAGTTTTGCATTTGAATTTATCATTTTATTTATTTGTTTGTTATATTGAGCGCTTCAGGCCGTCTATTTCTGCCCGTCACAGAGATACGCTTACTGCAGTGAATATGTTTCGTCATTTTGCAACGTCGGCATGATTTTGATGCGGAGAGTGGCATGTCTTCTCAAATGCCTATCTCGTCATCTGACAGTGGTTCAAAATTACGTGGCGTATTGCTTGTGGTTGGCGTAACTTTTTCATCGGACAGAAATGGATAAGCGGAAAACATATTCGATGAATTATACCATCTTTAAAGAGCCAATTTTGATTTTAATGAAATTTGATAACGAATTTAAATCAATCAGTTTTATTTATACGAATAATGCATAAATAAAACTAATTTATCTAAATTTTAAATAAATTTTATATCTTAGTTGAGAAAATAAGGGTTGTTTACCATCTTTCTATATATCCTATATTCTTTCGTAAAGCTTACGGAACGTTAAGATACAAAATTAATCTTGTTCTGATTTCAGTTATAAGTAATGAGGCCATACATCCTGTTTTCAATAATAACCACCTCGGTGTTAGGTAGCCTGTCTCGTGCACAGCTTCAGGACGCCGAAATGTCCCGTTTTCAGAGAAAGGGTAACCAAAAGTAACAATTTTAAAAAAAAGGCTCTAATGTACCCGTAGCAATGATCATTTCTCTTACGAATAAGATGTGGACATGCAAAAAAAAGGTGAAATTCACAATTCTTAGACTACGTTAATTGCCAAAATAAATTTCAAGATATTTTCTCAATTCAATTTCATTCTTTTCTGAAATCAATTCAGAAAAATATAAGATTATTTAAGATTAAATAAAGATAAAAATATAAGATTAAATAAAGAATTTATTTTCACGTATATTTATATTTCTGTTCTTTTTTTAATAATACTATTTTTCTACTCAATTTCTCTTTGATTGATTGATTATTAATGTCACACATAGAAGCAACACGAGGGCTATTTGGGACAGACCGTATCATTTTGGACATCGGTTAAGTGACGAGGTCGACACCTGAACCGGCACCTCCCGCTCCAACCTTCCAAGCCATTGGCAGGACTTGGGACATCAACAGATTTAATGTGCATTTAGATTAATTTAATTTATCCTCTTTGGTAACATCATGTATCGCACCCACGAACGACGAAAAGAACATTGGCTGCGAGTTCGCAATTGTCACCACTGGGCTACTGTGACATTAATTTCTCACACTATTGTGTAATTTTAGTATGTGTCTCAATCTGTGGAAAAAATACGTGATTAACTTAGTTACGAGAGAGATAGAATTTCAAACTACGTTTAACCTCTCATCTATATCTATATCTGTATATATTTATATATATATATTATTTTCAGGACTTCATTGTCAGTGAGTTTGCTGTATGTTCATCCATTAAGGATTGGTTGATAAAGCAATAAATTTTCTTAAGTAGTTTAAGAGGTCTTTTATTAAATATTTTACTTCAGTTTTTTGTAATAGGCAATTGTGTTACATACCATAAAAATAGAATGCCTGTCTATCAATTTACTCTCTCCAATTAACCAGTTATTATTGTAATATGACAAAATGTTTTTTACGTAGAAATTTCATATCGATGTTGGCACTTATATCAGCGCTCGCTTTATAGTGATACTACAACTCGCGGTAACGGTAACCATGGATCCCAAGTAAACGGTATTAGGCTGTATTTCTTTTTGCATAGTGTTTCAGAATGAAAATATAACTCTTTTTCACACTCGTTTCACTTGTATGTATTCATTTGTGGGGAAGGAATAAACATTTCCTCTCTGCACAAAATTGCTTATCAACAATCGACGAAACATATTCATAGTCACAAAAAGACGTTTCAACGACTTCTGATCGAATTCATTTACAAATAAAAGCATTCCGAAGAGAATAGCGAATGCAAATGAAACTGAAACAACCAAGTGTCTACAATAAAGCGATTTGAGCGTCGCATAGCAACCGAATGGGCTTTCATTGATGTCTCCATCGAAACAGAAGGGGGGGGGAGTATTCATTCGTATCACTCGGTTTTAATTTTCCTTTCATTCGCGGTGTGTTCGCGTTCACATTTGACTCTGATAAGCGGAATTAGTGATGAGAGAATCAAATTATATTCGCTCATTGAAATGGAAATGAAAACACTGTTTTGGTTTTGAAAGGAAACTTTAAAAGCCTGAATGGAAAAATATATAAGGCCAATATCTTTTAGACGATTCAGTTTTCCGTATGAAAGTTTTGTTAATCTTTAACCTGGTTAGTCTTCTAAGATTTAAAAGAGTATTAACTTTTGACAGGTGATTTGAAGACATTAATATGATCACGGTAGCCGTATGCTCTTGATCGCGAACTCGTGGTCATCGTTCTCTCCGTAGAGTCGTGATCGGCGATCTTTTCACAATAGACTAAATATGAGTTCGAGCCCTGTTGCTTCTAAAGACCCACCGTGTAGTGGAGCTGATGCACAATAAATCTGTAGAGACTTTTATGTTTTCCAATGCGTGTGGTGTGGGAATTAGGAGAGGGAAATACTAGCTGACACAAACAGGTGTCATATTCATCACTTGATCACGGTTCAAGATGACGAGGTTCATCGGCAACATCCTTCGTGTCGTTTTTAAGAGCGACTTTAGTAAAACAATCAATAAATCAATTTGCGAAGTGCACGTAAACTAAGACATTAAACGCCTCATTTTAATATCCAATCACATGACATGGCACGAATCGTGGAGTGTCCAGATTCATACCAGGCCCTCTGCAAAGCCCTTATTGAAACATAACCTGATGTTCCAGTGGGAAGGGTAGGTGACATACAGAATCGCCATTGCATTAGACATTCACGACTTACGCGCAGACATCTTTTGTTTGGCGAGAGGGCCTCAGGGTGCCATTCCTTGTCATGTCTCTTACATCATATTTTAATTGACTATTCGGTCTTTCATCAACATCATATCACGATTTTTAACGTTTCCCTGCTTTGAATTTTTGGGGGGAAACCCACACCGTAATATATATTGTTTGCATGTTTATTTAATATTGGATTTCACTCTCTATTTAAGATTTAAAAATATTTTTACTTTGTTTTTCTTATCTGTTATTGTATTTTATATGTTTTGATCTTAATGAGTTCTTAAAATAAAATAAAATTGAGGATATTTTAAACAATTGTGGGATATAGACTATTTGGGCTATATCCCACAATTAACTATTGGGCTCTTTCAATAGTTAATTGTGGATAGTAATTTCAATAGTTAATTCAACATAGACTATTTGGGCTCTTGAACTATAAAACCAAGCATTCACTCACTTGTTCACTCTGTGCGTAAACTTCTAAAAAAACACTAAATCGAATTCTGTAATTTTATTGAGAGGCCTTGGTAGCCTAGTGGTCATGTTCGCAGACTAGCGGTAGGCAGTTTTCATCGAGCCAGTTGCTCGAATCCTGATGCCACTTAAGAACCGCCATGTGGTACTCGTTAAAACTCATCGAGGTTTCGAATACTTCCATGGTATAGTATAGAAGTAGGGAGAGGGAGGTGCCAGCTTGTGGTGGTGTTCTCGTCACGGGACCGGTGCTCAAAATTCGGAAAAATGTACTGGATCAGGTGTCGTCCTTGTCATTTGAATATGCTGAAAATTACGAGGTCAATTTCCAGTTATTCGGTTGTTATTCCAGAGCAATGTACTCAAACCCAGAAATAACTAACGTCATACTCTATATTGCGATGATCACTTCTTTAGTTTTCTCTATTAACAATGAAAGGAATTAAATATTGTATTTATTTCTGGTATTGAATCATTTTCAATGTGTTATCCTGATAATCGTTGTTTTTTTCATCTTAATTTTTGAACTTGTGGATCAAACTTCTATCTTTCGAAATTTTGGATTATTCGAATTGCTTGCTCAGTTCCTAGCATTCTAAATTAAAGCAATGGAAAAAAAGGGTGAATTATCGGAATTTTATTTTAGATAATTTTCTCATTTTTCGAACGTTTCCTCTTAGATCACTACGATAAAAATAGTTCATGGGACAAATTACATGTATAACTATTTTAACGGTATTTTTAAGGATAAAGGAAGTGAAGGACATAGAACTTTATTTTTTCATCACTTGAATAGGTTGTAATAATTTGCAACGACTCAGACTGCATTTAAAGAGCCAAATTAAAAATACATGATTTTTTTGACGTTAATGAACGTTATGAAAAACGAATGTTATTAAGGTACGAAATACAAATATATTATTTAATCGAAAAATATAAATGCATGTGTTGTAATGTACATATATTTCTGCGAAGTAAGGCTTGTGTGTTAAACCTTTGAATGTGAGTTAATTTGTTATCTTTAAGAAAACATGTATTTCTCGAATTTTTTTTTCTTCTAGACTCTTGTAATGAACTGGAGTCGTTATTAATATTAAATGTCATCGACATTCAATAAAATAGATCAAGTAAATGTTAAAACCGATTTTAATCTTAAAAAATAATTAAAATAAAATCCTATTACTAATGTGGTGCGTTATGTTAATCGCGTGTGTTCTTAAGCGCCATTTCTATTAATGTACGGTTATCACAATTGCAGCAAAATTAGATCGAATTCCAATGTATTTCTTGTTACTGGATGCGAGTCAGGGAATCTTTCACCACTTCACCTTTCTTTGCATCCATATAGTGTGCTTATCAATCTCGCTAATTCCTCTATCTTCTCTAATCTCTCTAATATTTAGAATCTATGTGATAATTTTCTGTTACTTCTTACATAGCAATGTTAATTCACATAAGTTGCGTTACTCTCACAAGGCGAGGTTCCCAATTCAAATAACGAGAGAAGTAGCCCCAAAGCTATGTTGTAGTGAGAACCCGTTACACCCTTAAGGTAAATGACGCACCTTCTACAATGAAAAGGGACTTCCTTTTATGCCACGATTAATGAATCCTATCTTTAGATTAAAAGCAATATTAGCCATATTTTAACATTGAAATATCTGTATACTGATGTTTATGTTTATGTAAAGAAAATCAGATTTAGAAACCTAAGAAATTATGTAGAAGTATGAGCAATATTAATAATCAATTTCGACATATACATTTGTTAGTTATCTACTTAATATTGGGTGCATCTTACATAAAATCTACAGCAATTATAACATTAAATATTTGCAAGAGTACTTATAAACATAACATTCTCTACATCGAGTTATAGTTTCGAATATTAAATTTAATGAGAGTTTAAAAATTTTTACCTTGTGTTTCAAACTTTCCGTAACTTTTATAGGAATATTGTGTATATAGTATCTGATTCAATTTTGACTGTACATCAAAATTTTTGGAGATAAAAAATCTTATCTTCGCTTATCCTGTGTACTAAGCCCATCTTATTGCCATTTTCGTGTTCTACAATATTCCAAAAGTTCCATGAAATATTCTGAAAGTTTTGGAAGTCTAGCGGAGACTGGATGAGCAAAAAAAGTCGTCTGAGCCCAACGAGAATGGACGCTCGAGCTGTTGCTTTTTCGTTTTTCTTTCTACTTCGTCTACTCTTGTGCTCCAAAACAAACAATGAGAGGTCCCCTGACATTCTCTGAAGCATAAAATCCCTCAGAAATGCCGACGGTGGCTTTTTCTTGTCTCTTTGGATTTCGCTGGGGTCGTAAACGGTTGGCCTCAAATAGAATAGTATTTTCCATCTGAGCATTCTCTCGTTTGGTTTCCTTTGTTTACACCAACCAAACAAGTAAACGAGAAGACAAAAAGGTACAAATTTTGCGGTTTTATGTTATTGGGCTGTTAGAAATTAGAAGACTGATTCCATAAATGTATTAGTTATGAGAGGGTTACAAATAGAACGCTAGGAGATTTAACTTTAAAATTGTAACTGCAAATGTTTGGAGTGTCATTATATGAAAGAAGGTACGATTGAAGATACAAAAACTAGAACTAGGAAAGTCCGACATTTATCCAGAACAATATATACATTCTGAAAAGCCTCAAATATGAGCATTAAGCTCAAATTACGTGCGCTCAATGCAACAGAATTAGTGGTCTCACTTGTATGAAGAGAGACTTGGAAACTCACTAAGTCACAAGCAAAGAAATTAAATGTCTTTCCAACACAGTGCCTCAGGAAATTTTTTGAAATATACTGGCCAGGTGAAATTTCAAACTTTGAATTGTTCAACAAAACATCTGCTAAACCTATTCCTGCTACATTAAAAAACGACTCTGGTACTGGATTGAACGTAATACTTAGAATGCCATCAAATGATAGCACAAGAATAACGCTGACATGAGTACCAGATAGAAGGAGAGAGAGATCAAGGGCCGAGAAATAGCACCATAAGATCAACAGAAAAAGAGGAATTCATTTGGAGGACCGAGTGGGGAAGAACCCGGAAGGTAGAATTAGACAAAATTAAATGACATGCGGTTGTTAAGGATGCATTTAACAGTTTAATGCATCCTGAATATGAACAGATTTTATGATTACGAACAATAAATGTGTCATGCTATAGAATAAAATAATATTCATTTTCCTTAAAATGTACTGAGGTAACTGAAAAATCAAACAAACATTTGTCATGGTGGGTGTTCCACTATCCTAGTACTTTTTCTGACCATTCTTTTATCATTATGAACATACTGATCAAATTTATTGTCAGTTTTTTCCCATACACGTAGTGTTCACTCAAGCAGATTGAATTTTCTTGTAATTTTTGCTTGCCTTGTCTCCTTTCGCATTCCTTCTATAGTATTAAGTTTTCCTCGATCGTTTAAGCCTTTTTGCTAAATTTTTTATTCTTTCGACATTATTTTTTATTCTTACATAACTCACGTACATAAAAGAAAAAATTTTCATAACTTTTAAAATTTGATCAATACAAAATGGTTGAACGTACAGCTAATCTTACTGACCACGGGATCTTGAAAATCATCTCTTTCGAAAGAAAAAGAAAATCAAAGCTGGGACATATCACTTTTCGAGAAATGGTGATTCAAATATGTAATAGAAATAAGAGAGGACAATAATTGCTATGTTTTAACGGAAACTCTTGGCGTCATCGAAACAAAAGATTAAACTCAATTCCATTGATAGAAAAATAAGAATTAGGACGACGCAATGTCAAGTTGTGATATCACATGTCATTGTCTATCGAGGGAATCATAGAAAAGCCGTATGTAAAATAGAGATGTGTATAGCTGAAGTGCTTGTTAACGAGAACAGGTTGTAATTTACTATTAATCTCATTCTCATTTGCCAGTATTTGAAATGCATCGTGAGCCGATGACACACTGTTTCGCAAGCCACTCCTACTTATTACTATGACGCAATACTTTCATTACCCCTTTGTTACTCATCCATTTTAATAAACCACCCGAGGCGGAAAAGGTTCGATTAATTGCTTTTATGGAATTTCTCCTCTAATCCGTCGCGCACCTCCTTCATTTTATTCAAAAGCATTGCGTCGGCTAATCGTATATGCTAATGGGTCCCATAAGCCACTGATTATGCAAATGCTTTTCGAAGAAGACGATTATGAGAATACCTCTCTGATCAACCCTCCTATTTTGAGAAAGAGGGTGGACGGATTAAGAATGCTCCACCGGACCTTCCCCTTCGGGATCGTCTGCATTCGTCTTGCTTTGCAACGAGTGCAGAAGATTTTAATCCTAATTGTACTGTGCTAGTACATACCTCAAGAGATTACCTGCGTAATACGGGCTCTTACACTTAGGCGCTGATGATGTGTGTTGTAAGTAGACTTTCCAATGATCAGGTACCTTTTAATATAAATTTATTAGATGTATCGTTGAATGATATTTCTTATTATAGGAAATCGGTTGAGGTTAATGGATTGAGTTTGTTGTTTGTTTCGTATTACAACCCGATCCGTTGTATGAGCCGAAAGGTTTTTTTGTTTAAACCAAAATCCATCCAAAATTCAAAATCGATATATTAGCTGAAATGGGCGAAAAAAAAAGGATACGGAATAAAAAATATTCGCATGAATTTTTCCAACCTTCATATAAAATTTGCATTTAAAACTTAAATGTGAGGTAGAAGATTAAAGTTATATTCCTCATTCATTGTTTTTTATGTTCGTAATATTTACTGTAATTTTTCGTTATTTCCAGAACATATTCTGGTACTTTTAAATTAACCGGGTGCAAAGTTCACGTACATCAGATTGTTCGTTTTGACAACGTTTTAACATATCAGTATAATATAAAAACTTTCGAAAATAAAAAAAACCCTCATTTTAAGTAAGAAATATTACTTTATTTAGAATTATTTTCCGCAGAAGATTAAAATATATGAACTAAAGAAATAAAAAAAACCGTGCTATATTTGGTGATTTATCGCTTGCGCATGACCAATAGAAAAGTACCTACGAAGTATTTTTACGAACCGACAGACCCGTATATAAGCCGATATCCTTAATTTAGAAAAAAAAAATTCCTAAATTTCTCAGCTTATACACAGAAATAAATGGTATTACGAAAGCGCTATTTCGGTGAAAATCCATTGACCTTGGTTATTTGTGCAGGATTCAAACTGTCTATATAATGTCGCAGACTACAAGTCCAGTGTGTCCTTTGCAAGGTCTTTGACAACTCAACCAGAAAAGAATACCCTACCTTTTTTTGACAGTTATTAGGCGCTTTCTCTTCTTTTGTTGTTAGTTATGTTTTTTTAATAAAAAAAATGGAATATTTTCTAGTTGCAACTTGCAGGTGAGGGCCCTTCCTAGAGATGATTTTTTTTTCACGGTGAAAGGACTTTGTAAACGATATTTAGAGAAATTGTTTATCCAGCCTTTACTGCATAAGATATACATCTGTTTTATTAAATGTCAATCATAACGTTTTCCGTTGTCATTATCAGCAGTTTCTAGTAGAGACGGTAGATTTGTTTGACGTGCGTGCCATGTTTATTGGGGGTTTTCCCCATTTCGATTTTTTTTTTTCAAAAAACTTCAAGCACTACTCGAGGATGTATTAAATTCTTAAATCATGTTATATTAAAACCGAGATCTAAAACTGTTCGTGTATGTTTATGTTGCATTTGTACAACTACTTATACGACTAACAACAAAGAAAAACTACTTAGAAGAAAATAACAGCGAGAAATTGAAAATATCAATGTAACAGAAGACTTTGAACGAAAAGAGTCTTCCTCTTTGAAAAGTGGGCTAAATATTAAAAAAAAATTGAAAAGAAAAGCTAGGCTTTGAAGATGTGGAAGACGCAATGTTGGGGGGAGGGGAAACTGCAATTCCTACCAAAAGGTCAAGCTCACTAGAATCACAAGGCTCAGTTGTAAACTAGGTCAGAAATTTATTTGTTTGGAGCATTCTAAACACATTTGCTCAGACTGCAACACTGGGATTTAGTCACTATAAGGACTAACTTCTTCCTTTTTATTCGTAAATTTTAATTCATTTTTTGCTTTCATACTGTGCTTATATATTTTTATTTTACAAATGCAAAAGAATTTCAATAAATTTATAAGCTAATTCATTTATTTTATTTTCATGCCATTTTAAAAGTTTTTTATTATTCTTATGATTTTCATTTACGTTGCTTCTGCCTCTCCAAACGAGGGAATATTCCTATTGTTTGAATAACATTTGCATAAATAAAGCGCACTCGTCGATTTTTAACAAATTACAGCATAATTTCATTAATTACAATTTTAAAGATTAACATTTTACCATTGCGCAACTGGGAAACATGCGCGACTTCTCACATTTTAGAGGGCGTGCCTGCTGAAAGGTTAAGCAATATAATACTATATTAACTTAACCATATACATAATCATTCATATTTCGTTGCTGCAGCATAAAACTCAATTTATGGCAATATTCTAATTATTTGGTGCTTTTCTCTGAAAATTACGCCAAATAGGCAGGAATCGTGTCAAAACGAAGGCTACCTGTATTTCCTTTGATGGGCTGCTTGTTTCAGCTCCGCCCATGCAAATATGAAATTAAAACTCACTAACGCGGAAAATTTCTGAAGGGAACTTTATCCAAATTTATTTTCTCTTCCCTTTTAATGACTCCAAAACACCTGCATCATTTCAACGCAGACAACGAACAAATATCACAGATTTAACCCGTTACTTTAACCAATCCCGCTATTTGTTTCGTTTCCCCGTTGTTTATTTTTTGTTGGTGCAAACATTGCCTCGCCTCCGCGCCCTCCATAAATAGGTTTGTAAACATATCTCCCCTCCCGAAATCAATACCAAGCCCTGGGCCTTATTTATCGCGCAAACACCGCCCCCTTCTTTTGCGAGTATGCAAATCCGCCGCTTATCTGCTTTCAGCTGCAGCTGCAATTTATAGCTGCACGGATGGCTTGGGGTGAAACGGAACTGCAGCGAAAATTGTTGTTAGCGCAGAAACTGCATCATCCCGAGGATTGTCGAGCAAGGTTTTATTCCGATTTGTTTGTGAAACTATGTACGTTTGGATACAAAAATTACATTTAAGATAAAGTTTTCGTTTTGTGAAATCTTGACACTCTTCTCGCCAAACCATAAAATGTCGCCAACTATGGAAAACGAGAAATCAAAGTTACTTTTATTTTGCTATTGAGCTAGTCACCGTAACGACGTGGCATCAAAGACACGGTGTTCAGTCATCAGCAAAGGGGGAGCTGCTATCGGTTCACCGAAATTATATATATGTAACTAGTATGAATTTTCAGTGAGATGAAAAAAAAAAAAAAAAAAGAATCTGGATAAAATTAAGTCTTTGATGTGAACTAGGTCCAGATTCTTCTTCAAACTTAAACTTTGAGTAAAATAAAACTCTGCGCTTTCCCAAATTTGAGTCATTTTAATCTGAAAAATCGAGAAATTATCCCATTATGAGAACTCTTTTACCTAACATGGAACACAGTTTTATGTTACTTTCTATAAGCTATTATCATTAATTGCAGTTTCATCTCTTTTTTTTTTCACCTTGTCTTTTTGAAAAAAAATGACAAAAAATTTGAGACCTACCTACTAAAGAACAGAGCGCAGTAGAATATTTTCAAATTTATGCAACCAAGACATAAAAAAACGTATAAAGGTACAGATATGTCTTTATAATTGAAAATTGATAAGCAACGGCATTATTATTTTAAAGTCTGTGGAAAGAAAGTATTTATTGTTTAAGAGTTTCTTATTGATATTCGTCTCACAATCAATTCCATAGGTTTTTTTTTCTTTCGAGTACAAGATAGCCTAGTGGTCATGGTCACAGACTCTAGGCCGACGGTTTTCATCGAGTAGAGGGTTCGAGTCTTGATGTCAGGAAAAACTCGCCGTGTAGCCAGGGCAGATGCATGTTAAATCTATCGAGGCTCAAAATCCTCTCGGGGCGAGGTGCGGAAGTTAGGACAGGGAGGTAGCAGCTCAAGTGTCATCCTCGTCATTTGACCGAGGTTCAAAAGAGCAAGAACAGTCGCCAATTGTGTTACTTCTAGTGTGACGTTAATAAAAACAACCAACTCAGATGTTTTCTGCGATATTAAGGTCAGGGTCTTAGCTGACCATGATAAAATTCAAATAATGTTAGCACAGAACCAATTTTTTGACAACCTGAGAAATGGATGAACTGAAAGATCCATTCATTTCCGCCAAATATTTAACCATAATGTAGGATTTCAGATTCTAATAATTGAATTCAATCTGTATGTTCTGTTACCTTTAAAAAACAGGCTTGATCTTCCTCCATAATTAAAAACTAACCAGACCATCAAATTTCCTTCTCCTGATTGTCTTGAAGAATGTAGTTCGTTTTTGCCCTTTAAACAGGGCCAGTTATACAGGTATCCATCAATGCCATCTGAGAAAAGTCCATTCATCTGTTCAAAACAGTCGGTTACCTATGTGAATTTTAGATCATTTTAGAGGATG
This sequence comes from Nephila pilipes, assembly GCA_019974015.1. NCBI lineage: Eukaryota > Metazoa > Arthropoda > Arachnida > Araneae > Nephilidae > Nephila > Nephila pilipes. The sequence goes on from BMAW01036535.1 coordinate 118,187, forward strand.
TTTTCTTGTTGTTTTTTAAATCTATAAGCTTTAGACTTCATATTTATAAAGAGTTTGCTTTGACACATGTGTTGGTCCAGCCTGTGTTTTGACCTTTGAAACTGCCAAGTGTTCCCTTTTCAGCTGCCGGCTTTAATGGTAGCTTTTTTTTTCTGGTCGTCAAAACGAAAGTGATGCCTTAAGGCGCTCTTTAATCTTTGGCAAGAGGTGAAATTCACTAGATATAAGGACGAATCGTTGCTGTAACTTCATCTCTATGGTGGTTACCTATTTTTTCCTTCTCGATACCTCAACGATGTCTGGAAACAAATGCTTACGAAAAGAGCATATCTAGCTGTGAGATACAATTAGAATTTTGAAAAACAGGTGACAAGTAAAAAGGCTAAAGCCATGGAGGCATCCCGTTTCATTCCAATCTCTTGTGTGTGTATGATTCTGGGTTTTTGATATGAAGAAGGATAAGAATTTTTGTCTGTGCGGCACATTGTTAAGTTCAGGTGATTTATATATATATATATAATGAATCCGAGTTAAAATCAACTGGACTCTAGTCAAAATAAAATACTGGTTTTATGGAACAAAATAAGAAGCATCAGCAAAAGAAGGGGGGGGAATCGATAAGGAAATTTAACGATTCTTGCGTTGATTTATCGAAGTTTTCTCTTAATTAGTCTCGCGTGTAATTAGTCACATCCTTTACTCCATTTATTCCGTTTTCTCTGTACTTCAATTTGTCTTTTTAAAGTCTACTTGGAAGATGTTTACCTTTTTCATCGGAAACGCTTTTAAGGTACATCGTCAACTACTTTATCGATTTCTCTTTAAGAAATAAAGTTTGAAAGTCTCCTTTAGTTTTAGGAATTTTACCGCTGGATTTTTTTTTTCCTTCATACTTTTTAATTTATTTCTATGATGCAAATGTGAAACAGATCTTCCAATTTTCCAACTTTCTGATGCATCTGTACGGACTCAGCCCCCTGAAAATGATCGAAAAATCGAAAAAAGCTTTAATTATTTTAATTTAACTGTATGACTCTGCAATGTTGGGCTATCACTAACCTTGGTAAGTTTTCCATTCGAATTCCTTAAGATAAAATCCTTTTTGGTAAAAGAAGTGACCGCGGAAGCCTAGTGGTCATGGTGGAGGATTCGTGGCCGGCAATCTTCGTCAAATCAAGGGTTCGAGCCTTGATGGAACTAAAGACCCACCGTGTAGCAGTGGCTGATCCACTTTAAATATGCCGAGGCTCAAAGTAACCCAGTGGTGAGGAAGTTAGGAGAGAGGGTGCCAGCTCAGGTGTCGTCCTCGTCACTTGACCAAGGTTCAGAATTACGAGGTCTGTCGCCAAATGCTTTCACGTTTCTTCTAGCGCGATTTTAATAAAACCAATACAATCCAAATGAAACGTGATTCATGTAGATAGATTGAAGTGAGATGAAGTGTAATGAACGGATTAGATAAATTATATTTATCAGCAGTAATGAAAAAACTGAGTAATGGAAGAGAATTGGAAGTTGATGCTTGCACTAATGAAAGTCAGACGTCCGAACAAAAACGTTCGTTATCTAAGAAGTGGTCACAAAGTTCCTAAATGAAATTGGAGCAGGCTGAAACCTAAATTCCGTTTGGCTTACGCACTCTAGCCCGAATCAGTACGTAAGAGACGAATTAAACTTGCATTCTAATAATTTAGGCGCGTTTATGTAAAGATTACCCCAGAGAAAGTGTATAGGGATAAGACTTTTAAAAATCATTATTTTAAAGAATTTGACTATCACCTCTATAAGTGAATCAAATAAAAATCAACAGGTGTTACAAAGCTTTTAAATCTTTAGATATGGATATGATATTATGTACTACATATAATAGCTATGGCTAAATTATTTAGTGAGTAGTTTAAATTTTCCTTAACAATGTGCAAATCTTTTAATTAAGTTAGACAAATTTAAACTGCATTTTCTAAATTTTTTACTTTTTTTTGACGGTCATGTATAGAAAATGCCAAAGTTTTTATTTATTTATTTTTATTATTACAAAATTTTGAAATTTTTTCTGGTAGTTTTGTATAATATGTTTAGTAATTCTGTTCATACAGCAAGGGGTTGGATGGGGAAAAAAATATATATTTTTGAAAATTTACAAAAATTAGATATATCTGTTCTTTTATTTTATTTTATTTATTTATTTCACAGTTTTACGTAATATCTGAAAAAAAACTTTTGTAAAATTATAAATACCACCAGTAGAACCAAATCCTTACACAGAATTGCGAGAAACATTTCCGAATTTTAAGAAAAAATGTTTGAAAACATTAAAATCTGTAGAAAATGTTAAAATATTTTTTCAAAAAACTAAACTTTAAAATTACTCTTGTTTTTAAATCGAAATTTTCTTCCGCTTTTTTATTTATCAATTTTTATTTTCAGAAATGCGTATTTATGTGTGTTCAAAGAGTGTGAATATTGACTTTTTCTTCCATCTATTTAATGAAAAAATTCTCTCTCAAGGTGCCGTGTCCCCTTAAATAAAGAACAATTCGCATACTCTGAAACCAAGTGGGGAAAAAAAAGAGACAGAGGGAGACCAAAAGCGTCCGCGTGTATGTGTAGCCTCTAATAATCACAAATCACCGTTTGTCGCCTGGAAGTTGGTGCGTCGCTCGGCGCGCTCCCTGGTGGCCGAAACAAAAAACAAAGAGGAGCAGGAAAAAAAGGAAGTGCGAAAGAAATCTGCCATGGAAAATTAACGACTAGTATTCTATTGCCGTGAAGAGATTCTTCCCTTTTTTTTTATTATTATTTTCTTCCTTTATCCCTTTCTTGAACACAAAAAAAGGGGAATTTAGATTTTTTTTTCCCGCCGAAAGAAGGGTAGGAGTTTGACATTTCTTTAGATCGCACCTACGTCTCTCGGAGTAATTTGGGGGGAATTTTTAGGGATAAAAAAATCCTTCCTATGATTTGGATCATAAATTTCCCTTGAAAAATTCCCTCTTTTATTCTACTTTGCCTCTATTTTCGCTTTATTTTATTTTTTTTCCCCTTATGGGGGTGGTTTTCTTGGTTTGGAAAATTATGCAACTCTGGGTGATATTACCTCTGGGTTGGTGATCTGTCCTTATGGAGAATGTCGTCGACCAGGTCTTTTTCTTTTTTCTTTTTTTTTTAAAAAAAATAAAGGAAATCCACTCGCGACTTTCAATTTCGTTTTTGTACAATTTTTAAGTTCAATGCCTCGTGCCGAGACTGAAATTTGTCTTGTGAAAAAACAATAGTTTTTCTTTTTATTCGAAAGAAAAGAAATAATTTGTTGTGGAATTTCGCATTTTTAATATAGTTTCTTCGTTAGGATTTTTTTTTTTTTGGGGGGGGGGTGCACTTGCTTATGGGGGGGGGTTCTCTCTCTCTCTCTCTCTTTTGCATGCTATTATCGTCTGCGTTAATTTAATCATTTATATACTTTAATTTATCTGGTTTTCGAATATTAATGAGTATCTGCACTCATATGCTCATGCATGTTTATTTATTTATTTTGCTAGAGCTGGCATCCAGAATAATTTTATAATTATAATATTTTTTAAACATTAAGAAATTATCTCAAAAAGATATGACATACTCATTGAAATAATTCTCTTGAGAAGAATTACAATTTTTTTCTTTTTTTTTTTGTGCCGCAACATTTCGTAAGATGAACCTGTAATACACATTGCTGCAAGTTCTCATGCAGTGTTCCTTTACATCCAAAAAAAATTATTTCAGTGGAAAATTTTGGTATTGTTGATGCAATTTTAAAAACTTTAACTTTTTTTATAAAATTTTAGAAAATGTCAAGATCCTTATCTTCCTGCATTTATTAATATTTTAATATGAAATTTTTTCGTTGCATTCTCAAGGATGATTTTAAACAACTTAAGGGATCGATTTTACAACATTTTCTTTGGAGGAAGGGAAAAAAGTTACTGATACATATAAGCTAAAATTCAATAAAACCTTATATATCTCATTCATTAAAATTTTTTAAAGTATTCTTTTCATTGCAGAATGGCTCCCTACTTTGGTTTCATGTACTATACATAACACATAGAAAAAACGGAATGGTAAACATTTGTGGAAATATTAACCTTTTAAATTCATTAAGTATTAAATCACAAACTGATAAAAACAGTTTTTAAGTTCACAACTCTGATTAAAATAATTATAAGCTTCACAATAAACTGAAAATGTTACTTTAAAACAATAGCTATTTGCTTTTTAGTAAGTAATTGCATTTTTATATAATTTCAGTGCGTACTTTAATAACTGATTACTTTTTTCAGTGTATTAATTACATCTGAAATTATGAAATTATTTTACAGAAAAAATGTATTCATATAGAATTTTTCTCTTCTGATTTGTTAAAAACCTCTCTCATTCCTTTCTTTTCTTAATAATAAACTTTTTAATCATAACGACAGGCCCTTTCATTTTTTAAATCCTGTCGCGTTACCTTGGTGATCTACACAATTAAAATGTTAGCGTATCTGGTCACATAGCGATATTCTTAACTTAATTGTTGTTTTAAATTTTAAGACAAAGAACAGACTTAATTGTTTAACAACAGTAATAATTTATTGAGCACTATCTTTATCGCATTACTGTACGATCCCTACTCGATCGCTTACACATTAACACTGAGACTTTCTGCTTTGAGTCTTTCGTATTACATTCGCCCCTTACAATACGCCCTCTATAGGTGAGTTTCAAATACTGGAGGTAACATTTGTATATATCTTACATACTTAAGAAATAAGGTTATTTCAATGCTTGTTACACAAATCTACCGATTTATACATTATTTTACAAAACCGAATTTAAAACCAGTTTTTCGGTACAGTAACCTTCTTAGAAATGAATTAGCAGAAAATGGCTGCGAAATTAAAAGAAATCTCTGAATTTGTGTTAAATTTGTTGTGGCGTTGTTTAACTGATGGCAGTACACAATATTAATACCACTTACCTTAACAATACCATTTGTTGCAAAAAAGGGTACTTTTTGAGCATTCCCCCTTAATGTTTACTTAACTCACACATAGATTTTCTTTTTTTTTTTTTTTTTTTTTTTTTGCAAAATTAATTTTGAAACTGGTTTTTCGGTTTTAGCAAAAATGAAAACGAAAACCAGTTCTTCTATTTCACTTAAATCGTGCAATCACTTTCTCTCACAAACAGACGAATTCTAATCCACGACACACAAAATAATAGCCAATTATATCCTCTCCTTTCCCATCCATTCACAAAGCGATAGATTATTCGATAAAAGAGAATTCGAAAGATCCCACAGCAATTACAGGGGTCTTTCGAAAATAGCAAACGATAATGAAAATCGGTCCCAAAGAGACCTCTGTGCCAAGGATTACGTTTCGTTATAAGCCGAACGCGTGTTGGATCGAACGTCAAAAGTAACAAAATAAAAGAGAAGAGTGAAGACGAATTTAGCAGGCGAATGAAAACTTAATACAAATGGAGCTTTCATTGTATTGATGGAAGAAAGTTAACATTGGAATAGGTATCAAATATAGTCCTCCTTGGATAAGGAGAATGTAAAGAGGTTTATAGAATTAAGTGAGATTATTTTCCCTTTTATCCCACTGGAATTATCTTGAATATTCCAACTTTTGACCGAGGATGACTTTGGTCATGTTTATACCTGCAATGGAAATTACTTTGAATTATTTATTCACTGCGGAAAATATTTTCGGAAGTCTTGGTAAGATAGAAAAATCAGTATGCATCGAATTGTTGGGAATGAAATAACTGTTGAAAATTTTCAAATTTTGCGGTGGCAGATTGTGGAAGATAGCCAACGCCGAGTCACGCAAGGCGAAAGTGGATGGGAGGAATGCATAGAATGCTATCAACATCAAATTAATTATGGAACACGGTTTATCAACACTTTCATCACATGAAAGACATATTCCTTTTAACTGTGAAGCAAAGAGCGACGTGAATACTATTACATTCAAAATTATAAACCATATTATTATACTTTCAGTTTTATGTAGCATTAATTTTTAGTGTCTTTTACTCTTTAATGTCCTGGAAATTACTGACTGTTTATTAACGTCGCACTTAGAAGCAATACAACAGCGAGTGGCGATGGTCCTCATCGTTTCGAGTATCGGACAAGTGACGAAGAGCGAGCTGGCACCTCAATTTCCAAACTTCCACACCACGTCACCGAAAGTTTTGGAGCCTCGGCATATTAAACGTGCATCAGTCTCTTAAAATGACTGATATTTAGTGGCATCAGGTCTCGAGCCCATGACTCGACAGAAACAACTCTGGCAATGAGCTAGTGACCATGACCACTCGTCTGCGATGGGTATTAATGTCCAGGCTAACAGGTTAATTGAGTATTTTTCATTTTGTTCTCTCTTTTCTTTGTATACAGTGGTGATTCAAAAAGTACTCGGATTAGGAATGCGAAATGGGGATAGAGTAACTCATATGTTTTTAGTGATTGTTTGTCCTTTATCTTACAAGTCTGTGAGTAGGTCACCCTTCATATCTCAAAGGTCGTCTCTACAACTTTATCGGCTGTCTTCGCTTTCTTTGGAAAAGATTCTCCAGAAGCAGCCCATTGGTTTTATTATTGCTTAATCTCCGGCGTAAATGATGAAATCAGAGCTCATCGGTGAAGTCTCGGCAGCACAATGGTATTACCAACTTGAATTAGCAACCCTATCTGTCGTCAAAAACTGGTAGTTTTAAAAACTCCCTTTTCAGGTTAATTGTTTGTGTATATCACTCAGAAGGAAAAGGGTTATTGCTGATGAACCTCGTAATTTTAAACTGCGTTCAGGAAACGAGGACGACACTTAAGCTGCCACCTCCCTCTTCAAGCTTCCTCAACATACCATCTGGCAGACTTTGAGCCTTTACAAATTTAACTTTTGAAAGATGGCAGCCGTTTTTCAATTTCTATTATACTAATTTATACTGACTTGCAATTTGTATTATGTGTTACGTTTTTAATTTTGTTCCCAGACTTCTAAAATCTTATGATTTTAATTAATTTTACATGAAACATGCACACACATGAACAAATTTTTATTCTGCAGTAAAGAGGGAAGAAAATTTGCTGTATCACTAAAAAGACAGAAAACCTTAATTTTGACGTCAGTATGGAAAACTAGTTGAAAGCGTTAATGCAAATCAGAAAACCATAATAAAAAAGGAAATATGTAATAAAAAACAAATATTTGTTTATATATATATAAAGATATTTGAACGAAGCGAAGAACAATTATCTCCTACTCTCTCCCCTTATATATTTCCTCACCCCTTCCAAATGACGGATGTTTTCATATGTGGAATGCTAAGCGGGTTTTTTTTTTTTTAAGAGAAACATTGTTTGTTCAGTCACATGAACTTGTGTTCTAAAAAGAGATTATATGTGATAACGAACAATTAGTATTATTTAAGCAGTACTCGATATTCATTGGAAAACACAGGTTATTGTAAAGGTCTTAGAAACGCAGAAATTGTTCAATTTTTGTGTGAATTAGATAAACATGAATCAAAAGGAAAAGAATACCAGAGAAGGATGAAAAGGATAAATTTGCTCTAATATCCTATGTTTGGGATCGATTCGTTGAAAACTCGATTTCTTGGAACCAACCTAAAAAATATAACAGTAACATCAATTAATAAGCATTTATTTCAGTCTAAAAGATACCTATTCTTATAATGCATACCAAGTAAGCCTGATAAATTTGGTATTAAGTTTTGGATCGCAGCAGATGTAGAGTTAAAATACATGCGAAACACCATTCCATATTGAGGAAAAGATGATACCTTACGAAAGGAGGATATCACTTTAGACAATGTCATTTTACGTATGATGGGACAATTCTTGGGCAAAGACAAGAACGTCACTACCGATAACATTTCCCCCTTCCCTTACTCTTGCTGAGAATTTGAAGGAAAAAAAATGTTAGCATTGTTGGCATAATCAATACGGGAAATTCCAGACGCCACAAAATATTCAAAGCATCCACTTTATTCTACTTTGTGTTATAAACACAATGATTCTACATCGACTGTGTATCAATATAAGTAGAATAAGATGTTTTGGCTCCAAGCACTCTACACCAAACTGTTAGCATAACAGTAATGAAAAGAAAGTACCCGACACTGCGGCATTTTATAATTCTACAAAGAATGGTGCAGATATTCTTGACCAAATGGCTCGTAACTATTCAGTAAAAGCAGGAAGTCGGAGATGGCCAATGCACAATTTTTACAATATTTCAATAAACGCATGGTTTGTGTACAAAGAAGCTGCAAGAAGTACAATACTCAGAAGAGATTTTTTTTGCTTCAACTTTCTGAAGAATTTCGTCAAAATCATGAAATAAAGCAATCCCACCCACTGTTTCTCAAATTTTTGGCCTGATATCGGACTCAAAAAATCATACCCAATGCCAAATTGGACTGTATATTTAAAACAGGACTGCAAATACATGTTACAAATGTAATCGATATATGTCTGGTAAATGTAAACAGTATGATTGGCGCGTTGAATGTAACGGGTAATTATAATATCTCATTTATTCAGCCATTTACAAGAAGTAAGCAAAACGGTCATTGTATCCTATACTATTAGTTCAACTATAACCAAATAATTCCACTTTTCAAAGTGATTTTTATTTACTGCAGTGCTTGATTTTTGAAAAAAAAATTTAATTTAGTAAGATTTTGTTTTATACGTAACTTCTTCTTTAAAATAATTATGTTTTTATTTACCTCAAAATATATAAATACTCAAAAATAAATCCAATAAATAATAAAAAATACTATTCCTTGTTTTGAATTATTTATATTTTTGATAACTTTTATTTAAAATTGCGTTTAATATATTTTACTTTTGATTTTATTTATACCATTTTGACGGTACACCGCCTTTTTAGTAAAAGAAAAATCCCTGTCTTTTTAGTGTTAAAGTGCATCACAACGGGTCACTAACGTGTCATCCACATAACGACGGAACCGATATTTCTAACTGATTATTCATTATGTCTCAGGGGTTCAGAACCTTAGAAGCGAAGGAGGGGTAGTTACAAAGTTAGGAGAGTGAAAGATCAACTTAGGTGCTCGATCGAGTTTCAAACAGAAGAGGTCCGTCTCCAACAGCCCTTGTGTTGCTACTAAGAGTGACGTTGATACACAATGAATGAATCGCGTATCAAAAACTTGAGCCATTTCCTCGAAAGAGAAAATGATCGAATTCGAATTTAACGAAACAAAACAAGGCAATTAAAAAAGTCACAAAGGGAGTTCGTACCATGCCAATAACTTTGAGCCCGAACAAAAGGAAAAGTGAGTTCTTTAATTTCTCTTTCTCCTACTGCCCCCTTTCAAACACAGACAATGCGCTAAAGAGAATTAAAGAGATCTCCCAGCAATTATAAGCTACTCCCTAAAAGCGACCGATAATGAAAATAATCAGTTCCTCTCTCTACTAGGGATTACTTTTAATTCATAAGGGTCCTTTTCGGTATAAATCTTTATCTCGCGGAGCTTTCCACTGCATTGGAATGTTACTGAAAATGGGGGGAAGGGGTTGCAGACGATTCGAACAAGAATGAAAACTTAATAGAATCGGTGTACATCGGGATCTTTGCATAGTAACGAAGGTGGAATGGGCTAATTGAAAAATGCACCGAACGCTAATCTCTTTCGATTTCGCCCTGAGATGATGATAATGAAAAGAGGTTACCGGAATTATCGGAAAGGATTTTCATTTCCGTCTCTCTTCAGGTTTGTTTTGAATATTTCATCTTTTGACTGGAGATGCATTTCGAGGCGTAGTGTGCCTTTTTAACTCAACTCGAAGAGAATGTTAAATTTTAATATTTCAATTCCAGGCCTTTCATAACTAGGATTAGGGATAACAATACTATATTAAGTCGTATAATATGCTCGAATTATTAAAAGAAAAATAGTAATTTATTTTTAAATTCACACTAGTGATATTTTATGAATTAATATAACATCATTCGCTCGAACAGATCCTTGCAAATGCGTTTCCGACAAATTAATTCGTCCTTGCCTAAAAGACATTTTGAACCATTTGTTGTAACATATGTCCGGTAATCTTTACTACTAAGCAAGTTTTTCAGCGCGTTCTAGTGAGTATTGCGAATGGAGCGGCAGTAGGTCCTTTAATTAGCCTTGAATCAAAAAAGCTTCCACGGTAAACCCCATCCCATTGAGAACTACTGCCCTAAAGCGATATTAATTGAAACCAAATGCGAAAAACTCAACTATATTATAATATTCAGTTCTTATAATTATAATGTAATCGTATACATAAGCATCCTTAAAATGACTGACACTTTCTTTCAAAAGCTGCTCAACTGGTTTGGATACGAGTGATATATAGGGAGAAGTATACATTTCAAGGGAGGTAAGGGCATCGAAAAGATTGAGAATTGAATCAAAATTCTTGATGACAAAAGTCATCGCACTTTGGTAGATGGCACTAATCACGAGAGTGCAGAAAGGGAAATATATTGGTTTTTTTTCCATTCGTACAACGTTATGCGATCAAGGAGCTTGCAAACATGCATTTAGTGTATGGATTTGCTGATTACAAAGCACGAACAGCTAAATGACTGTATCGAGAATGGTTCCATTGAGACACGCATCGGACCATGATTTGTTTTTGCATATGCATGGGCACATGTATTGGACCATATGTGAGAAATAGAGTTCATAAAAAGAGGTAGTCATAGTGAGGACATGGCATGAATAAATCGTACTCACACCATGGAAGTATATCGTTGGTCAATGATGGATTAGATATGGTGAATTGATTGCTTAGTCACCACATTTGCCGGATTTAAGCAGGATTCCTTTGGTGGACATTTGCAACTGTTTTGTATGAAATACCTGTCGAATTCTCAATTTGATCTGGTTACGATAATCATCTGTTGATCCTGCGGTTATCCAAGAAAAACTAGGTGTGTTTGACCGTATTAGCCAATCCACGGTCCATCGGTGCAACGCTTGCGTCGCTTGTAAGAGTATAAAATTCGAGCATATCCTATAACATTATTAAATCGAATAACATTCAACAGCATTTGTAATATTTACGTGCGATGGATGTTTCTGGTAATACATAACTTTTGTCCTTTCATTACATGTACCTCTGCCACTATTTTCTCGTGACGTTTACGCCCACGGGTTGCTATGCAATTCTGAATCCTTTTGATGTTCCTTGATCAAATCCTTATCTTCCCTTAAAAATTTTACCTCTGTTAACTGAACTCCCGAGACAGATATTTTTTCCAAAAATAATATAAATGAAGATTATTTAAATAGTACTTATTGCAATATCGAAAAACTAGTACTATCCTAGCAAGTTAAAAGAAACTTTATATCACCTATCCAAAATTAAATAAAAAATTCTGCCTCGAACTTCTAATAGGTAGTCATGCATCTTTGCGGAATCTCGTTTCATCAAGAATCCTTGTAAAAGTGGCTTCACTACTTTGTAGCCTCAGCTGCGGGAGAAGCAATATAAATATATACCCATAAACTAAATTATTTTACAGGTTTTTACAGCCCTATTGATTGAGGCTTAGAGCTTTCCGCTCAAGGCGGGAGGGTCGAAGGGGACTCTTCAAAAGGAACCCGGATGAAGGGTATCCCCCCCCCCCGCACTTCTGATTTATCACCCCACTGACCCAATTATCCCTCGGCGTAACATTGTCTCCAGGTATCGATCTTGTCAGATATTATAAAGTCTCCGAGAGAAAGGGGATCGACTAAGAACTTTTTTTTATTCCTCTCTCTCTCTCTTCGTTCTATATTTTGATTTGATTTTGGGACTCCTTTTATCTTTCCGCGCCCTGATTTGCATTCGCGAGGGAGGGTGGAATAGAGCGACAGGTAATTGTTTCCGACCGGGCTTTTGTGCGGAAGAAGTGAAACAAAGAAGGATTGTCGGTGTTGTGTGATCGATGTCGTTTTGATGTGCCGATGCTAGGGGGCCCGAGTGCATATCCTGTTGGTTCTCGAATTTATGTGCGATATCGCATTTACATATAGAAGAGCACGCGGATCCTTAAATCCAGATTTAAACGCTTCCTTTGATTTAACGCCCCTCGATGTTTTGAGTGACACATAACTGTAACATTATAAAAATGATGTCACATTTGTTAGTTTCACATTGCAGCGGTCTTGTTGAAAATTTTTAGCTCGTCTAAAGGTCAGTCATATGGCTGAATTGTTGCACGCTTCAACTGTCGGGGATCAAATACATCGCGATTGATGCGATGTAGAATCCTGGAGGGGGGAGAGTACCAACTCAAATGTCGTCTGCGTCTGTTGACCGAAGCTCAAAATGACGAGGCCCGTCGTCGATAGCCTTCGTTTTGCTTCTCAGAATGATGTTAGTGAACAATCAATTTCTCTCAAAAATTAGAAGCGAATGCATTATATATATATATATATATACATAGGAAATTTAAGTCTATTTATGTCGTAGATCTTAAGAAAATTTGTTATTTTCGGTTGGTGTTAGAATTATTAAGGATGACACTTATTTAGTTTCCAGTATTAAAATATATGACTCTTTGTCTTAACATTATTATTGCTTTTTCAGTATAATTTTAGAATTTGAACTGGATTTATATTCAAATGGGTTCGATTATTTAAGTTATCGTGAAGGTGATAATTTTGTAATTCTCGTTATGTTAAGTAATAAAGTACGTTGATTAAAAGTGTTGATTAATGTTTCTATAATGATCATCAAACTTATGGGGAATATTAAATACGTAATTTAAGGAATAAAAACTGAATGAACTAAGTTTTTGCTGACTATGAAAGTATATATTTATAACGTCCCCCTATTACTTTCCTTTCATACATTCTTAGGTGTTAGTTTTTCGAAATACATAGATGAAACAAATATTTTTATAAAAGCTTGTAGATCACTTCTTCATTAAATAAATAAATAAAATAAAATTTTAAGAAAATCGCTTATCCCGAGATTCGAGTTAAAGGGTAACGACTGAACGAGGTTCTACTGTAAATAAATATATTCAACTTGCTCATAAAGTGCGTTTTGGGTGCTCCTTGCATTCCAACACAGATGCCAGCTAAAAATAACGGCTGGGTTCCTTGCGTTCACATGAATTTTGAGATAAATTTCAGGATTAGACACCACCGAAGTCATATTTCCCCTTCAATTAAAATACACCCGCACCGGATTCAGGGTTCATTAACTTTACAGGTTGAAGTTACCAGGGATCAACGGTAAAGTAATAATTTAGCTTTCCAACTAACGAAAAAAAAATGTGCTCCGTGATTTAGAGAAAAGACTTGGTCAAACAATTTCCACACAAAAACTCCGAAGGGGAAAGAATCACTAGAGTGATCTGCCAAATGGTAACAAAAGAACGAGTGTTCAGTTAAAAAATTTTAACAGTTATTCTAGGGTTCAACTATATGTGCTACTTTTCATCTTAAATGTAATTTCAAATTGCAAATAAAACGGCCAACTACAGCAGATTGTTTAGAATTAAAATTTTCCTCGTTTAAACTGGCTTTGACTTAACTTACCACAAATTTCAATTATTATTTCCTTCTAAAATGCATGGCTGTGGTAGCCTGGTGGTCATGGTGGTGCACTCGCAGTCGGCGTTTTTCTTCGAGTCGTAGGTTCGAGCCTTTGAGCTACCAAACACCCTCCGTGTTGCCGGAGCACGTTGAATCTGTCGAGACCCAAAGTCCTCCCAAGTGCAGGGTGTGAAAGTTAGGAGAGGCTTCTAGCTCAGGTATAGTTCTCGTCACTTGACCGAAGTTCCAAATTACGAAGTCCATCACCAACAACCATCGTGTTGCTTCTAGTGCGACGTTAATTAAACCAACCAATTAACCTTCTATAATGCAGTATATTATTTTTTTTCACGTATTAGACAACTAAGTTAATTTATTTTTTGTTAAAATAAAGCATGTTTATTTATTAGTGTTTTTATCTATACATGAAGCGATTTGTAACGATCTTTTATAATTATATTTATGCCAATTGAAAGTTATAATATAGCTTTTATCTTTTATTTGTGATTTCTGATTTTATTGATATGAAATGCTTTGAATGGGGGAAGGAGAGGCACTGAAATGAAAATTGTAATTTTGCTCTCTCCTATGTCTATTATATAAAATTTCTGGTGAAATCCTATTTTAGAGCACATATTGGTCATGGAAAACAAAATGGCGCGTGTAATCGCTATAAAAAGGTTTCGTTATTTCATCTATGGTAGGGTTTCACTATAACAAGGATTCTCGACACAGCGCATCTTTCGTCCTATTTGGTGTCAGTGTGTTTACAGTCACTAAGTCATGTGGTAAAAAATATGATCCAACCAGAATTTCCTGAATTCAATTTGATATAATTCGCCCCATTACTTAATTATTGTCAATATTTATACATTCTTTACATATTTTTTTTTATTATTATTTTTTTTTTCAATTCAAGACGAACAATGTATCAATGATTATATTTTATTTTATTTTATTAAATTTTGATTATTCTTCGATTGTCTGGCTTCAAAAAAATTCTAATTCCTTTCTTTTATTTCTCTTTAGGTAGGTTATGTTTTGTTCCTTCTCAAATCCGTGTAGTGGTGAGTTTATGAACTCTTTTTATTATTACATACCATTATTTTTGTGAGATGGATTCCTGAATACATTGCTTATCATGTAATCTGATTTCAAAGACACTACAGACTGTTAAATTTATATATTACTCAAGGAAAGTGACAAATTACTCGGAAAAGGGGGGCGGGGCGGAATCAGGCTAAGGACGCTGGTGCTGAGTTCTCGTTAAACGCGGCGAGTGTCTCCCTCCTCCCCATTTTTTTTTCCTTTTACGGATTTTATGAATTGATTCCATTCAGTAAAATAGAATTAAAGTCAAATATCCAAAGCAATCACTTACATTTTCAATGCTAACTTAATACTGCATGCCCTTTTTAAGCTTTAAATAAATAAAAGCTTTAATAATGGAATAATGTCTCGATTATGCAAAATAAAATTACTCAATTGGGAGAGCACAGATTTCTGTTTTGAAGAAGTATTTGTGCCTTGCTATATCATAGACGTTATATATTTCTACTTCTTACTTACAACTCATTCTCGCTTCATATAGCCTTTAAATCGTTGGCTACTCATCCTATCGTTTCCATTGAATATCCTTTCCCGCAATGAACAATGTTTCATGACAATTTAACATTAAAAATACAAATAATAGAAACAAATGAAGAAATTCTAAAAATTATTAATGCAAAGAATAAAACAACTTAGATACAATTAATCTAACTGAAGCACACATATATTCAATTATTTAAATTAAAACACATTTATCTAAAAGTAATCCAAGTTCTGTATTTCTCGTTTCCGTTAATTTTTTCCGCCGTCGGGAAACATATTGAACCTCGGTACGAAAATTTTCGTGTTCTTTTACGGAATAAAAATTCTAATAATGGAATAATTCCCAGAACAGGCACTAATTGGGAGTGAGTGATTGTGCGCTTAAGGCATTTTTGGCAATTGATGGATTGTTTATTAACATCTCACTTGGAAGCAACTCAAGAAATATTCACAACGGATCTCGTAATTTTCATAATTCTTCTAGCGCCCATTCTAGCACTTTTCTCTCCAGACTTCTAAAACATGCCAATTAGAAGATGGAGCCTCGACAGGTTTGACGCACATCAGACATTTCATCCGCTCCGCTACATGTTTTTGGCGCAAGTGTAACTGGAAGCACGCAAATATCTATATTTTACTCCGGTTTCAGTTTTACCGAAGTGATTGGGCCTAGTCCACATCTTAGACATTATTTAGAGTACATATTTTTTTCCCCTTCATTCACACAATTTACTTACTCTCATGTATATTTGGGTGAAACTCCCACACCTGTCGTGACGACTCAACGCATACATTATTTTACGCAAAACACTTTTTTTTACTGAAATATGCGACATTAACGAAAACTAGCAACACAACCAAGCAACTTTACACTTGAAATATTTGTTAGAATTAACTCTCGTATTCCAAGCATGGTTCTGCACCACCAGAATATCATTAATCGCAGATGATTTTGTGCCAGGGCTTTTCGACCACGTCATTCCTAATGAGATGTCATTCGGACACCTCACATTCACGCGGGGGCGCCCCTGCAGTCATCAATCGCCCCCATCCGTAATTAGTCCATTTCTGAGAAGCGCTACTTTAACTGTTGCGCCCCGGGTAGCAACGACCATTATTGTTGAGCGTCTCGTTGATTCAATTCATTAGAGAAGATTATCGGATGCAGGGTCTGAGAGATAGGATTGATCCCCAAGCCCCGGGAATTCAGCCCCGTTGCTAGGGGATGTCCGCGCAAGGGCGCCGTTTTAACTCTGTTTCTCAGGGATTAGAGGACCTTTAATTATGTATCTTTTTACAAGGAGAAATAATTGGAGAAAGTATTTACCGGAGATTAGTGAACATTGATGTCAGTTTCAAAGAGATTAAACTCACTTCTTAAGGGTATGAAATGAAAAAGAAGTAGATAAAAATAAAATCGCGTAAAATCAAATTCTTCTTTTTCCCGGCGTTTACCTAGTTATATTTTCGAGTACGTCTTAATCTTTAATTCCGTCTAATTTGAAGGTACTTTACAGAGTAACGAACGTTTTAAAAGAATTATCTAGCTCTTTATATATATATATAATTATTATTATTATTATTCTAAGCAGTCATGGTCTTTTGTGCCTCAAAAAAGTGTCCTAAAGGCTTTTCCGGCCAAGTGAACCAACTTTATCTTCTTTGGATTAGATTTGCAGGAGGCAACCTATTGTTTTGGTAGTTGCTTAGTTTCCAGTGAATAATAATAAAACCGTGTTTCATCAATGCTGATTGATCGTCAAGGCAACAATCTAATTTTGATTTGGCAGCCACAATGAGTGCCAAACCCAAGCTAGCCTATGAATTTTCGCCGTTTAACAGATGATTGCAGTTAGTGATTACATCAGCTTACCTTAATAACGTAATGTGTTGTCAAAAGCAAATATTTTTCCTTTCTTTTTTTCTTAAGTTAAAAGTACTACCAATGCAAATAGCCCTCAGTTATACAGAGACATTAATTTAAGCCAAATTAATATGCTAATTTTTTAAATGAAATACACGCAATTATACGCAATATAGATTAATTCTATGAGAATGTTATACAAAGAATGTAAATGTGAAGAATTTATTTAATGTAGTTCAGATTTTAACTTATTTGTTGATTTCACGGTTTCCATATAACCTACAGAATTGTTCAGATGCCTTTCACAAGTTTATCCGAATTAAAGGGTCAAACCGATGGATATTTCTTTTTCCTCTCACGAAATCTCGCTTTAAAACTGGAATATATTCAAGAAGTTAACAAAAAATCAAAAATGTAGCCTCCATCTGCATTTTATTCAGATATTCGTACTTAATAATTTTATCTATGAATTGATGAATTTATATTTTAAATAATGTAAAGAGAGCGAATCGTTTGATTTACGTTAATCGTAGCTCTTGTGGATTTCATGAGGGCCAAATAAGCAATAAAAGTGTTCGGATGTCCTTTATAAACATACAAATCCCACGATTCAGTAGGTTAAAACCACATACTAGAGAGATTGAGGCGTCCAATTGCAGACTTGGTAATGGGCATACTAGGAGTCTTACTTTTGGCAAGGGGCAGAAACTCTATCCAAATTGTACCAATTATAATTTTTGCCAAGTATCTTTCAAATTTTAACAAGATTGACGGAGAGAAGATATAATTATATCGCTTTTTTTTTAACCTGGCATATAATTTCTTGAATTTTTGGTCTCGTGGACTTAGTCTAATCTTCGACTAGATAGGTGGAATAAGTCACAATACATTGTATGTATGCATTTTTTAACAAAAGCACGAGATTATTTTTTGCATTCCCTCCGAAACTCGAATTTGACCTAGCAATAAAAACAAAAAGGTAACATTATTTTTGGCTAACTATTTATTTTGAAATATTCGTACATAAAAAAAGGCATCATTCGGATATATTTATATTTAAAATTATATAAATGTAATAAAATTAACTTGGTTTATTTCATTGTTCTTTTCTGTATTTCATGGAGGCCAAATAATCAATAGAATTGTTCAGATGTCGTTCACAAACACACAAATCCGATTAAATAGTTAAAAAAGATTGATCATTTCCCCCACAACAAAACACCTTTTCAAACATTAAAATATGTTCTAGTTATAAAAAAAGTAACGTTCCTCTTTGTTTATTTTAAACAACAATAAATAAAAAAAAAAGTTTCATTCTGCAATGATGCATTTACATTTTGGTTAGTAAAGCATAGCGAAATTCCTTTTGATTTAGTCCAGTTTTACCTCTTGTTGATTTTTCATGGAGGCCAAGTAACTAATACAAAACTGTTCAGATGTCGTTCACAAACACACAATTCCGATTCAAGAATGATTGATTGTACTTTTTCAACAAAAAACTACGAGGGGTTTATTTACTTCGCTCAAAAAATCTGAATTTGTTCCAGTAAAAAAAAGTAGCTTCCTATTTTTATGTGAGACAATAGTGCATAAAAAAGAGCAACTTTCTACTGAAATGATACACTTGTATTTTAAATAATATAAATATAACGAAATTCGTTTGACTTAGTTTAGTAAATCCTTTTTTGTGTGTGGATTTCACACATGAATACCAAATAATATAAAATTGTATAGATATTCACAAACACAAAAATCCGATTCAGTTGATCAAAACTTTTGATTGTATCTTTTACAAAACACCCTCTCAAACATCAGAATATGTTTTTGTATTGAAAAAAGTAGCCTCCTGTTTTTACTTTCCTTTTTTACCTCAACCAGTCAAAAATAAATAAATAAATAAAAGAGCATCTTTTTTGCAATGCAAATGTGAATTTCTTTCTACTCATTTGGAACGAGAGTTGGAATTCCCCCCTCTTCAATCCATCGCCAATCGCATTTCGTAGCCAAAAACGGTCGCCATAAAAACAATTTAGAAGTGCAATCCCTTCTTTCCCCAAGTTTATCAATTTCGTTGTAGCCGGGGGCTCTGGGAAAAAAAACATAGCAACGTTTGTAAGTTTTTTCCTAAACTTCGTAGTTGATTTGACTGTCGAAAGTTGTCTTGCAGGAAAGAATCATTAAATAAGTGCTACTTTCTTTTTCTTTTGATTTCACTCGGATTTAAACAATTTTTTCCCTAAATAAAAACTATTTTGCTTAACTCTCCATGGAATTAAACCTAGTTTGGAAAGTCAAATTTGTTTGAAACAGGATGCCTCAATCTGTTGATTGCCTTTCGGAATGTTAGATTTAAAGTTTGTTTTATTTTTACAAAATATATATACCAGTAAGATATGACACTAGTTCTGTGAATAAATAATGATTTTCACACACACACAAATAATATTTGCAATATGCAGTGATTGCAAATTTACTGACTTTTTTTCTGTAATCTGTAACTCGGTAAGATTTTCAAACAAAACCGGTATATTAGTAAATTGCCAGGATTCTGCCAGGATTAGTAAATTGCCAGGATTTTTGTTTGTTACCTGATTTACACAATTATTTTTGTACCTGAAAATTAAACGTTCTTTCTATATAATGCACGACTCATTTTTTGATATAGTTCCCACTCCTTTCCACGCTCTCATACCAATGTAAGACTAATCGAGCAAATCTTTTGGTGGGGAATTTCAGTGGTGTTATTAACACCGGGATTTAATAGCCACTTCCACCTTGTTTTCCGAGGAAAAAGGATGTACCTGATGGTCCATCTTTTGGAAAAGGTGGAAGTTTCAAGGTGCAAGGACATCTCTTTGCTTCAAAATCATCTCCATATGAGTCGTCATCTTCTTAAGTTCTAACTGCATCAGAGGGACCTAGGAACCAAGAAAACGCATAACATAGAAGATATATGTAACTTTCAGGCATTACAAAAATTGAGAAATTCGAGTTACAAATGAATAATTATGGCCATGGAGACATTAAATTTCAATTAAGCCTAGTATTTTCGAAAATGAAGAGGAAATACAAATTAACCTTAATATAATAGGAAGAGCTTTTTCTAGAAGTACAAATAGTACATTTTAAAATAGTCCTATAATTGCTATTCAAATGAGGAATATATTAAAATATGCTTACATTCTCTATATTTCCAGTAGCTGCTGTTTCCGACAGCAATATTAGGTACAAACCCCAAACCAGTTCACAATCCGGCAGCCGTTAATCGCTTTGGCGCACATAATGCGCTTAACGACCGCCTTTAAATCTGGGACTTCCGCAGCGCACGTTTAGTGTGCCAAGCAGATTATGGAATTCTGCGCCATCCTTTCCTCCCACCCCATCCTCGGAATATTTCATGCCGTCGTCATGAACAGAGTATCTGGTCCAATGAATATTCGGTATGAGAAGGCGTCGCGTGATTCCAAACTTTTTGACGAGTCGTGGACGAAAAATGATGTTTTCCAAGCCTTAAGCAAGTTTTCGTGTAGGGTCGCTTGTCAGTGTCGGTGGATGACGAATGGTTTTTCTTCGGAGTGCAAAGTTTGTGAAGTTTGTAAAGTTGAAAATACGAGAGTAATCCAGAAAATAATAATGCTCAATTTTTTTAAAAATTGAAAAGTTAATATATTTTTGAAAAATTCACACATTCATATACGTACATCAAACACACATTATTTTTGACAAAGTTGCTTTCCTTTTATTTATGAGCCTATGGAGGATTTTACATTCATCAAAAAAACAAAAAAAAATTCCCGCAGCCTACATGACCCATTGTTTGATGGCATTTGAACTCATTGACGGTCGAAAACCATTAACCACCCATAAACGACTTCAGTGAAGTAAAAAGATCAAAATCTGAAGGTGTCATATGAGGGTTGGGGGGGGGGAGTGGATGTCTCAATCAAATGAGTCTAAGAGTTCCTTTGCAGGAAGGTGCGTTGTCAATTAACTAACACATCCTCCTGGTTCACATTCCTCTTATTTTGCTCTATATAGCTTTCTGTAATTTTTCAGAGTTTCTCAGTACCACTGAGCATTATTTGCTTCCCCCTAGAATAAGAAATCAATGAGGAGAATCTCTTCACCGCGTTCCAAAAGACAGATCAAAACCCCAAAAGATAGAGGCCAGGAATTTTTAGATCGAAACCACGGGTTTCAATTTTTTTACAAGCTGTACTTGAATTTTTTACCACTTATATATATATTAATACGCTTCATGACACCATCCAGCAAACGGTTTTTATTTCATTAAAAATCATGAACAGCGTGTTTCCCATCACGGGAAGAAACCGGATTATGATACTCAATTCGCAACTGGCGGGACTCAGAATCCAGATACTCATTTCAATACGAAGTTACTGCATGAGTTTTCAATGAACTGAGACAAACAAACAAACATTCTATTCCTAAGATTTTGATGTTGAATGCTGTGGAGTCTACTTTATTGAAAAATATTCTCTTTGTGCGTCAGAGGTTCTGTACTTTTTTTTCTGGGTATCCCTCGTACATAGCAAAACCTGACTTAGCGCTTCTTTGAAGAACACTGATTCGAATCAGAGCAATCATTTTGTTCTGAAAAGATTAACTTTGTTCTTTATTTCCTAGTGTCATATTTTTATCCAACTTTTAAACTCTAAAACTCTAAGTCGTCAAGATAAATGAAGTCCCGATCGAGCGAAATATCCTATGAAATGAATCAAGGTACATAGCTAAACACTGTATTGTAAGAATAACATGAATTTTGTAATAATGCAAAGCAAAATAAAAACTACTTGAAATTGTCTACGCAATTGGCCCACCCACAGGTTTAAAGAAACTATTGATCTTTTCTTGTCCTCCTTTAACGTTAATTTCTTGAACAGTTAATTGATTCAGATACCCCAATGTTCGAAATATTCAGGCATGGCTTCACTGCTGTTGTCTTCAACGTATTTTATCCCAAAACTGAAGTCGTGGCGTCTTCCGAAGAAAATAATATGAAACCCTTAAAATGAAAAAATAAATAAATAAGAATAAGAATGTGACTGCCACTCTACATGGTGCTACCCTCTCTCTTTTTGAGTAGCCTAGTTACAGTTTTCACTCCTACTAACTCAACCTTTTATTAAAGTTTATTAATTATGATTTTTAAACAGCTATTCGAAGTAATCGGCGTCCGATGTCATTGGACCCAGATTAATGAGGGTTGACTGAAACTGCAAAGGAATAAATGCTCTCATCATGGCTAACGGGAGAAGGAAGAAACAGTTGATGTGTTTTTATTTCCATGCTTTCACTTTTCCATATGAGCCACCAAACGAGCAGCAACTCATTTCCATGTTCAAGGTCATTGAAAAGAAACGATTTATTTCCTCCTTCCCAGTTCTCAAAACGAGAATAAACAATTGGATGGAGTTTTGTGTTTCAGAATAAGTGAAAGTTTCATCACATGTTTCATAGAGGACATGCAGAAGATATGGTGCTCATACACTGAGCCACCAGAGCATTCTACTCCAGTTTCGTCAAATCGAAAACTGTGATTGAGTAGGAGAACAAGTCTACAATTATTTGAAGATTTTACGTCGTTGATTGATTACAAAATTGCACTACATTCTTTACCAACAATGTCTGTAGGGAGAAAGGGACTACTGCGCTTAGATATCGGTCATGTAATGAAAGGAGGACGTACAGAACATATGTAACTGGTTGAAAGCAAAATTGAAAGCTCCCCCCCCCGCCGGTTTTTTTTTTTTTTTTTTTTGATGAGTTCTTTATTTTCCAATCTGTAATACTTTTTCAAAAATTTGGAGAAAGAATCCCGATGATTATTTGTTATCACCCTATATTTATAAATGTGTAATGATGTACATTTTTTGTGCCAAACATACGCATGTGTTAACATGTAAATTAAGTTATGCTGTAGGTTCGGTAGATTAATTCCTTTCGGCCAATAATGAATTCGTCTTGTCTTGATTCAAAATGTCTTATTTATCAAAAAAGAAAAGACATTTTACAAATTCTTATTTTAAAGCAAGAAGAGTCAGAATTTTCATTACAAAATTGAATTTTCGTGTATATGTTTATGTGTCATGCTCTTTTAACTTGCATTATATATATTATGCGTGTTAATATAAAATAACTTAAAAATAAAGTAAATCTTCTTTATGTTACTTTTTATTTCACTTGTTCCCTTTTCCATATTAACTATTTGTTAAAATGACTTTGCTAAATTATGTCTTGCTGTAGTTCCGAAGTTATGTGCTTACCTGCAACAAATTATCCCTATTTGAAGCACGTTATTAAATACTTACTGGGTAGGAAGAAATGTCTCAAAAGCTCCTTGCTGATAAGGTTCGTTCAATTTATATTGTAAAAAATGTCTTTTCATCTTTTTTAAAATAAAGTGCTTTAAAATAGGTTTAGCCCATTACAAGTTTTTGTTTGGTTTTCATTTGTGTTAGAACCACATTTTAGCTACGCCATTGATTTAAACTTTCTTCTTGGTCAAATACGAACTCTGATCTTATGTCTCACACTTCTAACTTCCACTCCAAAGCATAAGAAGTTTTAAAGTTTCTTTTTATATTTAGGAATATTTCACGATGTACTTTGTAACACCGAGACATAAAACACAATCAGTCCAAGAATAGTCAATCAAGCAAATATTTTAAGTAAATTTATCCAAACAAAGAGTAAAGATTTTACTGATTCGGGTCCCAAATAAAGATAATAAATGAAATTTCTGCTAATCTCGCTGACAGAAAAACTGAACGCGATTTAGGAGCACTCTTAGAATATCACTTTAACTTTCTAGCGCTCATATCGATTGCACAACTTATTCACCACTTCTTCCTATCGGCAATCATGCCTAAATCCCTATCCTCATTCACTGGACTTACAGTCAAGTTAATTTATGTAACTCGCGATTCGTTTTCAAGGCGAGGCTGTTGAGGAGAGGAAAGGCTCTTGAAGACCCATTACAATATTTTATGTCATAAATATTGCAAGATTAATGTCATTGAAATTGTTTTGCACAGATTTTCATACTCGATTTCATTATGTAAATTCAAAGCAATCGATGTAAGTGAAAAGAGAAAAGAATGTATAGCCAAAATAACGTCAATAATGGAAGCCAGCCCCTAAAACTGAAATTACAGTAAAATCAAAATCTGTGCTTTTCCAATCAGACTATTTTACATAGTCACTAAGCCCTCGCGTGTTACTTGGCTCGAAAACGTATACAAAACTTTAAAACACTCGTTCCGAAAAGAACACGGAACAGTGTCGTTTCCACATTTTCCGCAGGTGCGATAACTTCCTTTTTAACAAGCGTAGTTGATAAATCAAAAGTATTTCAGAAATGTTTATGGATTATTTGGCGTTTTTTCACATTACCGTTGAGGCAATTGCACAACTGTAAGAAAAAGATACAACAATCTCTCCGCAGCTTTGGTAATATATATATATATATATAACAATATATATATATATATATAAACTAAAGATTCGGGCTCCTATTCCTTTAATTTATTTTCGAATTTCTCCCCACATAACCATTTCTAAGTATATAAAAAAGGAGGAAATAAAATAAAATCTTCGGCCGCTTCTAACAAATCAGTTCTCTGCCGAGAGCAGCAACCACCTGATTTCAGAGTAAAAGTCGTCTTCCTCTTGTATGCACGTGGAGGGGGCAGGGATGGACAGACGATGAATTAAAGAACTCTCTAGGAAGCAACACCCCCAAGGGAAAAATAAATAAAATTACGAAAAAAAGAACAAAAAGATAGACCGGTGTGCCGCAAGAGCGTATACTTCTATCAACAGCACTTTTTCGATCATTTTATTTACCTTGGCTCTGGTTAAACAAAGAATTTCTTCTTGGAAGAGGGAAAAAATGATTCTTTTCCCCCATCAGCGATTTCTATGTAGGGACAAAAAAGAAATTTAGTTCACGATGGGAATCGAGGCAGTAAAAGTTACACACATGCGCAATGATTGACTACTTATTTAATTTGAATTTTGAAATAATAATTTGTTTTTTTAAGAATTATTGTCCTATTTGAGAACGATAAGAATATATATATATATATATAAATGTATGTGTGTTTATATATATAAAGTATATTAAGGTAAATAATTCTTTTTAATCGCATAAAACAGAATAAAAGAAAAAATTTAAAAAAATACATATTAAAATAAATCAGTAATAAATAAATATACCTCAAGGAATACTAATGTTATAAGAAAAAGTATTGGAGCAATGGAATAAAGTTCAAATAATGAATAAGTATAAACCAAAAGTATGAAAAACACAAAGAAAAGGAGAACAGAGCAATTGCAATAGAAGAAACCATGAAAAATATGCCTACAGACAAAGAGACACACCAATTCTAATCAGAAGAAAAATAGAGAGGAACAAGTTAAAAAATAAATCAACCAGATTACGAAAAGTGTTACAAAAACTTACATTAGAAGCCATGCATAGCAACAACCATCAAACCATTCTCCCGCTAATAAATCGTGGCCACAATAACTTAGTGGTCATGGTCACGGACGCGCGGCTGGGGTTTTTCGTCGAGTCGAGGGTTCGAGTTTTGATGCCACTAAAGACCCGCCGTGTAGCCGGGTCTGATACACGTTAAATCTGTAAGGGCCAAAACTCCTCCCTGTGGTGTGGAAGTTAGGAGAGAAGGGTGAAAGCTCAGATGTCGTCCTCGTCACCTGAACAGAGTTCAAAATTACGAGGTCCGTAGCCATTAGCCCTCGTGTTGCTTCTAGTGCAACGTAAAAAAACCAAAATCAAAACCGCTAATAATTCAAAAATTCTCCAGATCGTTCTTAAATAGGAGGTAAAATACTGCTCGCTATGAAAAAAAGAAGGAGTACTAACGCAAGTAAAAGTCAAGAATTTAAAACAAAGATTATAACAATATGAGGAAAAAGAGGAAGAAAAAAATTTTTAACACACACACACACACACATATATATATATATATATTGGTTGATTTTCTGAATTTGCTGATTTTTGGTTTGTTACTATTTTTTTTTTATAATGTAATCCACTGAAGTGTGATGATAATTTGATCAATAATACCGGTAAAAAAATACTTTATTCCAATTCAAAGCATGGAACAGTATTAATTACATTACTTCTATTATTCTACATTCTTGCTTTTCTTTCACTTAGTTTCCTCTGATAAATTTTCTAGTTCTTTCTTTCTTTCTTTTTTTTTTTTTTTTGTGCTTGTGTTTTTTTAAGTTTTAAATTTTTAGATATTACAACTATTTATTATTTTTTTATTTTATTTATACAAATATTATTTTATTTTGTTATTTTGAAATCCACAGTAGCGGTACGAAAGGTTACTTAAGAATTTAAACAATTTTACTTGCATGTTTCAATTTAATTAATATATTCATACATAAAAACACTAATTACGTATAATGAACCTCTGTAATCTTCAAAATCCTTTTTTTAAAATCCATAAGTGAGCAAAGCACTTACAAAGGAGGTCTACGTAAAAGAGTTGTGGACCAAGGCATATGTCAGAACTCAACCCTGGGGCTGGGGATGGCGATTGATTGTTTATTAAAGTCGCACTGAGAGGCAACACGAGGGCTATGGGCGACGAATCTCGTAATTTTGAGCCTCGGTCAAGTGACGAGGTCAACATCTGAGCTGGCGCTTCCATCTCCAAACTTCCATAACTCGTACTTCTAAGAAAATCTTGTGATGATACTATCTGAGCTGAATATCCTCATGTTCGTCCCTTATTTTGATATTAAATGTGACAAATTCCAACTAACTTAACTCCCCGCAGACCTTGGTTTGGAATAATGGGAATGTTCGAACCGCGTCTAAGCTTTCAAGTTCTTAAGTGGAGTGATGTAGAAAATTGATAAATGAAGTGTTTGTTAGAGTGTCGTCCTCGTTATTTGATTGTGATTTACAAAATTATCATTTTGTTCCACAATATGTTTCTCTTATGTGACATTATAACAAAAAAATAAAAAAATAAAACAATCGAATAATTTTATTTCTTATATTGATGTAAGAGAAACCATGACTTTTGACCCTACATTAACAAAACTAATAATCGTATCAAGTCCGAAGGAATCATCAATAGAATCGATTGTTCCTGAAAACTTCCATCATTTCGTTCGGGGGAATCTCTTTAAAAGTCATTATCTTCGAGACTGTGAAGAAATCATTTTCTCCTTGGCGTGACGTCATGAATAATTCAAATTCTCTCATTGGTTCCTGAAAAGGAATGAAGGAGTGGGAAATTAATACTCGAATGATCCTTCATCAAATGATGAGCTTGCTGGTCGATTTGAAGTTAAGTGCGTGCGTAGATTGTAAATTTTGGATGTTTTTAAAAGTTTCGACAAGTTGAATGAGTTATTTTATCTATGATACACGAATATT
Source organism: Nephila pilipes (assembly GCA_019974015.1). Classification (NCBI taxonomy): domain Eukaryota; kingdom Metazoa; phylum Arthropoda; class Arachnida; order Araneae; family Nephilidae; genus Nephila; species Nephila pilipes. Next base: position 145,702 of record BMAW01036535.1, read on the forward strand.
AAAATGAACTATTGCCATTTCGAGAGTTAAAATATTGAATTTGATTCTATTTTGTTCACTTAAAGAGCCCCCAAAAGAATTTTTTTTTTCGTGATGAGTGGTCTCTTAAAATCGCCATTAAATAAATGTCAATATTGAAATTAATGTTACGTAAAGTGAAGATTTTGGTTATCCAGTATGATTCATAATGGTGATCATTAGCGGACATCATGTTTGCGTAAAGTGACATCTCAATTCTCGACCTCGTCACCTGAGCATTGTTCAGAATTACGAGGCATGTTGGATGTGGTTAGAGGACATTTTTGTTTATAAACATTTATTAAACATTTAATCAATCAGCCTATATCTACCAAAAGCAAAATTTAATAGGGCGTTTTATTTTAAATTATAAAACACAAACTATAATTGGAATAGTTATAAAATCAATAAAGTTGCACACAAATTAATGATACAAATATTTGACGTAAACCAACAAATTGATTTTATTTACGTAATTTTATAGTAATAATTACACTTGAATTTATTTTATTACAGTTATTTGCTCCGTCAATACAAAGCCATACTTAATATGAAGTTTAAATGTTATGGCTCCATTTTTTATTTCTTAAAATTATTATGAAATGATTAGTGCATTTAGTTTTACTTTTGCGAAAAATTATTAAATATTGTTTGTTTGTTTTACAAACGTAATACGTTCTGTAACTATCACAAATTTTCAAAGAGATTATTGATATATTTAATGTGCACTATTAATAAAATAGTTGTAATAAATTTAATAATTCATAGTAAATATACTCCAAATTAATTAATTTTATCAAATTATTACAAATTTAATTTAATTTTCATTTGTAAAATAAACTTAATTTTTGTAAAAAGTATTTTAAGCAACTCTTACTGAATTTTTCATGCAAAATGCAAGTATTCCCCCTCCCCAACTAAATTTAATAAGTTTTTAAGACCCTAATACAATTAAGTAATTTAAAGGGCTCATAATATAATTAAAGAGTCTCATTTTAATATCAGTAAAACAGTATACTATACATTTCATTGGAATATAATTTAGGTAAACTGTTACAGATTTTTTTAATCAAACATTTTTGTAAGTTTTCAAAACTCTAGTATACATTCCTTGACTATGCCATCAGATTCTTGCGAAGTGTTTACACTTCACTTTGTTCTTCTGAAAAACACATTTTCTGTAAAACCTGTTATAAAAATATTCTTTCTTGTAAAAGACATAACCACGAATTCATTTATATATATGCTATAAATATATGTGCATACATATATTGCATATGACAGGTACTGGCTTTTGCGGCTGATTAATTTTTTCCCCCTAGAAAATATTTTTCATACTTGTCAAAAGAAATTTTCGAAACAAATTTAACTTCATTGTGTTATAACAAAGTGATGTTTATGTTCACTTTTAGTTATTTAAATTACGGCGTTTTTCGTTTCTTTTTTCAAATGTCCATTGTGCTTGTTTTTATTGCGAATTATGTTATGTCCCATCAACGTCAGCAGGTTTAATGATTCTTACGACTCTTAACGTTTATTGAGAGCCATTCATTTTGACGTAGAGTAGAATAATGTATACAACCACATGGCTTAAAAATATGTAATAATTTTATGCGAATTTTATTTCAATCTTTCGAAGCTTTCATAGAAATTTCACATTAAGACTGTCTTGGCTTTAAGTTAAAAAAAAAAATGAAGTATTTTTCCAAATCGAAAGATATTCCACTATCATTGCAATTGGCGTGGGTGTTTTATCGTTAATTTGTCACCAGGTGGAGGACGGTTAACCTTGGTAACTGGATGATTTGAACTGCTCATCTAGGGGGTCTAAAAACAATTTGCTGCGCTTTTAACAACCGAGCCAGAAAGGAACTCTTACCCGAGACAGTTAGGCGCTTTTACTCTAACCGTTAATTTCCACTTGCGGATGAGGATCATTTCACGCCCCTTCCTGGAGAGAGAAATCTTTATTTTTTTTTAGTTTTGAGGGACTCTCTGAACGTTAATTAAAGAAAGTTTTCCCCCCGGCCATTACTTCAATTGATACACACTTCTTGTTGTGTATGTATAGTGTCATTTGAAACGTTTTCCAATGGCGTTGGCGGCAGTCTCTAGTTGAGATGGAGGGTCTATTTAAAGTGTAGGCTATAGACGTTTATATCACTAGTTATTACTAATAAGTGAAATGTCTTGTACACACTGAGGTAAATATCAACTTTTTGGGTACATTCAGCCAGTAATACAAGGCTGGGAAATACTGCCATCTTGTGTTAAGGTCATGGATCGTCACTTCGATGTTAATAGAGCTATCAGGTTGAGAACCGTTGACTTTGGTGGAGAGGGAGGAATTAGAACTGCCCAACTTTGGGTCCGATGAAAATTTGTCCGGTGCATCTTTGTTGCGCCTTTAAAAATCGAGCCAAAAAGGAACTCCCTACAGGGGCAGTTATCAATACATATGTTGTAGCATATATATGTTTATTGTAATGATTTAACAAATGTATAATCTTTTTGTTGAACACACACACACGTATGAAGTTAAATAAATCTCTTTAGCATTATATTGTACTAGACGAAATTCAAAAGATATATACTGAAAAGTAAAAAACAAAACGAATTGAATGAACCAAAAGGGAGTAGCATAATAAAACAGGTTGACCCAAAAAGTCACCACACCAACTTTGTTTTAATGTTTCACATGTATTCGTTTGTAAGCAAAAAACACTCTTCTTAGAAATAAATTTTATTTAGTTTTGAAATTACATCTTTAAAACCCTCATTTTTTGCTCCTCACACTGATACACTTTTTCTAAGGACATCACCAGTCGAAATGTTTCTGCAATTTTCCCTCGCATTCTGGCCTAACTTTCAAATAATCCAATAGAAAATAGTCTCAAACAATCAAAAGTTAGATAATCTTTGCGGCCACTTGATTTCGGAGTTTCGTGAAATTATTCTTTTTTCAAAAATTTGTTTCAAAAGTTCTGTAGCATTTTTCTCGATACCATTTGCTATTGATGGGTAGTGCGTTTTCTGCCTCTAGATAAAATTCGATTACTTTAACGCATTGCTCAGTAGGAAATGCATCCATATTTAATTTCCAAGAGTTACGCTTACATGATCTTACATATAAAAATAATTAACTGTTGAAAGTTATTCGAATTTTAAAGAGTCTAGCAACTTTTGTGGATTTTGTTTAATACGAAAGTGCATCAAACATAAGCGAAGCCTTTTAAAAATATTTTTTTCGAAATTCCTAAATCACACCAGTGATATTATTTTTTTTTCTTTACATCTTCCTTTAAGTTTTACACATTTTCTTCGAAAGTCTTGGGAGTTTTTTTATTTTTATTTTTTTTTATCTTGCATGTAAATAAAAATCGACTGTGTACAGAGCCACGCACACACAATTGCTCAAATTTATTCTACTTCATTGAATGAAAATCTTTCTCCTTTTTCAAACAACAAGTATTCTGATGATGATTCAAGTACGAATTATAAAGATGCTCGAGGTTTATCCAGTCAAGTTTCTTTAGTTTTTATTATGTTACGTAAGCTATGTGGGGTCTTCTGTTGTCTTGGAAAAGAAAATTGCGAAGCGAGAGTCTAGAGACTAAATAAATGAACATATGAAGAATGAAACGAAACGATTGTTTAAACTTTAAATAACTTATCATGGTTGCTATGGCAAATATTATGAAAATCATGTACCATTATTAAAAAGTCTCGTTTATAATGGGTGCACCTTCTTACAATAATTGAATAAAAAATTGAAGTTTATATTAGAATAAATTTCTGTTTGAAAAAAGTATCCCGAATTCGAGTTTTACCGTTGTTTTTTTAATATTGGGCACAGACAATATTATAGAAACTATTATAATTTTGAGCGGAATATATTTCATGTATTTGGTTCCGACACATTACTTTCAGTATCCAATAACTTTTGAAATATATTGCGTTATTTTATTATTTTTGAAAGCGTTTTGTGATTAATCAAATTTAATCAGTCAGTTGATATATTTTTGAAAATTAAATTCTTTGCTGTTGGAAATAAACACAATCGAATTTTGTAAAATGATCCGCTGACGAATTTATGCATTAACGAAGACAAAATCCCTTTTGGTGGCCAACACATCGCTGCACATCTCATTTGGATAGATCTTCAATAAAACATTCTACGCCAAAATATACAATACTCGTATGGATATTTTAGCGCTTTATGTACGAAACTAGGTAATTCGAGCGTTCCGAATACATACCTATTCCTAACAATGCAAGCCTGTCCGAAGATAACCGCCATGTTGGGACAAAGCGCAGATGGCTCTCGCTGTCATCTTTTGCATGATTAAAGCTCTCGGCGTGCAACGCAATTAAGGGGCTACTTTCGCTTGTCTCGGGTCTTCCCTAATTGCGACTTTAATATTTTAAATCACGGACGGGGGCAGGTTTCCGCTTCTGTGATTTTAGAAAAGGACGAGTAGTAAATATAGTTTGGGAAATTTCAAATACGATGTGTCTTGAACTGGGGTTTTTTCCACTGTGATTTTATTGCTGTTAATTTTTGTACTATTTGTATTTGTTCAGAACGCATGGATTGCATGCGCAGGCAGACTACTAAATATTCTTCATTCTCTTTATGTAATCAATTTGTCTTGTGTGGTCAATGAGAGCCGCATTCCTGTTTCTCATATATAATAACGAGCCATACCATAGTTACAAAGTATTAAATACACGAACTCAAAATTTATTTTATTTTATGAATGCGGTTGCATATTCTATACGAGAATTAGTGCTATGTGAATTAAATTTATCAATGAAGATATTGTTATAAGGAAGGTAATATATATGATGATTATTTCATAATTGTAATAAGGAAAATAAAGTGTAATAAAAATTCATTCATAACAAGTACAACATATAACGAAGATCCCTTTTGGTCAAATTTTTGAAATTTTGCGTCAAATTTGCGAACATTTTTCGCAGCTGTTTCTAAAATACACGAACTCCGACAAAGTTGCACAAATATTCTGCACGCACTAGAGTTGTGCTCTGGCGGTGCGTAAATCCGCGTGGATTTATTTAAAATCAAAACAAAAATAGTAAAATATCTAGACATAAAAACGCAAGAACGTAGTCTAAAATATAGTTTTAAGCCAAAAAAAATCAATATCGTTAGTTTGGTTATAAAACTATACCCAAAAATCAAACTATGTTTTTAAAAATTAGAAATATTTTATCTTTAATGTATAAAGTTAGATTTTTTTTTTTTTTTTTTTTTTTGCTGTTGTAATACAGGAGACGAAATATGGGTTGATTGATTCACACAAAATACATCTCCCTTATCGACCCCTTAAGAATTTACCTTCTTTAGATAAGACCCCGAAGTACCCTAGTAATATTTCTCTCTCTCATGATATTTACTGTCTTTGGTAAATACGGGTGATTATCAGATTTGGTAAACTCGGGATACCTTAGCGATCCTTCTCTATTTTTGGTTCTTCTTCTCGTCAATATTTTTTTTTTCTTTTTTCAATTTTCTAAATCATGCTTACTCTTTGTTTGGCGCAGTATAGCCAAACCTGGCTCTTGCGTCACTATGTTCCCCTATCACTCACATTCTCTGTATCGAAATGATAGATATAAATTATTTGCATTTCATTAAAAAATCAATTTTTTTTCTGCTGTCTCACTAATTTTTAAGCATAAGTATAATTTAATTAGTACGATTAGTGAATATGATTAGTATTTAATTAACTTTTTCTCTTATATATATTTGCATGCGATTTAGTTTTTAAAATTTTTTTTGCTTCATGGTCTACATTAATAGATTCCCGGACACTTGGGTAAAGTAATGAATTCCAAAACCGTGTTTTGAGTTTGAAGCGTTGCCTTTTTCATATACGCGACAGATTGTAATTATTTCCTCCATCGACCCCAATAGTGCATTCCATGGCCTGCTAAGCATCATTTAATGTTAGATATTATTTAAGGCGTTGATTCAAGTCTAAACAGCTTGACGAAGTTGGTCTATGTTGGGAAGCACAACCTAATATTATTTGCTTATATACAATTAAAGAATCCTAAATCAAATATATCAATGTTAAGAACGTTGGGAACTTTACAATACAATTGAATGTTCTGTCCATCTTTAAAGATCCCTCGGCCGCTACTATGGAATCATTTGTAGTTTTGATAAAAAAAAAATCACGTCGTGTTTTTTATCAATACCCACTGTGATACCATGCTTAGGTGTTTCACTTTTAAAGTTTCTCAATGGCTCCTGTAGAACCGTATTTCTTTCTTAAGACCTTAAATTGCGTTTTTTCCTCGTACCTCCATAAAAAAAGAATAAAAATAGATCAACATCGGGAATAGGAGGTAACGTGTATTCAAACCCACTCTTCCAGCTTCTATCTCCTTAATCCGATATAAATATAGAAATCAGACAATCGCTTCGATACCGAGCCAGTATTATGTTCTCTCTGTTACATATATTATAATCAGAATATTATATTATTTTTTCATTTTGTTATTGATTAATTCAAATAGTGTATTGTAGGATGATGAAATCAGAACATATTATTGGAGCACTTTCTGTTTAAAAATAAATGTTGGAAAACCATCTTAAAAATAGATTAGTAGGAAAAATTTTTTACTTAATAGTTTTACAAGCACAGAAAACTGTACAAAAAAAGTTTAGAAACAATTTTTCAAACCTTGCGTAGTGTTGTAAACAACCTTTTCGAGATTCTCCATTTCAACTAACCGAGCAACGATGCTACATTTTTATCTGCAAAAATGATAAAAATGAAAAAGAAATACTTTTTATTACAACAATCGCCTCAAGGCTGTGTGTATGTTTCTTTTTGCGTTGCAACCCCCACCTCTAAGCCCTCCAGACGATTTTTTTCACCGTTGCCAATGGTGACACTCCATAATCCTTCATCGTTCCCAGCTTTTGTAAAAGAGGGACAAATGTCCTAAAGGGGGGAAGACTACCCCTTTTAAGAGGGTGATGGATGAAGCTCCCCAGTTATGACGGTCCCAGATTATACTGAGGAAAACTTGCTGACGCGCTCTGGGAACGAGATAAATTGGACGGTGTTTATCGTCTGTGTGGAATGCCCCTTCTTCGATTTCCTTCCCCCCTCCATCTTGGGTGGAATGGTTTAGGAAATAAATAAATAAATAAAAAAGTGTGTGAATTATGGATCGGTGTGATGCTGTTTTGAAAACAGTGCAATTTCTCGGATGGTCGCCATTTCACGGGTAAAAGTCGCCAAGAGGCGCTTTTTGGGGAATTTATCGACGCCACGCCATTATCCATGGTTGGAAGCATTTTGAGATAATGGTGTTTGCAGGGATGTTTATGGGTTTAACCATTTTTTAACGTAAATATATGTTCTATAGCCTGCACTGAGAGTTCCAAGCATGTTTTTGCTGGAATGTAATTTTTCAAACGTTTCTTTCTCTCTTTCTCTATTCGAAAGCTGATTTTGTAACGCTCTTATCGGGAATGTACTGCACTTAGCCAAGCACAGTTGAAGTATAAAGGAACGACGATAAGAGGGTTGCGATATCTATCACCAGGTGACATTATTCAGCACTTGAAACTATTGGTAAAAAATCAAAAAAAGAAAAGAAAAGAGAAAAAAAAAAGGATCTACAGTATCCCCAAGTATACGTAGTTTGGATTTTTCAAAGCCAGTGTATGCACTAATGATTATACGATTGATTTCTTTTTTTCAAGTGTAAATACATAAAACAATTCTGCACTATTAAAAACGGTTCGAAAACTAACGAGTTAATATTGTTATACAAATACATACCACCACGTATTTTGGATTAAATGCGTAGACCAATATGTATTCTCACTGAAGTATTGTATGATACAAGGTGATCCCAAAAGTCTTTTTCTGGATGTGAAAGGAATCGTAAAGACTTATTTCCAAAAAGTCTTTACAATTCATTTCATATCGGGAAAGAGATCCGAGAGATCTCTTTCATCCGAGAGTTTTAATGAGTATATATATATATATATATATACTCATTAAAACTCTTGGATACTTCAATTTTTTTTTTTCTTTCTTGGTCAATAATCCATTTTGTAGGGTGATGTTAATCAAACAAATAACGTCATGAAATGCTGTTATAAGCCTTTTCAACAGTTTTACTCGATAATGAAGGCGAATTTTAAAAATTTTCGCATTGCATTTGTTGTTGTGATTTTAAATGAAGTATAAAAACTTAACAGAATTTGTATTCATTAATTTTATTTAAATTTCAAATAAAAAAAATGCGGTGTTTGTTCCTTTAGTAATAATAAAATAAGGAAAACATTTTTTCCTAGTCTATGATAAAATAAGATTTTTTTTAAGCAAATATATGTCTTAGAATTTTTGTTTTTAGATACGAAACTATCGGTGCTTTAAATATAATTAAATCTAAACCAACTTTTTTTCTATTTAGTTAAAAAACATGTTTTTCGCAACTCAACAATGTATCAACGTAGTCTCATCAATAAATATATTTTATCCTCTATTTTTAAAGTTATATCGATAGATATCTTTTCTTGCTCCTAATTATAAACCGAATATATTATCCTCTTTTATAAATAATTTTTGAAAAAAATTGTTATAAAAGGTTCTTCGGGAATTAAAATTTCTAATCCTAAGTCAAAATTTTTTTTAAAAAGCAATTAATTACGTCTTCGAGTTTATTTCTTTAATTTATGCTCTCAAAATAATTGCAAAAAAGGAATTTTATAAAAACTCAACGCTTTTACGCAATGAAAATTTTCTTCTGGAAAGAAAAAAAAAATCTTGAAAATATTGAAATTTCTTTTTATACGTTTCCATAAAAAAATTGTTCATTCATTTTGAAGGATTAACTTCTACAGGGAAACTTTCCTCCACTCGGAGGCAATTATTTTGGATAGTTTTCTGGTGCATTTAAACCCCCGGGTGGCAATTTAACGAAGTGCTATGTCATAGGCAATCCAATTATATGGAAGAATGATTTGTAAAACCTTTTTATAAGTTTCTTAATAATGTTCTGTATCTCCCTTCATTTCTTCTTTTTATCATATCCCAAAAAGCAAGATCTTTTACTTCACTTAAGACTCTGCTCGAAAAGTACCCTTGTTAGGAATGGAAAACGGAATAACCCCATGTTGTATTCGTCGTTTGATCGTCCTAAGATGAGTAAAACTCCCTTCGTATTCCATCATTACTTTTCTCGTTGATGAGATCATCTTAGCCTTCTTTGGAGCAGATTTATCGGAAGCAACCCAGTATTTAATTGTTGCTTAATTTCTGGTTTAGAATGACGTATCCAAATTTCATCGACGGTTACAACCTCGACGCGGCGGTAGTAAAAACTTGCATATGAATCAGTATTAAATTTGTTTTCGCGCCATTTAACAGACGGCATCACATAATAGTAATTCCAAATTATCTCAGTCGTGCCATCTGTGATCAAAAACATGTACTTTTTGAACCACTTTCGAACTATTAAAAATACGAATTATCTAGTGAACACATTTTAAAAACATGAAAGTTAGAATTAGAGGAATAGATTTTCAAAATCGAGTATTTTCATTAATGTCATACTAGCACCTAATGGAAATAAATCTTGTAATTCTAATCCATCACCAATTGACAAGGACGACAACTGATCTGGCAACGAAATTGCCAAATCAAGCGACAACGAATACTTTTGGAGCAAATTCCACTTAACGTTCAACTGCGACTTGTTTTAAGTGTAAAGGGGTCTCGAACACTTGGCTCGACATGAACGTCGCCGGTAACGATTCCGTCAGATGCTTATCCTCTTTAGTCCAGTTCAAGCATCATGATCCCAAGATATCTTAGTGATCTTTTCTTTCCCTTGGCGTACTGTCTTTGGTAAACGGTGGTGACACGCTTCCTTGTTACCCTAGTAACAATCCTATATCTTCAGCTCTTATCAACCAATTTTTCTCTTTTTCACATTTTTCCTAATACCCAGGTCAATTGTTTGGCGCAGCACAGATTTCGCTCCTTCACTGCAAACCTAAACTGTCACTCACTCATACTTACAGTCTGTGGCGATAATCTGCCATTTTTCGGCTATTGTGCCTTATTTCAACCTAATATATTAAACAAAACCTCTCTCTCTCTCTCTCTCTCTCTCTATATATATATATATATATATATATATATATATATATATATATATATATATATATATCGATATCGAGAGCTTTCCCAGCAAATAACTGAGTTTCTCTCCTTCTTTTAGTGAGCAGTCTAACGTTTTTTGTTCCATTCCATATAGAACCGCTTTGATTAGGAGGCTAACAACTAAATAAATGAACATATGAAGATTAAAGCATTTTTCACACTATACTATTAATCAAACTTATATAGGGTGTCCCTTAAATATAGGCTCAAACTTAATCGGGAAAGACTTTCCATGAATGTATCTACAAGAGTAAATTTTTGCACGGAATCGAATTAATAAAATTTGGTGACTTTGAATTAGTTTTTCTTTCCGCATATGCATTATTTAACATGGAGCTCTTTCAACACTCGAAAAGTATTTCGGTTCCCTCAGTTTCTTCTTAAACATTTTTCACTGACTTTTAGTACACGAAGAATGTATATCAGTTTTTATTTTTAACTTTTTTAAAAATTTAATTTTAAGAAATTTATTTCATTTTATTCGTAATCTACATTTTCAGAAACTCTGATCTAAAAGAACAAAAATATTCTAAAGTAACTGAGGTACTAAAATGTTTGTAATTTTGCCACCCTTTTACTTTACTGTTAAAAAATAGAGCACCCTTTGCTTATTCTATAGATGTATTATTTGGGAGAATTGGATAAATAGAACGTTCTCTCGTGGAAGTTGAATTTCAACATTGTAAGCAAACTTACCCACCATGGAGAAAACTATTTATATTTGTGTTTTTCTCAAAAATGGTTTTTATTAGGATTCAGTACACTTTCCATAATATATGCTTTATTCATGAAGCAGATATTTTCCACATTTTAAAATGAGGATATTTCCTATACAGTGATCGCGTTATTTGTCTGTAATAAATTCTCAGAAATGATAATTCTTGCGTAGAGTATTTGAATAAAAATTACGGAAAATTTGAATCATAAAATTTTATAAATTTCAATTTTGAAAAATGTAACTATGTTCATTGTATAGAATAATATGTTTAATAAATACGCTGAAAATTTTCAAAGGCATAAATGTAGTACCTCTTATGATGCACCTTTTTTTAAGATGCACCTCATAGGTAAGAACGCGATTAACAAATTGAATACAGCTATTGATTATTAATTATTCATATATAATTTTTTTCGTATATAAATGTGAATTTTTTGTTGCATAAACATATACGCAAATGTATAGATATCTCAATGTAAAGTAAGGCTTTCATTGTGTCTCTTTTGCTAAATGAGGATAATTGTAACTTGACCTGAATTAAACTCCTTTTTCTAAATCGAATTCGTCTCATTCACCTTTTAACTTTTTTGACAAATCTGGAACCTAAGAGGAATTCTCGATACACATCGATCTGCTTTGTCCACGACTTCCTTGAGTAGCCAAGAATCTCCCTTTCTTGTGGTGATGCATTCGAACATATTTTGTGTTATGGAATCGAGGAGTAGTGGGAGGATGGAACGTCTCGATAAATTTTCCTCCTCCGAAACTTAATAAAATGTGTCCCGGACTCTTAATAACCGCGCTGGGGGTTGCAGAGGGGGCTTCTTCGAGACGACATTCCTAAGAACACCCCTAGGGGAGGGAGGCCGTAATGCGATTTCTGCAGCCTCCCCCGGGTGTTGTTCTCGAAATTAGCATGGTGCCGTCCGCCCTCCCCACGGACGGCGGGCCAATGGCGTTATCGATTGGCCCGTGTAGAGGTGTGTGATTGAATCGTGTTGGAGCAGGTGGGACATGGGACAAATACGGGTCCCAGCTAAATGATTTATTTACTCGGGATGTACGAGTAAGCGAGTTTTTCGGAGGATCTGAAACGAATGTTTCGCTTACTTCAGAGAGTATTCTATTTTTGTAAAAAAGAATTTCAAAGAGAATTGAGGTTTTTCTTTTAATGCAGGGTCGGAAATTTAATATGAGATTGAATTTGAACAGAGTTTACTTATGGTAATCAAGAATCCTCACTTCAGAGTTAAGTGTTTTTACTGTTCACATTTTTTTAAGCATGTAATAAAATAAGGTACCTTTGGCTAATATAGCCACTTTTATAGTAAACTGAAATTTTGATCGTTGCAATGTGTATGTGAGTTGGAAAAAAAAACACTTAAGTGTAAGTACTATCTTTGCTTTTTGAGTAAGGATATTTTGGTTTTGTCTTTAGATTGCCTCCGGGATACTCTAGCGATCCTTCTCTATTTTCGACCCTCCTTCTTGTCAACCAATTTGTGTCTTTTCTTCCATTTTTTTTCACGTCTAGACCACAGCTAAATCTTATTTGGCGCAGCATAGCTATATCTGGCTCTTGCACCAATGGGCTTTACTTTTTCACTTGACTCTTCTTGTCGACAAATCCATTTTCGTAGTTTTCACGTCTAGATCACATATTTACCTTGTTTGGCGCAGTATGGCCACATCTGGCTCTTGCGCCAATAATTTTCACTATCACTCACTCACTTTCTCTTTAGATTTTAACTTTCAAATTTAATATTTTGAAAACATTATTTTAGTAGCCAGAGTAAGATCAATTTCCTATTTTTCTCGATAAATCCATTTCTACACCAAGTTTTACTTCGCTTAAGCAAGAGGACACAATTTTAATACTTTTTTTTGACCATAACTGTTTTTCTAATAGGAATGAGTCAAATGTTTATAAGAAAAGAAATCAAATTCATGTAATCGCTTGACTCCAGCTAATCAGTATTTCTACATTTATTTGATGACACACTTGACTTGATATGAGGTAGAAGAGAATGAACTTAATATTAAAATGAACAAATGAAACAAAAAGCTCGCTTACATGTATTGTAGCCACTAGTGAAGTTAATACAACCGTCAGTGGCTTACAGCTATAGGTTTCCAAAAACTTAGTGATTCATGTATTGATCTCATATCATTTGAGAAAGGCCATTGAGTGATATTGATGAGCAATAAAATCTTAAGAAAACCAACAAGTAATCCGATGGATCGTTCTTGGAGGCTTGTATTTCGTTAAATTTTATCTCAACAACCGTGTCTCCTTAACAGATGTTGGTTGCTTGAAGTTTTCTTCTGGTAACATTTTTCATCAACATGACAAAGGTTCTGTTTCTTGATGATCGAGATCGGCTTCGTCCAATTCTCGTTCAGAAACTGCGTTATGCATACTATCTATCTCAAATGATGGATCTCTTGACAAACATTCGTTATTTTCGTAATGCACGAGTATTCATTCAATATCTTTCGGATTAGATAAATTAAGCTTTTTAAATGAGTCAGCTATGTCACAAACATAATAAGTTGATGGAAACTTTGGGACTGCCTGACCTATCAACCACTTTGAGTTGAATTAACACATCAGCGTTTTGCGATTAACTCAAACTAACGCATATCTACTCAACATGATTTAATTTAAAAGAATATTGATGGATAATTAAAGAATTAATGTAAATTAGTACAATCCTTCACAGATATTGCTGCGTCAGATATACCCGACGTTCCCACTCCCGTGTTCAATTAGAATAATCTTGAATAATACAAGTATTTTTTCTAGAGTAAACAAATTTAAAAATTCGATGTGAATCATGCACAATTTATTTCATATGAAATGTTAACAATATTAGCATTTATAATTTCATTTAATTGTGATTACTCAATACACCACATGAGGTCCTTGCAATATTTCGAGCCTTAATTCATGAAATTAATTTCTCGCTGTATAATTAATACGGGAGCGTAAATTTATCAAATTTTAATGGTTGTTAAATATAAATATTGAGTACAGATTAGTTAGTAAATTAAACACAATCATCAATTTCTTTATAAAAAGAAAAAAGATCGGATTTATTTTATTCTAAAAATACACCTTCCTTTTCTTTTGGAATACTTTTCTGGTCACTGTAACCGGTATCATGGTCGTGAGCTTATAACCGGTGTTATTGGTCGAATCCTAATATCACTAAAAACCCATTACGACACGGAATTGGTGCATGTTACATCTGTCGAGACTCAAAGTCCTCACCTTGACGTAGGGTAGAAGATAAGAGAGTAGGGTACCAGCTCTTGTGTTGTCTTCGTTTTTTGATCGTGGCTCAAGATGAAGAGGTCCACCATCAACAGCCCTACTGTTGCTTCTAAGATTGATGTCTGTAACCAATGAATTCAAAATTTTTGATGGAAAGTAGAAGTAAGTATGAGGTAGAGTTGAGAGTTGCTCACGGATCTGTACAGCTGCCCATGGATCGATTCTCCTTTTTGAAAGAAAAGAATGAGTTGGACGTCCTTCGCTTCACAAACTATCATCGCTATAACTTTTGCAGCCAATGAGACCGTCTTCTTAGGAGCAGATTCAGCAGAAGCAACCCATTGTTTTGAGTGTTGCTTGGTTTCCGAAGTATAATGATGAATCCAGGTCTCTTCGACGGTGACAACTCCTCGGGTCAACAATCAAATTATGATTTGTCTGCAAATAACTAAAATTAAAACTAATGAATCAGTGTTATTTTTTCCGTTGCCGTTTAACAGATGCAACATAGAATAGTAACGTCAATTTGCCTTTGCAATTCTATCAGTTTTCGAAAACAGGTACTTTGTTAATCATTGTCGTAGGAATTAAAATTCATGTACTATTAATTAATTTAGGAATGTTTGTTGACATTTATCATACATAAGCGGAGTGCATTTTGTGATTCAGAATTAACATATTTTATTCATTCGAATCTCCCATTATGACATTTACGGAGATATTTTAATTTTCAACATGGATTTGGAATTTCTTACTTATTTCTTTTCATTCTTAATAGCAAATATGCAAGCGCCAGCAACATTTTATTTTGAATCCAAAACACCTTTTTGCCTCTTTCCTTAAGAGCATAACCTTTTCCAGAGATTTCTCTTTTATTCCCAGCATAAAACTCTTCCTCGAGAGTGGTCGTAAATCACTGTCCGACTGCTCCCGGCATGATGTGCGCCCCACTCAGAGCCCTGTTTGAAACATAGTCACGTGACCCGTGAAGTGCATTTCCATTTACCTCATTTTTATGCTTCTCGGATGGAGTTCTCGAGGCTTCATAAACCGTGGCGCTACCTCTGTCTCTTTCTCATGAGCTTGAGGGAAACAGATTCTGTTTTATAAGCTTCCCCCACCCTGCTACACACAATATAAAATTTTTAATTCACCAATCCCCTGGTCTCGGCCCTAATTTCTTCAAGCTATGTTTCGTCTTTAAATCATAATTGTTGCTGCCGAATGGTTATGGTCACTAGCAATGTTTTAGTTGAGTCGTGTGTTCGAATCCTGATGCTACAGAAAACAGGTCATGTAGCATCGAGTAGATATCACTTTCGAATACTTCGTATGTCACGTACTGACACCGTTATGAATATTAAGAGACGTTATTATTCAATGAAGATCAGTTTGAAAAATAATTATTCAATATATTTCATCTTAAGTAAATAAAATCAGAATAACTTTCTATGAGGAACGTTCGCCTACTCTCATCCTTAATCAACATATTATAATGGTGATTTCTAATTATCTCAGTAACAATAAATTGTGGAGTAGGATAAATTGGATTCTAGTCTAGTCGACTTCTAGTAATAGGATCCGACGTTGTTAGAATATCCTTTCACACTAAATCGCCCCCATATAATTAGTATACTCATCAATTTTGCTAATTCCTCTATGTCCTCTAATATCTCTCTAATACCTCCATTCTCTCTATATCATTTACTACAACCTTTATATAGTAAAACCAATCTACACGAGTCACGGCATCTTCACAAGACGAGATTCTCAGTTCAAATAATTTCATCCCGATGATTATTTAACGGAAAATGAACGCATGAGAATCCGTTACAACTTTAATTCGCGAAATAAAGCTCACGATTACAAAGGAAATTTTTTTTTGCAGTAATGCTGTAATAAGTTGCATGATCGAGGAGCATTGCTTTTCTTTCCTTTAACGTTCATGTTACAATATTAAGGAGGAAAAAAAACAATGGAGGGAAAGAGAAACCTATAGTGATGAAAAAATAATTTTTGATCTTGTTATATTAATGAAACAATAGACTTTATAGGTAGTTCAGTGATTGATTGTTTTATTAACGATTCACTCAGGCGGCCGAATAGTCACGGCTATGAGTTCATGGTCGATGTTGCTTCTTTCCATTCGGAGATTCGAGTCCTTATGACACTTAAACACCTGTCGTATAGTGAGACTGATGCATATTACGTCCGTCGAAGCTCAAAGTCCGTGCGTTGAGATGTGTAACAGTTTCGAGGAGGAGTGGTTAAGGGAATGCCAGTTCGGGTGTCGTTTCCGTCACCTGAACGAGCTTTATATTTACGTGGTTTATCACCGATAGCACTCGTGTTGCTTCTAAGCAAAATGTTAATTAGCAATCAATCAATTAAACAGCAACAGGTCTTATCGGTATCTGATTGATGAATTTATTAGCAACCCACTTGGAAACAACACGAGTGCTATAGGTGACGAACTTCGTCCTTTTGAAACTCTTTCGAGCATTCAGGACAACTGAATTGACAACATCTTTTTGAAAGTTCCGCTTCACACCAGTGTGACATGTTCAGAAAGGCATTATTGAAACAAATATTGCCAGTTTGATTTCAATAGCCGTATTACATTTACACTCTACGGAATGTTGGCAATTAACGATGCTATTTCGAACCATATGACTATTACGATTGATTGTTTATTAGCTTCACGCAAGTAGCATGAGTGCCATTGGCGACAGATCTTCTAATTTTGAAACAATGTCAAAAGATGAAGTCTATCCTGAAACTGGCACTCCACTCTTCAAATTTCCACGCTACAACCATCATGAGGATCTTGAAAGGCTTAATCTGTTTCTTACCCACTACATGTGTTCACGACCTTGACCACATGTGATCCATAAACATTGCGCA
>BMAW01036535.1:162851-312870 GCA_019974015.1 Nephila pilipes
ATATATATATATATATATATATATATATATATACATGTATGTATATATATCGAATTGTGAGTGTCCGTATTCACAAGAGAAATAAATGAACAACGTTAAAAGTAAAAGAAACAAAACTCTGAACTAGAAAGAATTTGGAATTCACGGAATGTAAATTCTCATCTTCACAAACCGACAAGGTAAATAACGATTGATTGGACACAATTCGAAGTACGTCAGAGGACAATTAGAAATTTAAATAAGAAATAATTCCTCCCGAGAAAAAGAGTATTTTTTGCAATGAAGAAATACCTTTTCCGCTGTTGTTATTTCGCCTGCATAACAAATCCTATCAACTCTTGAAAGCTCCGAAACTACTGTTGGCATTGGGAAATGTAATTTCTTCTTCCCAAATTTATCCAGTCGGAACATTTCAGTTCGAAACTTTCCTTAAGATGCGCTTTGTTAGAATTCTGTGCAGGATTTTTGTCAAGGAATAAAAGGAATACGAAGAAAGAAAATAGACAGAAGGGGAAATAAATGAGTTGTGAATATTTCTATTTTCTAAACATTGTCATTGAAAAATGTATTTATGTATTGGAATCAAGTATTGCGCGCGCGGAGTGGAGATGATTATAGTCGAGAGTGCATGATCGCTGTTGTTTTGGTTGAGTCGTGGATTCGAGACCTGAGGCCACTAAAGACAGATCGGAACTGCTATGTTAAATATGTCGGGGCTAGAAACCCACGAGATGACGTAGGGTGGAAGACAGAGGATTAGAGTGATAGCTCAGGAGTCGTCCACAGATATGTTCATCGTATGAGAGATTCAAAATTGCGAGGTCTATTGTTTTGCTTCCGAGTGCAACGAATATATAAATTATCAATGAATGGAGTCAAGTTCAGTTTTGTATTGAAAAATGTAATGTTTTCAATGTATGTTCCTACACTGGAGACCGATCTCACCCGACAAATGTTTTCAAGCTGTTGAGGACCATTACTTCAAACTTTAATGGAATCCAAAAACAGAGTTTACAGAAATACGTTTAGTCAAAGAAGACGGAATTTTGCATAGCGAATTTTAAAATTTAACTTCAAAGTATTTTTGAAGAAAAATAAGCAAAGAAAAATGTTTTCCATTTCGAGTGCGCTAAGGATAACTCTTCGATAGGCACACAAATACATGAATTAAGAATAATAAATGCTTCATCAACATAATATTCCTTTTAAATCGAACAAGCATTTGGACAAAGCGAATTTATTTCAGAAGCATATTGTAACTGTCCAGGATTGCTTCCTTCTCTTTCCATTACTATTTAATATTAAAAAGTATCTAATCAACACATCCTTTAACGAATTCAAACGAGGCAATAACTCTACTCGAGTTTATTAGGATTAATATTTAAGTTTATGGATTTACTTCGCACACACATCTACCAACACACATCTGAATCTAATGCTCAATATTATAACCGGGTAATTGTCTGTAATGAAACAATCGAGCTCGAGTCCTAAGTGGAACCTTACGTGAGGGCTCAACTCACTGGCCCTTTATAGATGTTCTATATTTGCCCCAATAGTTCTGTGGCGAGCGCGTCGCTTCTCGTTCATGATTTAGATTTAATGTTCCATCACTAATAAGTGTCATTAATAATTAAAATTCATTCAAACATCAAATAAATAAATGAATAAAGCTTGAAGTTAATATGTAACTAAACAATCACCATTCACTATACCTACTAAGTTCGTTGGAGCAGCCATCACGCGTATTCAACAATAGAATATTAACTGACCATCGTTGCTTTACTTAAGTGATCATTATTACAGGGGGAGAAATCAATCAATTGAAATCAATCTCATCAATTGATTAATCTTCTGCGTGGGAATTAGAATTCGTATTTCAAAAGTTCGGAAAGTTTTCTTACCTGTCAAACGGGCGGTTTTAGTATTCGGTTCTTGATTAAATCCAAAACTCACAGATAGACTTGTTTGGCATCACTAATTTCGTTTATTTTACTATGTCCCAAAACAATGAATACACAATATAATTTGAAGCTTTCGCTGTAACATTTCCATACTTTCCTCCTCCATCAAACTTCGAAGAAGGCAGAAGAAGGCTATTTTCTCTCTCTAGTTTCAACACCCTGTCTAGTAATACTCTTCCTCCAGCCTTCTATGGATCTCTTATCTTTCCGTATCTTCTCTTTATCACTATACCTCAATTTCATTAAAAACTTTGTTTTTGTATTATTGGAAATTGAGTTGTTTGAATTAAGTAGCATGTAGGAAATATCTATAAGAGCAATTGAAGGGAAGTAGGCTTCAGGTCGTTACAACTTCTTGTTGTTGCCAAAGCTTCGTTTTGATAACCTCGGCCCCTTTTCTCTACCACCAGCCATCGTATTAAATTATTCGTTGCTTTTAATATATCTCCTTAGATCTATTTACAACACTTCAGTAATTATATTTTTATCCACATAAATCTCGTTTCATTCATTGGAAGATCCTTGCTATTGTGTTTACATCTTCATGTAAAGAGAAGAAAAATAATGTGTACTCAACTAATGTACAGAAAAAAAAATCAAGGTTCTATAAATGAGAAATAATATGACATCTAGTCCATTAGGACATGAAGTCCTGATTAAAAATAAATAAATACAGGTTGAACTCGAAAAAGTTTGATAAAGCATCGTTAAAATTTGCGTTGATTTCTGTGTGTAAGAAGATGGATTCCTATAAAGCTCGCGGTATGAAAATAATTGTCAGAAAATTATTACACTCAACGTGCACCCATTATTCCAAATAACAAGTATTTAGGGGAATCGGGGCACGACCACGCGATTCGACAAAAATATCGTAAAATTTATAGAGGTAGAGGGAAGAGGGAGCCTTATATCCCACAATATTTTGGATTGCCTTTTAAAAAATTAATTTTATGTGTTTTTTATATTTTAATTATAAATGCTTTGACAATAAGGAGTAACAATAAAATTTGAATTATAATACGATAATCATTAATTGTTTAAGTAGAAATCATGTACAATTTTCTCTATTATAAAGTCTGAAAATATAAATGGACTCATTTAAGTTTCCTTAAAAAGTTATGTTATGTTTAAAAATAACTACCAAAAAACTTCTTGTCCTAATAAATATAAGTGGTCATAGCCTAGTGGTCATGATGGTGGACTCGCACCCGGCGGTTTTCGTCGAGTCATGGGTTCGGGCCTTGATGCCTCAAAAGACCGGTTGTGTAACCGGGACTGATACACGTTAAATCTGTCAAGACCCAAAGTTCTCCCATGGGCGTGATGTGGAAGTCAGGCGAGAGAGGGGGCAGTTCAAGTGTCATCCTCGTCACTTGCCTCCCTCGTGTTGCTTTAGTATGACGGTAATGAAAGTAATCCTATCCTTAATAAATACAAATTAACAACACTGAATATCAATAGTTTTACGGATCAATTTATAAAAAAAGGTTTTGATAATATGAAGTAATGATAGGAAAGTATCTGTGTTAGAATGAGAAATAGGGTATTACGAATGAGAAAATTTGACGTCCATTGATCGTTTTTTCTTTTTTTTTCCCCTAAGAAATTTATGAGCATGACGCCCTTCGCTTCCCAAAATGTCACAGTGACTTTTCCGGCCGTTGAAACCATCTTCGTCAACTTGCAGCTCACAGGAAGCAACCCATTGTTTGAATTATCACTTGACTTCCGGTGTCAATGATGAATATAGATGTGGCAGCAATCTTATTTTGATTTTGCAGGAATGGCTAACAATTCAAAACAAAATCATCAGAGTAAATTTGTCTACTATGTCGTTTACTAGATCGGCTCACACTATGATGTTTTAGGAACGCCACCTGTCATGAAAAATAAGTACTTTTTCAGCACCCTCGTAACTAGTAATACGATATTGAATAACTTTTTTAAAAAGTAGAAATGTAGTATAATACAGTATTTTCTCTAATATAAAATCAAAGAATATAATAAACTACGTTTTAAGATTTTTAATAATTAACTTTCTGTTTAAAAACAAGTACCATAGTCAGGTTTTACTACACTAAATATGCGTTGCTTTAATTGTAATTTGTCAAAGAGGAAAGTTAAAAAGAAATTAAATGTGAATAATTAAAAGCACTCCGATGGGTTTTAAATTGCTTTAAATTGATTCTCTTTTATAACTTAAAAAAAAAAACATAATGATCTCTCCTGTAAATAGAACAGTTAACTCTTTTTTTAATATAATGGTCATTTAGCTCGAATGCGCGTAATTAATTTCGTAGCTACAGCGCGTAAAAGGAGCTTGGATATCGGAAATTATGGAAGTTAGTCTGCGCTTTAGTGTTTATTACTACTATTATTATTTTACTTTGAAATATGCAAACAGCTTTTATGATTGTCATAAACATTTACTACCGTGTTAAAGAATGTAAAGCTGCTGTAGTTTTTTTTACTTTTTATGAGACTACAGTTTTACTAAATCGCGTCCGTTATGTTTTTATTAAGAGGAAAATTTGTCGCATTAATATTTGGATATAGTAATGGGGAATTTTTTCTTGATCTCTTTCAAATACTAATAGTGAACTCAATACTAATAGTGAACAGTACTAAGAGTGAACTCAATACTAATAGTGAACAGTACTAAGAGTGAACTTAAGCAAAACGCTTGAAAATATTTCTTTGCTGTTGTTATCGCGTCATGCATAATGCAGAGTTTTCTTTTGATCATAGGTTCCTAACCTACTTTCCCCCACCCCCTTCTCGAAAAAAAAAAACTACCTACCGTCCATTTTACAAAAAAAAAAAAAAAAAAAAAAAAAAAAAAAAAAATCAAATTAAAAAGGGAGGAAAAGGAAAGAAAAGAGGGAACGAAAATAAAAGGGGAGAGAAAACAAAAGAAACTCCCGTTCTTGAAATCAGTAATGTAGTTGTGGTATCTTAATAAATATTTCAAAGAAATTTTAAGAATCCAAAAAAATTAAAGGTAGCAAACATTAAGAAAAATTTCATTTGTACATTTCGAATGCCTTTTATTTCATGCAATTAAAAACGATAATCTAGTTTACAGAAGATAGTAGGAACTTTCATTGGAAATTACGTAGTGGTGCATCAGCGGGAGCCTTAAATTTGTAGGGACTTGTTCAAACTTTTGATTGTAAGCTTTAGTGATTCGAGTCGGAACATGTACACATACACCCTTTGATTCAATATGCCTGCTGCGATTCGTTCATGTGCTAGTCAAAAAGGTATTGGGAGCAAAGCTATAATCTATCAATACCCACTTTTAAGACGGACTGACCTTGCTTTAAATGCATATAAAACTATTTGCTTTGAAACATGCATTCGAAGATTTTTAGTTATGGTAGTAATCATGCTTTTCAACTCATTTTTGTAGATGTTTCCCAAGGAGACTGTCGTTGGTCCTCAATGCCTCCTAAATTTGTCTTAGACCAAAATCGCCCCCCCCCCCCATACCTTCCGGTACCGATCCCATTGGGATTTTACTTACTTCTACGTTAGATAGTCTCAAAAATGTGAATGGAAACAGCGGCCTTAAGGCTGTAGAAATTTTTTTATGGGGATATATAAATGTGTGATTCTAAATTTAAAAAGGTTTGTGGTTAGAAGGTGAATAGCTATAAATATAATATGGCTACAAGGGAAAATTCAAGTAATTTTTATAATTAATACGTGTCCTTGTGCTGTCAGTGTGAATTTTTCCTTCCTTGTAGTGATTTGCTTTGAACCATGCTATTGTTAAAGTCTGGAGCAATTAAGGTCTGTATTTAGGGGTTTCTTTAGTGGTTAGCTGAAAAGCCTGCGTTTAGTCTCAACTATTGCATCAGCCATTGAGATGCTAGGAGAAGTATGATTCAATGAATGTGCAAGTTTGTGCATTCATTGAATGTCTGAATGTACGTCGGAATGTTGATTTATGAAGGTATCCATGGAAGGTCACAGGATTTACTTTCATTGTAACTTTGTATAAGCAGATCTCATTTGGCACGTGTCATGTTCATTACACCATTTTTAATTGCCTCTAGTGCAGAGGTTTCTTTTCTTTTTTTTTTTTTTTTGTACACAAACTGCACAAATTCTTATGTTAATATATAAAGAAAACTCCATTACACAGAAATGAACTTTACATTTCCATGAGCTTATTTATGTGTTATGTAATACGTACGATATGAAAAATAACAAAAAATAGTTAAGTAAGTAAATTTTATTTTTGGCCACGTATTATCCTTTTCCTTTTGAATATATGTTAAAATAGCCTCGTTTAACGAGCACTCTTTCGTCTAGAACACATCCTAAGCAGAAAGAAGAGTACACGAGTTTTATATGTATAAATATAAATAAATAAGTATAATTCTGAATACATATAACAATAAATACCCTCTATGCTTAGTTTTCAAAATCAATATTTAAAAACATTTTTATAAAAACTCCAAACATAACTGAAATTTTATAAAATTCTTTAATTTAATTTAAACATGCATGGACAAAAAATATTAATTTTGCAAGTTATCTACAATGACAAATCAGTTCTAGATAAACAACTTCACCAGATACTATTTACAAATTTCTAAATGTATTATTAAACAAAGGCAAATCATCGGCAGAATATATACAAATTATTTCAAAAGTTATTTCATCCATTTATTATTTTCCAAGTATTAGAGCGCCAAAACTTAATTCCACATTCAAGTTCGTTTTATTTTGAAAGAATTCCGTTTAATCTCGAGGTTGACGAGAAAGCACGAGATTTGAAGCGAAGATACATTTTGCCGAAAGCTGAATTGTTTCTTGCGACACAAAAAGGCTTTTATCTGATAATCTATAACTCGTCTCGGCTTGAAATCAATAGCTTGCCTATTTTGCTTCACGCTATTACTGGGACAAAATGCTTTGAAAATGAAACTACGTAAAATCAACATAATGGAGGGGGAAAGATTCCTTTGGAGCTTTCGGGTGAAAAATGCACAAACTATTCAAAAAATTCTATGACTATAGTACCTAGAGGATATACTTATGCTTGGTATTAAGATCTTCTTCAAAATATCCTCACAATTCAATAAACGCTTGTCCCAAATGTACAAATCCGTAAATGTATTTTGGAGAGTCTCCATTTCATTGTGCCATAACCACTTCATTCTCCTCTGTTGACTCGTACAGCTGCCCTTCATCTTCAATTTCAATTTGGAAAATAAAAAGTACTCTGGGGTTGATCTGGTGAGTACAGGGGAAATTCTGATTTTTTGCCAAAGTATGGTGCATTTTTTGTTCAAGATGCACTGATTTCCACTGTCCAACAAATCAAGCCTCACACGTTGTATTCATTTCAAAATCCTGATCCAAAATATCATAGTAGAATTTTCTGCTCACAGCAGAACCTTGACGACAAAATTCTGTTGTAGAAACTGGATATTTTCATCATTTCGATTCGAACAAGGGCAATTTGATCTCTCGTCGTCTTCAGTTGAATATCTTCAAACCTCGAAAATTTCATTTACTCAAGATCTTCTCTTGGTATCATCACCATGCGTACACTTTATTATTTTGTGCATTTCTAAGGCCAATTGTCCCAGTTTAAAAAATTAGAGGTTCATTCTTTGTTTCGTTTTTGTACTATGACAATAACGCACGCACGCACATGCTTTACGTAAAGCATCGCTGCCAAATCGCTATTAGTCATATAAGAATACAACCGCTCTATACGTGAAACTGTAAGTCGTTGCTACATCATCACATCGGTTTCGTAGAGATAGTTCCATTTGCACTTTTTTAGGAACCAGTGTCTTCTAACTTTGACCTTCAAAACTTTAAACTTTCTTTTCTCCGCTTCTTATTTTTTCCAGAAGGTTTTGTCCTCAAAATGCGAGGCTTTTTTTTTTCGGTCACCTACATAAAATTAAGAATTTTTTTTTTATTATTTCGCATAATATATTTGATTATTATGTGCATGAAATTAATATTTAGATAGTTATTATTTTTAAAATCCACAAAAATTGTCAAAACAGTGGGTTTTTTTTACTACTTTTTATATTGAGTGACAGAAAAAAAAATTTGTAAGGCTATTAATAACATTTGTATAATCAAACTCATGCACAGAATTACGAGAAATTTTTCTGAGAATATGAGAAAAGAAATTGCTTGAAAGTATTACAATCTATTGCAGTAGTAATGTTAAAATTTCGAAATATTTTAAAAAGTAATAAATTTTAAATAATTGTTTGAAAATGAAAAATATTTTTTAAATGGTCTTGTTTTATGTATGTTCAAATAGAGAAAATATGAACTTTTTTCCTATTAAATATATAACAAAAAAATTAGCTCATAGTTCACCGTGTCTCCTTAATTATCAACGAACTGGAACCAGAGCAGTTTTTATTCTATGAAAATAAAAAATTCCAATATGACAATATTAGAAAATACATTACAAATCTAAATATCCTTTGGTATTCCCCTGTAGCGCAACCATGACGGAATGCGCACACATGCAAGTCAATTAGAGGAATAAAATACAAAAGTATTCGATGAGTTTACTCATTTATTTCTAACTACTTCACATTGCTAAATGTAGCAGGATGCAATATAGGAAATCTTTAAGCCGAAAGTTGCTATGTGGAATTGTTCAAACACTTTCATACCAATAATTTCTTATCTCACGAACTTTCGTATAATTTGAGGCTGCTCTGTTCAACAAGAACAGGAATAAAAACGCTCAATAACTGACCCGACGAGAAATTCTTATCTGACCGAAAAATTGGCCGCGTGAGATTTGTTCGATCCCAAAGATGAGCAATTTGAACTTGCCCCTGTTACTCGAGGACAATGGGAATGGGTCCACCATGGCAAGAAAAAAAAAACCCCCCCCCCCCCCAAATGGCGAAAGAAAAAAAATATCTGCCGCGAAAGTAGTGACCAAGGACATGAACATTAGAGGGCAGCACATCCTTGAACAAAAAGTTGCGTTTAATCCTTTGTAAACTTGTCTGCTTAAGTAAGACACCCACTTAGAAATCACAATTAATATTATATCATTATAAGGAGCATGTTTCGAATAGTGCCACTATCGCAACTAGAGAAAGCCGATGACGTCAGTGAAAACAATCCAAATAATACTTAGTGCAACCCAGAGGGCATGCATATCAACTGCAGTAATGGCTGGAAAAACAACCTTCTTTAAAAATACCGTTCAGAAAGTCCCTCCAGTTTCATCGTGGCGATACTTAAGAGTGAGCACGGGGCAGCTCACTTTAACAATGACAGAAATAAAAGCGTCTGATAAGGAATTCCTTGCCGGCTGGTTTGTTAAAGACGTCAACCAAAAAAAACAAACTAGGCAAGATTTGTTCCTACTAAAAGATGGGCAATTTTAACCAGCTTCTTCACCCAAGGACAACCAACCTTTCACTGGGTGAAAAATATTACCCTAAAGTGGTGAAAATCATTCAGCTCCGAAAATTATTGAGTACTTCAGTCCAACATTAATAAACCTGTAGAAAGGGTATTTTTTCTAAGAATAAGTTGTGGACAAGCGGAAAAATCACAGTTGTGAGTCGCAGTTTTTAAAGTGATATTGATTACCAAAATAAATTCTGAGATATCTGCCAAGAATTCCATACTCATTTGTATTCAATACCAAATATTCTTAAACAAATTTGTTCTTCAGAAAATATAACATCGTATACATTATTATAAATTAGTTTTTTTTTATTACATGTTAATTCTATTCTCTTAATTTATAAATAAAAACTATGAAAAAAATGTACGTTTCGTTGAAAATACTATTACCTAAGAATTTGTACATATCCCGCTTTGAGGGGAAAAAGAAATGTTGATTTTCTGTATGACCAACTTGAACGTCTCTATCGACCATCTGATTGCTGTAAAGAGTTAGATATCTGCCCCCCCGTGGCTTGTCGTGCAACTTGAATGCGACATTATATTTTCCAGTAAAAATAATAATAATTGTAATTGTATTAATTAAAATGGACATTTATCATACACTTAATACGCGGTATTAGCAAAAGAATATCCTAACTTTCAAAAGCTTCTGTTACAAAACTAAGTCAGTTACAATTTTTTCGGACAATCTAAATTAAAAGTAACACTTAAAATTTTATAAAACTGTAAATGATCAAGGAAAACATCATTAGAAACACGAACGATATGAAATCGGTAATTGGATCCATTCTCCACTTTTCTGCATGAAATTGAATGGCTACAATTGTTCGTGTTTTCAATTCATCAATATTCGCCGTCAATGGTGGAAAAACATTTTCTTTTTAAAGTAACTCCACCGATTGAAAAAAAATATCAGAAAGTTAAGCCATGGCTTCTTAGGGACCTCTGATAAAAGCAAGGACATCCTTTTCTCTGCGACCGATTCACTGTAACCGCAGTTTGTCATTTGTAACCACGAATAGATACGACTGTGAAAAGCATTGAGAAAAGGATTGACTTTCAAACTGTTAGTACGCAGCCATACCCAAAATGATAAAAAATAGAGAATTAAAATTTGTAAGTATACTCTTGACAAAGACGAATCTTTAATATCTTAACTTGTCTTTAGCGATGAAGCTACGTTTCATACCAACTGTAAAGTCAACGGACACGATGCCCACATATAGGGTATAGCAACCGTTCAGATGGAATACAATTCGCCGAAAATTAATGAGTTTTGTCCCATATAACAAGACAAAATTTTCAACTCCTTTTTCATTACTTACTTGGACATGCTACAAATTTGGCTGTTTCTGCAATTAGAAGAAGAACTTGAAGCTGTGGTTATATTGTCTACTGATAATCACATTGATCATTAGTAAATTCATAAGACTTTAAGTGTTGTTTTTAATTTAATTTGCCCAAAAAGGCAGTAACGTCTTTGGTTTTATAACAATAGCTCTTCAATTTTGGGATATTCTTTTGCAAACACTTTGTAAACACTTGGCATAATAATGCAAAATAGAAAGCTGAGTAATAAATACAGCAAAATGCAATCACACGGCTTGCAAATAGCATGCAAACATGCATCCTTTTTACTTTTTGTTAAATCACCAGTTGTACTCTTCTTCAACCCATATTGCCTCTTGTGCTGGTTTTTGAGAAAAAGCAGACGTTCATCCGCGCAATGATATTTTCTTTTTCTAATTTCTTGTTAGTGAGATGAACCATACTTAAAAAAAACTCACTCCGAAATAAAAAAAAAAAAAAAAAGGAAGAAAGAAACTTTTAACATGTTCCTGCCAGAAAGAAATATGTCCGGTCATTATCACTTCCCATAATGCAGCAGCAGTGAAACAAATGTTCTACACAAAACAGTTATGTCGCCATTTTTTCCCCACCTTGATGTTCCTTTTAGAATAGCGATCACGTTTCGTCGATGAAACTCGGAGTTGCTCTTTTTTTTTTTTTTAGTTGTTGGTAGTTTATTTTTCGGATTTTGTGTTCTGATGAGAACAACTTAGAAACAATTTGGGTAGACATTTGTTTTGGCGTTATAACATCTTTCGAAAGTAAGAATGAAAAATCTTGCAGTTCTTTTAACTTTTTTTTTATTTGCTGGAGACTGTTTTAATCTTCCTGTTTCGTTTATCTGTTTTCTAAACTGAGAATGCAATTAACTACACAAAAGTGTATGTTTACCAAATTTCCTATCGTTATGCTTCATATTCGTTTGCGACTAAAATATTATTCGAAAGTAAGAATGATAAATATTTCAGTTCTTGCAAACTTTTTTTTATTTGTTGAAGACTGTTTCAATCTTCCTGCTGATTTGTTAACCGGTTTTTGTTGACTGAAACTGCAGTGAACTGCCCAAAAGTATATATTTACCGAATTTTCAATGTTTATGCTTCTGATTTGATTTCGACTGGAACATAATTTGATAGTAAAAATGAAAAATATTTCAGTTCTTGCAACTTTTTTTCTCTCTTTTGCTTAAGATTGTTAAACTTCCTTCTGTTTCGTTAATCTTTTTTGTTGTTTAGCGAAAATACAGTTAACTACAGAAGATTAAATATTTATCAAATTTTCAATCTTTATGCATTAGATTAGTTTCCGAACAAGATTCCACTTTTTTTTCATGAAAGTTTTAATATCGAATAATTTCTTGGTCTCCCAAATAAAATAAATTCATTCAAATTGGGAGATCATACATATTCTGGCATCGTTATTAAAATTAAGAGATCTAATAACTCACTAATGGTCAGTTTTAAACATATTTAAGTATATATTTGATTTTGAATAAATAATATCAAAGCAATTTAATAATCAGGAATTTCCATCTAATCGCCAAAGTTTCCGCAACCAAAAATTATAAATGAGAATTTTACTTATCATAATATATGTAAATAGTAGAGTTGAATATATGTACCGTCTACCAAAAAGTCTAGTTGACTATTAGTAACAGAATTCGAATCGAGTATCCACTGTTAAAAGATTTCTTCTCACGAGCTCTCACCTGTATAATGTGCCCACAAATCTCACTATTTCACCTACATCCTATTATCTCTATCATACCTCCAATCCCTTTAAATCCCTTTATTTCCCTCACTACTTTCTTTTATTCAATATTGATGATTTACATAAGTCGTGGTTATTTCACAAGTCCAGTTCACAGTTGAAATAACGTAATAAAGTATCCTCATAAGATTAGTTAAAAGGAAAAGTTGTGTTTGAAAATCCACTACAATTGTTGAGTTTTCATCACTTATTTTAATAAGGTTTTTCGAATTAAATTTCTTTCTTTCATTCATCTTATACGGGCCGCGGTCACCGAGGGGTTATGGTTGTACCTGGGGCTGATTCGGTAAAATCGTAGGTTCAAGTCCTATTTCCCCTAAAAATATGTTGTGTAATAGAGCTGATACACGTTAAATCTATCGAGACTCCATATTCTCTCAATGGGATGGTGTGAGTTCGGAGAGTGGAGTGTCAGCTCATGTGCTGTCTTCGTTACACGATAGAGGTGCACGAAAGAAGCTCTTCGCCAATTGTTTTTAAGTGCTGCATAAATAAATAAATCAGTTTTCGTCTTACACAGTTTTGGATAATATGGGTCGCCTTCATCAATTTATACTCCTTTTTTTTTTTTGTCCATTTTTACGTGATTTTTAGTGAATCTATCTATTGTGTGAAAATGAATGTTAAGCATTTATGACTAGACGGTAACCATCAAATGGGGGGGAAGGAAAATTCACTCGTCATTGAACCGAAATGCTTAAGTAAATCAACATGCAATGTAATACTACAGATTCATAAGCAATTTTGTCATTTGACTACATTTTGGTTTTACGTAAATCTTCCGTTCAATTCTAAATTATCAACCGTTCAAGAAATTGAATCATATAACTCTGGTATTTTTAGTTCAAAATTTTGAAATATTTGTCATTCGAAAGCGCAGAATTTAACTCGTCATGTTTTGGGTTCTTTAGAGAGTGCATACAAATGTAAATCTCATTATTTTCATTGACACAGACATTTATTGCAATGGACAGTTATAATAATTTTAACACTGGTTTCTATCGCGATTTTCCCTTCAACTAACATCGGATACTTCTCTGTTTGAATTCTTTAAAATGAAACTTCGCCCATTGAGTGAAGTGTGATTCATGACGATTAGATTGAAGTTATGAAGTGTAGTGAATAGAATGGACTAACTACTTTGATAAACAGCGAAGAATGAAGAGAGTTGGCAATAAGACTAGTTAGAGTGGCAATGAATCAGAGGTCTTAACCCGCTCATTCGTAATCTAAGGAGCGAGCGAAGATATCCTAGAAGAGATAGGAAAAGAGTTTGGGACTCGAACTCTCAGCTATACATTGGACAAGAACACGAATCCAATCAGTTTGATCAGATAAGTTAAATTAACTTTTAGTAAATATTAGCTCAGATGCAATTGGATAGTTTAATTATAGAGAAAATAATATTTACTATTGAACTTTAATATTCAGGAAAGAGAATAAAAATAATTAGTTATCATTATGTTTGGACTCGACTCTCCTTTCAGTTGACTGCGTATTTTTGGGATGAACTAATGAAGTTTTGTAATGGAAAGTGAAGCCAATTAAGAATAGAGGGGTTGGTGAAGGGGAATCCTTCTCCTCAACGGATTTAAAAAACAATTGACATTTTACACCACATATAAAATCATTTTCCTGTGCTGTTTTCATCAATCGTTTTTTTTTTTTTTTTTTAAATCTTTTTTATTTTAATTCTTTTTAAAAATAAAAACTTTTGGTTTTATAAACGAATGTTTGGTGCAGTGTAGTTTAATTTGGCATTCTAAAACACAACATTCATTCAGTAATAGAGGGGTCTTACATAATGTTTGGGCAGGAAAAAAAAAAAAAAAAGAGGAAGAAGAAGGAAAAGAAATTACAAGATTCTAAATACACTCGTAACAAACTCACGTAAAACACGCTCAAACGATTTTTTTGTTGTTGCAGTATTTCTTCAAATTTTGACCATCAAAAAGCTACTTTTTTTTAAAAAAAAAAATAATTTGGAATAACATATGTCTACTTTAAGATTCTTAATTTAATCGTAACAAACTCGCGTAAAATGTACACAGACAATTTGTGGTAGTATGTATTCAAATTTTGTCTGTCATTAAATCTGTATTTCTTTATTTAGAGTAATTTATATCTATTTTTTATGAATCTTATTTTCCCAAGTTCAATTCATTTCGTAATGTAATGTTGCCAAATATTTTTTCTATCATTTGAAATAATTTAGCTAAAAGGTATGAATTATTTTCCATAAATTTAATAATTTGCTCTCAATATTTAAAGATTGAGTGTGCTGATAATAAAGTATATCCTTCA
Organism: Nephila pilipes; assembly: GCA_019974015.1. Lineage (NCBI taxonomy): Eukaryota > Metazoa > Arthropoda > Arachnida > Araneae > Nephilidae > Nephila > Nephila pilipes. The sequence continues at coordinate 177,668 of BMAW01036535.1, forward strand.
TTTTAATCTTATAACAATGTTAGTTGTAAACTTTATCCTCTAAACATTACGTTATTTGGTCTTTTAGTAACTCTTGAAACAATTGGTGACCTATTTTAAAAGTCTCCGAAAAATGGCCGAAATTGCCATCATGTATCTTTTTAACAAACATCTAATATTTTTTTCCACAACATTTCCCTTTTTCATGAAATTGTGTTCTTAAAAAATTCCTAATTTATACTCTTCCATACAGAAGGAGGCCCAGTACCCTATGAATAAATTTTTCATTAAATATTTATCAGAAAATGTTTGTACTCCCCATTTTTGAATTTACATGAAATATACATTTTAAATAATGAAAATATTTATATATATATATTTCAAGGAGAGAAAAACAATTATCTAACATTTAAACATATTTTCCAAAATATTGCGGTATTTTAATGTTCCCATTTCTTCTACAATGTTAATGTTTTACAGATTTTAATATTTTTAAACGATTTTTATTCATGCTTTCTTGGAAGTGTTTCTTGCAATTCTGTGCATGGGCTTGGTTGTATTAATGCCATTTATAGCTTTACAATTTTGTTTTTGTTTTATCGGACACTACGTAAAGCAAATAACAAGAAGAAACCACCAATATATATATATATATATATTTATTATTCGAAGGTGTATATTAAGGAATCTGTATTTTCTCGTCTGGCTCATCTTCATCTTCCTCGCTGCTATCCATGCCATTTTTATAAAAGCTCACATCATCGATTACAGTTGAAATAAAAGATTTTTTTTTATCGTCGTTAGTGTCTTCAGTACACAAGTTTAAATCGATGTTTGACTATTCTTGCATTTGACCATTGCCACTGATTTTGAAGAGTTCAGCCAATTTATTTTCATCAGTAGTATTTTCATTGACACTCGAAGCTGTAATTTCAAAGCCTGCTTCCGATTGGTCCCTGTCTTGTATTGCCTTGCAACTTTCAAACACTGCTTTTCTCCCATCTATTGAGAACTGTAGCAAGGATAGCTGGATTTTGAATTCTATGAATGGGAAATATTATTTTGATCGCACCGCAACTTGTTTTTTCGCAATGTATTGTTTCCCTTTTCCATACTAAAAAGCAGTTTTGAAAAGAGAGGGATTAACCTTACATTTTATCTTTCCCTTGTCTCAAAATTATCTTTCACCGAGCACAAGCTTGGCTTCGAAACTTTAAAAGATTGCTAATAAAGATAGTTTCTATTTTTATTCATTTCTCTACCTCTATCTTATTTTGAAACTTTCCTTTCAGTGTCCCTTAAATAGAGTGTTCTTAAATAAGAGTTAAATACATTAAGGTGTTTATTCAAAGGAATCGGGACCAACAAAATTGTCCTTTAAAATAGAGATGTCCCGTATTCGGAAATGCTCCTAACAGGAGGTACTATTGCAGTCAGAAGAGTAACATAATTAAAGTAGATAAAAAAATATTTTTGATAATTTGGTTCATGTACTGTACTATTTCCCATTAAAAATCGTCAGAAAATATTGTTGAAATCGCTAACCTGCTTCTTATTTTTTTAACCACAATGTTTAACTAAAAATATTTTTGTTCTACAGAATTTCCCATTTTCTACGAAGCAGTGTTCCCGCTTTAAACTGTTCTAGTTGATAAATTTTCCGTTCTCAAACCGACAAACATTCTTAGCCATTAAATTATTTCAAAAGCATCATCGCACAAAAACACACAGTCATTTTTGTCCCAAAAGATCTATGTCCCTTCATTACCATCCTCGGGTCGGGAGACAAAACAAATAACCCCTCCCATCAGCGAACAAACAAAACAACCATTGGGCCGCTTGGGCAGAAAGATCACGTCCGGACAACCAATAAAAGGGTTGCCACTGATGGCTCTATTTACTTTTCCCACTTGGAAATGGTGCAAATCCCGCCCAGAGGAAAGCCATTAAGATGGCTCTCGCTTCAGCTGCGATATGCGTCTGACAAATGCTGGAACCTCAACGCCTAAGGATCTGAAAGGGGGAGGAACGGCAGTAATAAATATGATGTTTGCGCATGCCCTAGCGATAAGAACACGACTTTTTTGAAGTGAGACACTTTTTTTTAAAAGTGGGTAAGTGTCTTAGGAGCCGGTGATATGTTATTGCAAATGGTTTTTCTTGTACTTTTGATTTCATGCCTGCTTTCTATTCAGGATTGTTGTTCTTTTAGAGATAATGGGGTTGAAAAAACGTGATCCAATTTCTGATGTAGTGAAGGTGTGTAGTCAGATTTATATCCCTCCGAGGTTCCTTACTTTTCAATGAACCCGTGTCATCGATAACGTGACCATCGTTTTTTCTCTCAAAACGAAACTTCTATCAATTTTTAAGAAATTGTCATTCATATCACCAATTATTTTATCCAAAAACGGGACATATGCTTAATTTTAGTAGTAGTTATAGTTATTCATACAATCAATTATTTTATTCTCAAAACAGAGCATCTCTAATTTTTTTAGTTACAGTCCTTTTTCATCCAAAACGGGACATTAACCAGTTTTTACATATTATATATGTTCCACACACAGACAGAAAACATATTTCTTAATAATTTCTTTATTATTCAAAAGAATAGGAAGGCACACTTGAAAATAAATTATTTGTGCAATCTTTATTTTTCTGAAGAACAATTTTGCTAAATTATATTTCATAAAGGTTTCAAATAAGAATGAAATTCTTGATAGGATTTTTAACATTTAATTTTGTAACTGACGTTGCTTTAAGAACTGCGACTTGGAACAGAGTTTTTTCACTCTTAGACAATTTCATAAAAGAAAATACTTTTTTTTTTAAAATAGTTGCAGTAAATCGTTTTCTGTCTGAAAACGGGATACTAAGGGGTCCTGAGGTCGTGCTTGGATATAAGAAGAAGGCTACCTTGTAACGGATTTAGGGTCATATTAGTCATAACCAAAAATTTAAAAAAATCCATTGTCTCTACAAAAAGTTTTAGAAAATCTGCGTCTTTCAGTATCAAATATTAAACCGATGTTTAATTCATTATGTTAAAGTAAGCAAAAAATACCCAATTCTTTTTCATAAGTGTGAATATTTATCGATATGGAAAGTATATACCAAAAAATTGTTTTCAAATAGGTTGTCGAACCCCGTTGATACGCGTTTAAGTAACTAGATTTGCTTTACACTCGATTTTGTTATGGCTTCCTCGATAAGCGATCATTTGTGATGTCAGCTCTAGACATTGTGGCGCCCCCCCCTTTTTTTTTGGGTGAAATTCAGATTAATCTCTTATTCGGATGACGTCCCGACTTTCTGTTTAGAGCAGACAATAGTACTTTTTTTTTCTTCCTACCTGAGGCCATCCAAAGTAACATAGCCATTATTGAGTTATTTTCATCAACAGGAATTCCTGATCAGGGCACAGCAAATGAAATCTGGCATGCGAGAGAGTAAGAAGATTATCTCTACTTAATATCAGTAAAAAACAATCACCCCCAAACAATTGGTTGATAAAAAATATAAACTCTTAAATAGTTTTAGTGTTCTTTTATTTAAAAATTTTTATAACGGACAATTTGCATTACATATCGTAAAAATATCATACTTGAGACCATACATTTACTTTCTTGAATTGACAAGTCTCTCTTAATACATATGTTCGTTATGCAGAAAATGCATGTCGATGTTGGAACTTATGTTATTGTTCAATTTATAATTATTCTTGTGGTTCACTTAACCCTCGGTTTAGTAGCCATCGACCCCAAGTACGACGTTATGATGAAATCAGGTTGTACTTTTATCTTTAATTATCAGATACCATAAAAATATTTGTTCACCTAAGGGAACTACAAGTGTGGTTTGAGAGATCCTACATTACAGGTTCTTTTGAACCCAAACGATGTTCTTACGCAAAGTTATCTGTCTGTGATCCTAAGAAGTAATCTTATGTTTCTTTGTTACAGTGACCAAATACATCCGTATCGGGATCGGGGACAAGAACGACAACCCCCCGTACTTTGACCAGGCCCTCTACGAAGCAGAGGTCAACGAGGACGAGGACATCCAGCACACGGTCATCACTGTAACCGCAAAGGACAAGGACGAGTGTGAGTACTTGAAACATTCTATTTCTTTTTTCTACGAAGATATACATCAAAAAATAAAATTCCTCATTTTATTCTATCAAATGGATTATTTAGATCACCACCCAAAGTTGTCTATAGAGTCTTATAGTACTTCCTATTATATTTGTTGCATCTACAACAATCCCTACGAACACATTTTGTATCCATTTAAAATAGCGACCAGGCTGAGCAAATGGTCTAAAGAGGAAGTGTGAGCAGGTATTTTTTTTTTTTTTTTTAAGCGGGGCCAAAAGGATGACAGCCTCTGAAATCTATTAAGAAATTACAGAATACAGTATTGATGTTATGAATAATATGTAAATGAATAAGAGAGAGGATGATGACGTTCAAACAATCAAAAATTGTCTGCATCATCAGGCCTTTTAGGGAAAAGGCTTCGTTTTCTAGATTGGCCTGTATGATAAATGTCCCAACAAGCATAGCAATTGTGAGGGAAAATAGGATAAGTATGCACCTTTCTAGTAGTGCGTGCTATACTTTATTGGTCATATGTTTAAAATTCGTAAAATAAAATTTAAAAAAAGCATAGAGAATCTTACTTCCTCAAACGTATTATCACCCTTCAACTATTGTGATTAATAAAGGACAGGGATGAGAATTTCTACTCTTTCAAATAAACTCTTACCTTTTAATTTTCACCTTAAAGAACTGATTTGATGTGGCCATTCTTTAGATTCCTGTATCAAAACCTCAAATGAATTTTACATCATATAATTATTTCTTATATGTACATATGATTGTTTTACACAATAGAGGAGAAATCAAGTCGGTTGAATTAAAAAAAAATCATATTATATATCAAATGAACTAGACAGTATTTTCTAATTAAATCTCCCAAACAGGAAAAACGAAGCAAGTTTGAGACCCTATGAGCATCATATATATACGTGTTCATAATAAATTGATTAACTGAAGTGAAACTGCTTCCAGAGTCAAAAACTAATCCTTTTAAAGAACAGTGTAAGTGAAAGGAAATTCATTGTGTATGTAAATTATAACGCACGCGCATATTTCTTTTTGGTGACTTTAATTTGATGTTGATTGATTTGAGAATCTCTTCCTACATAAATGAATCGAGATTTATGTAAATTGGTATATAAATATTATAGTAAATAGGACTGATAAAATCGCATTTGTAAAACTGTGGAGCATTTAATAATAGATAATGTTGTGGTTGAGAAAGCGATAGGAAGATTACAACGCTTAAGATAGATTCGTGTTTATGCCGACAAGAAGGATCGAATCCGAATCGAAGTTAATGAGAATTGAGGGTCTGAATGCGATATTGAGTTGGACCTATCGAAACGGAGAAAGAGGAAATAAAACAGAGACTTATACCGAAAAAAAGTTAAACTTCAATAAAACCTTCTCATGACTACGTTTGCACTCTTTTGCAGTATTCTCTTGTACGATTTGGGTGATACGTAAGTAGGATCAAAAAGTTTCTGGAATCGTTGTCTACTGTGATGCAGTTCTCTTAAGGATTTTTTTTTTTTTTTCTTCTTTTTCTGAGCGTTGTAGTACATTTACGAAAGGCGCTTATGAGTCATATGTCAACCATTTCCGTTCATTTCGACGAAAGTTATTGCTTGTAAAGTGGTGTTTGCATTCGTCGGATATTGAAATATCGTCTTCAGAACAGAAGGCTAATATTAAATTTTGTGATTTGCTAGGGAAATCATTATCTGAGATTTTTGAGATACTGAAGAAACCATGCAGAAGCGATATATATATATAATCCGGCTTTGAGTAAATGGCTGAATCGCTTTTGGACAAGCATTGGAGATCTTCAGAGTAGTCGTCTTACCTCTTCTGCCGCAAACGAGAGTGTTGAGCACGTTCAACCAATTAAACGCGTTGACTGCAGAACAATTTAAATAAAGAACTTAATGTGGAAAATCATAGGCGATTACGAGATGCAATTCGAGAAAGTCGATCTGAAAATGAATTTTGTTTCATGTCAGTGTCCCAGCACACAGCTCCCTGCTTGCCAATCACATTGTTACCATTCTGGGAAACTCTCCTTACTTCCCCGACTTAGCATCAGCTACAGTTTCCATGACTGAAAATGATATAAAACGGAAGTCGTTTTGCTAATTTGAGAAGAAAACTTCGACGAAAGAGCTGAATAAACTTCTCAAAAATGGTTTCCAGAAGTCTTTTGTATAGTTACATGAACGGTAAAAGAAGTATGTAAATGACGCGGGACGCTTTGAAGAAAAATTAGATGGAAATACACATAATTTTAATACATTGTTGTTCTCTAATTCCGGGAATTTTTCGATACTACTATTCAAAAAAAATATTCATTCGAATATTTTTTTTTGATAAATAAATATTAGGCATTCAGTTGTATATTTTGAAATTTCATTTATAAAAGGAAACGTATTTATTTATTTCATAACTGAGAAGAAAAGAAACTGAACAAATAAATTTAATTTTAAAGTGTTCCCGAATAGGCATTTTCAATATTATACTAGCGGTTACACCATGACAACTAGATCCGACAATAATACACAACTATACTACCCGGTAGAATTCAAATTAATTCCGGTATTTAACAATATTTTAATTCATTACAGTAAGGAAAACAATTATTAAAAAATTAACTGTTAATAGAATAAATAACAAATACATCGGACTAATAAATAAAAAACTAAAAATTGACTTTGCTAATTTCATTTTAACATGCACTACACATTATACTATTATTAATAGCATAATTACTCCCGTTAAACTCTCGAAAAAGTAGAATTATTCCAAAAAGAGTATTAATTAGTGTAAAGTAAGAGTTTTTCCGAACCCCGGGCTCCCGGAAGCAATTACTATCAAGAAATGAACTTCTTCAAATTCCGAAAGTATTTTTATTTTCACTAGAAAAACAGTTATTAAGTACAAAAACATTACCAATGTTAACAACAAAAAGAATAAAAACATGTATTTTCGGCAGTTAGGGGGTTAATATATTTTAACAATGTAAATATACCTTAAGCCAACTAAATGTAGTTATCAATCTTTTGAACCTTTATTTAAGCCCACTCAATTTTGTCGATGCCTCTTTTTCTCTTCTCAAAGCAACATGTTGTCACATATAAATAAAACATAAGACTGTAGTAATTAATCTAGAATTTCCACTTCTTACCTGAGAATACTCAGTTAAGAATAAAATTCTGTATATTAAATAATTGGCACAATGTGTGGCTCAATATGATCACATTTATTTTGTCTTGTAAGCGTTCAACGCTATATTCCAAATCAGTTTTTTTCACTAGTTGGATCATTCAGTTTCGTAATGGTGGCGCGAATTGTTGATTGTTTAGGTTTCAGTAAACCAAGTTTCTCTTTAACGAATGACATTATAATTCGGGTTCGTATCGAAAGCTTAAACAAACAAGTTTAGTATGACTTACCAGAGCATTTTTTTCGGCACCAAAATGTGTGGAATCATCGGTATTAAATTGAACTGAAAGTATCAACACATCACTTAATTCTTCTCAAAACATAACTATTTACAGGTGTTGCCAACTGCGCAACAGAAATATTTGATATAGTCTCGTTTCCTACATCATGGTCGTGGTAACCTAGAGGTCTTGGTCGCGGCCTGTGGTTTTCGTCAAGTTATGGGTTCAAGCCTAATGCCACGTATGACCAGCCGTGACGCCGGAGTTGATGCACATTAAATCTGTCGTGGCTTAAAGTCCTCCCTTTGGCGTTGTATGGAAATCTGGAGAAGGGGGTGATACTCAGGTGTCATCCTCGTCACTGGACCGAGGTTCAAAATTACGAAGACGTCGCCAGTAGCCCTTGTGTTGCTTCTCAGTGTGATGTTATTGAAAAAAAATCACTAAAAAAATCTCTTCCTCAGCCCAAACTTAATTTTTTATCCTTTCAGTTGTTTATATCATGCAAAATAATACTACATTTATATTCTTATAGTGAATACATATCATAAAAATATAACAACTGAATAAAAATGTAAACACTATTATTCGAATATGATAACTCACTTATCGAACACATAAGCAATTATATTTTAAAATTTTGTTCCCGTCTGCATTCAGTATAAAGGTATACCTTCATTTCTTGGAACTAAATTTAAATAAAACAATTTATTTTCAAATTTTATATAAAATACACATTAATCATTCAAAAACTACAATATGTGCTTCTGTAATTTTGTTAAACAGGAATTTATATTCGGAAAAGCACATCTCTATTTTTAATTTTCTCTCTCTTGACGGTCTAGACGAGCACCAAACAAGTCATAAGAAATTGCATAATATCTGATTATTCTATCAATGACTTTTAGACGTATTATTTTCTTCTTCGCTTATATAATCGTGGTATTATTTCAAAATGCACAGCGTGATCTTTACAAAACCTATAAGAAATTAATAACTAACTTTTATATTTTCCTCCGATGAAGGCTCTTTAATATCGAAGGTTTCAGTTAATTTACTGATACGAATTGTTTCGGTGGCTCTTCTGCATTTTCCTCTCGCACACTCTCCTCCCCCGCCATCTTGTCTCAATAAATTCAAAGTTATTCTGGCAACGTTTTCGTTCTAATGAAGTTTACCGTTTCGCGTAACGAATTTCGAAGAATCTTTTTTGTTGTTATTTGTTCTTGTTCTTACCCCCCCCCTTCGTTCATATTTTCGTACTTTTTTCCCCGAACGAAAATGGAAGGCAAGTTGCCAGTTCCTTCTCGGTAATTAAATTGGATTATATTTTGTGGAAGTGAAATTATTTTGAAAGAATGAAGGCGTTTTCGCGTCAGGTTGTTGCTCCATTTTTATGGAAAGCTTTGAAGAGATTAACTCTTTTGCTCTCGAACATCGATTGAGATGTTTGTTGAGTTTAAATTTAACGAACGAGGACAGCGACAATTTCAGTGAATGCCAAGTGAAAATCAACTTATATCTAATATACAAACAGGATTGCAGATTAGTGGTTTTTGAACTCATTAGTTGAAGCCATTAGACACTGACGTTTTCTGAATTTTTGAATAGGGAAATTTTGCGTATCTTGATTTGAATAAAAATGTTTATATTTGATCGTAGTTAAATAAAGTTTGTAACGCAGTGTTCGTTATTTATTAAAGGAAAAATAGATTTAACTTTTAAGAGGAATGGATATTTAATTTATTTTGAAAAGTGAGTTTTTGCAAAATCCTAATTTTTTATAAAAATTTGTTCAGAAAGTACCATATTAATCAGGGAAATTACCAATGCGTGCTTTGATAGGAATAAAAACGTTTCTATTTAGTTAGAGACAGTTTGTAAATCATAACAGTATTCGTCATTTATGAAAACAAATTGATTCTTTATAAAAATTAAATCACGCTCCAAATTTATTTTGAAATGCAAAGAATAAGGAGTTGACCCTGAGCAGAATGGGTGATTTTCGTCGAAAGTATATCCTCTAAGTAGGGACACCCAAGGTGTGAAGGCCATTTAACTTTGCCTAGCTAAGGTTTGCGGACAAGAGATTCGGTCATCCAGTGCTTATTCTTTTAATTCAACTGCGTATTCTCTCTATCGCTGATTACATCAGAGTACATGATTACATGAACTTAACCTGTTGGCGGCTTGCAATAACAAGGCTCCTCTGGAGAGCTTTTAGGCTCTAGCTGCCTAGTTCTTAAAAGCATTTGAACCAATCAATCCCTTTCATGACGTTGCGATGCTTTCGGGCATAGAATCAGCAGATACCTTTCCGAGAGCGAGATATGTAACACCCTATTTAATCGAGGTTTTCAATATGCCCAAGTTTTACTTTTGTTTTTTTAAAGTCACACGGCACACAAAAGCGGAGGAATAATGACGTAAGCAGGTGTTTATTTATTTATTATTCAAAATATTCATGGTAAAAACTGATAATAATTTGTTATAAAATGCCCAATATTAAATCGATCTTATTTTGGTAAGGAAATTATTGGTAAGTATTAGACTAATTCTGTCCTGTGAGAAATAAGAAATAACTAATTATCTGTCTTTGATCTGGAATGACATTACAATGCTGCCCATGCCTTTGAACTGGTGAAAGCTGAAAAACTATAAACATTCGTAATATTTCTACGTTTTGCCCATCCTTCAATAATCAGATAATAATCATTAATCGTGTAAAATAATGGATTTTGGGATATTTCATTATTCCCCGGGTAATATTCTTATTTTCTAAAAATGGTTGAATCATGTGATTGCATCCTAATTTTTGATGACTGGAGGAGAGTGAAGATCCTACTGTTTATTTTCAATGAAAGTGGCATCTATTGCATAAATTTAAAAGTCTGTTTGTTTGTTCTTTATACCAATACACACACTAGATCGCATTACTCCAAATATCTTAAGTATGCTTCGTTAATGCATGGAAAGGCCGTTAGCATAGTCGCGAAAAAAATGGTAACAGTTTTGATCCCTCTCTCTTTTTTTCCATCATTTTCCTGTGTTTTCCAGAATAAATAATATTTTTTCTCCAAACTTTTTCAGTTTAAAAGATGCATGTTTCATTGGATTTTTTAACGCTATTAGATTTTTTAGAATCAGCTGAAAAATTAACGGAGCCGCAATAGGTTTTGTTCCACACCTAATCTTGTGTCCTCGGTAGCCTAGTGCTCATGGCTTCGGATTCGTGACGGCGGTTTTCGTTCAGTCGCGGGTTCGATCCTTGGCCACCAAAGACCCGCCGTGTAGCCGGGGTTGATGCACGTTAAATCTATCGGGGCCCAAAGTCCTCCCGTTGGCGTGGTGTTGAAGTTAGGAGAGGGTGGTGCCAGCTCAGGTGTTGTCCTCGTCACTTGACCGAGGTTCAAAATTACGAGGTCCGTCGCCAATAGCCCTCGTGTTGCTTCTAATGCGACGTTAATAAAGACTAAACTAAGTACCAAATCGCATATAAAACATGATGTTTAATTCTCTTGCTTCGCTGTACAAGTCTCTTGATAACAACAACCGAAAGAATGTTGATGATATAACGGCTTCAAAAAGTTCAGCCCCGTTCCTTTCCCCCTCTCTTAGATATTATCTAAGAGCACACAACCATGTTTTTTTTTTTTTTTTTTTTTTTTTTTTTTTTTCAGTGAAAATTGCTTGCTAAAAATAGCAGAGAAAGAATTAAAGTAAATTATTGCAGTTCTATTTTTGAGCTGCTAGACAAGAATACGCGACTATGAAGTCTGTAAATAGATACAACATTCAAGTACAGATTTCCTAGGAGCTCCGTAAATATCAGGTTATTCAGCCATTATATCATAAAACATATGTATTAATCTTCCATTTTGAAGATCATCACTAATATTTTTAAACTGTATCTAAGAATGATCAGTCTTGTTGAAAATTTATCAGAAACCTTAGATTTGTTGCAATATCTTGATTCAGAAAGAAAAGGAAGTTGTGAGTCGGCGAGAGAAAAATGTCAGAACTGTTATCGGTTTACTAATACATTTAAATCGACCTTTCACGAAAAAGAGAAATAGTGAAAAAAAAATGGCGAAGTACGCAATGTTCTTTGACAGCCTTTCATTGGAGCAAAACCGATATTTTAGTCTTGACAGTTTTACAGCCTCTTCTTCAGAAAGGGTTCAAAAATCCGGAGAATATTCTTTCTTCTTTCGAAACCATTTTAAGGAACAGAAAGGGAAAATTCCTTGTCATTATCGTTTTGCCTGCTGACAGCGTGATTTGGCCGAGGTACAAGAAAGTAAATATGGCGGCAAGTTTTCACATCGCCATTTTTTTCTCTCCCCCCCCCCTTCTTTTTGCCTGGTTATTATATTCGTTCTTTTTTTCAACAGAATGACATCGATTCGAAGTTGAAATTACTGTTATCAGCGTCTGTTTCGAACTTCAAGACATAAAGGAATGAAAATAAATAAATAAATAAGACGAATGAAAATAAAAGAAAATGTTAATGCCATTTCGTGAGAATATGGCGGCGGATTTTATCGAACGCGCTAATGGGCTTCTTCTTTATTAATGCTTGATTGTTTGTTTCTGGAGGCAGAACATACACTCGCAGATTTCCTTCACTCCATTGTTCGAATGCCTTTAATCGCTAACTATTACTTTTGTCTCGGAGAGACGTCATAAAATTCTGGCCATTTAGCATCGAAGTCTTTTATTGCTATCGAATTCAATAGAATGGTTCACAGCTGGAAGAAAGTTTTCATTTCTGATAAACGTCTTCGAAAATTTTCTGGAGGTTACAAATGGGAATATTTCAAATAAAATTTGAAGTAATGGAATTCATATGGAATTGCTTTTATATCAGTAGAAAAATTTGGTCGAAAATCTCCTTTAACAGCAATCATTATTTTAATCTGTTATAATGTAACATTTCGGATTTGTTGCAGTTTTATAACAGACCGCTAATGATGAAAAAATGTGATTCCTAATTTTTCTTTGTATATTGTGTGCTACGTTAGATTATTTTGACTGTGTAGCTTATCAATTAAAAACTTTATGACACCTCGGAAAAAAATCCACGTCTTCAAAGATGTGAAAAGGGGGGGGGGTAGGAAACGTTTCTTTCCACTCCACTCCCTAAATCTTGATGTTCGATATATTTTGAGCTCTTTTTGTTCAGTAACAGATCACTCAATATTATTTTTGCCTCTAGAATAGATATTTGTCAACGATGACAAATCCATCTTCATCCCGTTGGAATAACAGCATCCTGTTCCATTTCCCATCTTTGAGCATTGTGGGTTATACCAGATCGCGTAACTTTCACCAGATAACATAAGCCTTTGATCAAAATGCTATGGCAAGCGAAAGATTTGTCTGCGGGTTGCAAAGAAAATGACAGCCAAATTTAACTATCCGATATTTTATGCCCCATTTTATTTACAAAATATGTTTATGCATATGAATTTTTTTCTTTATTGTTATTGTTGTCATGTCCATGAATAATAGAGCGTACTTTCAATAGTTCAAAAAGCCTGAATGGCACCAACTACCTGATCAGGTTCCTTAAGTATATGTAGAAAAATTCATGCGAGTATAAATAGATATCGAGTCAATGTTCAGTTTAAAAAGGTAGAATGGTTGGATTGCTATAAATTTGCTCTGGTGTCAATGGAATATTCTGGGAATTTCTTAAATTGGTATAAGATCTTGTGTTGTGAGGGTCAATTTTTTTCCCTGCCCATGTAGCAATTTGTTCCGAGTCCTGCTGTTGTGAATGTTAATTAGGGGTTGCTTCAGAGGTTGGCTGAAAAGTCTTCACAGGTCAGCAGGGTACGCATCTGTTAGTCACACCAGTTTTTTCTGCATCTCAGATATTAAGATTGAGAAAACAAACTATTTTTAATAATAACTATTTCTATCAGCTAACTGAAATATTATAATTTCTTTACTGTTAATATAATTTTTTCTTTTCCTATGTTTGAAAATGATCAGTGTATAAAAAAAGGAAGGAAAAAAAATACTATATAATAATTTCTAAAGTAATACAGAATAAACATATATCTTTTAAGCAGTTTTGTACTGATTGACAACATCTAGTATCATGTTAATAGCTCGAGAGCCATTTGGAATTTTTTTAATATTTCTCAGAAATGATCTCTTTTGATTCTTCTTTCTATTACATTTTCTTTTTAAGGGGACTTTCTTCTTAAAAGTATTCTTTTCTGTTCTTACATCAACTGGCCGTAAAATTTTCACAATAGTAAAATTTTTTAAAGGAAATTCTTTTCTTTATTTTACTTCATTAGGAACATATACAAGTGGATAGGTCCTATGTTACAAATTTTGCAAAACATTTTATTTTTAAGGATTTCAAAAAAATAAGACTGTTTCTAATGTTTTGGTCAGTATCGACTTTTTTAAGCGGTATGTGAAAACTTTATATCTATAATAATTTAATACCACCGCATCCTTAATCTCAAATAAACTATAAATATTAACTAAAGAATAAAATGATGATTAAAAACTTTCAATACGATAGATAGCTTGGTCCTGTACTTAGACACAGCAAAGAAATTGAAGTAAACCAAGGAAATGAATACTTTAAAATTTGGTTGCGACGATTGGGTTGGGATTTTCTGTCCGGGTTTGTTATTTTGTTTGTGAGTGAAATTATGACAGGAAAAGTATGTTTCCTACTGGGCCTAGCTCCTGACTCTGCTAGATATTTAATTTAATATACAATGCGACACCATAATTTTAACATAGTCTCGTTCTTAGGTAACCTATTCCTTTGTCCCCAGACACAACTTCAAGGCGCCAAAGCGTCCCATTTGTAGAAAGAGAGCAACCCGTTGTTCCAATTTTAAAAAAAAATGGCACGAAATGGGGAAAAAAAAAAAAAAACCCAGACTACGTGAAAAGGAGTCACAGTGTAACGGATGCCTTGACAAAAAAGGGATTCATTCATTGTTGCCATGGCACAGAAGTTATTTGATGAATGTGTTCATTTATTTCTAACTATATTACACCGCTAATATTGACAAGGGGAATATTTCAAACTAAAGTTGATGGATGTGATTGCTCAAACGCTTTTCCTTCTATAATTTGAACTTCTATCATTTTAAGTTTTGAATATTTGTTATCGGCAGGCACTAATACACCCGTAGAAAGAGATCTTTTCTCTTACAAATAAATTGTAGACGATAAAAAACAAAATACTGTTTCAAGTCGATTTCTTAGAGCAGTTAAATATCTTTGTGAATCTTAAGAAATATGCAAATAATCATTTAATTTTTAATTGAAATCAATGTCAAATGTACTTAAGTAGTTGTGTTCCTCAGAAACTATAAAATCATTAAATTATTTACTATCCTGTACTTTTCCTTCATCAATAAAAACTATGATGAAAAATGTGTTTTATTGATTACACATACCACTATCTAAAAAGTAGCAGGTGTCCCAATTTGAGATTCAATACAATATTCATTACAATGTCTAAACAATTTTTCTAGAGACAATAGTGGCCAGATATTTCTTATTAACTTCATCATCTTACAAAATAAAGAAACATGAATTGTCCACTTTTGTTTATCGCTAAAAAACTATTCACTTCATTAAAATACCCATTTTCCCTTCTGATTGGTCTACGAACACTTCTGCGAAAGAACTTCGCTCGACAAAGGAATCTTCGAATAAAAGAATTGAACGGACGAAGACGCCATCCATCAGTGGAATGAGAACAGAAGGTATCGACTCTGAAACCGAATAATTCATCTTCGAAATCATTTATTGCCATTAATCCACTTATCATTGTTATTGACTTCAACCGTGATCGCAGGGTTCCTCATAAATCACGAGACAACTCCCTTACATCCCATTCGAATGTTCAAAACACTTCCGATTTTATCCCCGAGAGACACGAATTACATTTCTGTAATGAATTTCTCTTCCGCAGATGTTTTTAAAAAATTCGGGAAGTAAATATTGCGCCTTTGCGCATGCTTCAGGAGATGGGAAATAAAATCTCAATTTGCAGCTGCGATTTGAACACAATTTTTGTGCAATTTGTTTGCGTGAAGTTTTTTAAATAAATTGAGATACCGTTAGATGCTTCGATTTTTTTTTTATTTTGCTGATACAAAATAGAGGACGCCTCACTGATTCTGTTGACATAATATTTATGAGAATTTGATAACGAGTACTCTAGAAAATTGAATTTTGAAATTGTGAACAATTGTGTTCCAAGCCACAATAAAAATATATGCATTAACATTTTTCTTCGAAATGTTTTTTTTTTTTTTTTTTCTCCTGGGGGGGGGGCAGAGATCTGGTACATTTTCTTGAAAATCTACTTTATCCACAGTTTTTATGTTTTCCACATTATAGAATGAGGTAACGATTTCTATACAATAAACGTAGTTTTGTTTTCTTTTTCTAATAAACCTTTAAATTTTTGGGTATTGAATAACATTTGAATTAAAAAAAACTTTACTTTTTTTTAAATTCAAATTTTGAAACTATAGTTATGATCAGAGTATAAAAATTTTATGTTTACTCGTATATATAAATTCAGTAACTACTCTTTAATATGATGCATTCGGGACCTCTGATGTGCAGGATTACCGATTTTGCCGGATTATCGAGTGCCAATACAGTTTTAATAGGGGTATCGAAGTTAAATTACTCTACATAATATTTTAAACAAATAAAAAACGTGTATTTAATACGTTTACGCACATTTTAAATCTATGTAGACAAAATAAATGCCCGACAAAGTATTTCGTATCTCATTCTAGCAGCCACAAAATAAAGTTCATACATTCAACTTTAATTTTCGGTGGCAATGTCGTTTTCGCCTTGCCACTTCTTAAAGGCAAATGTTTCCTACCCCACGGTGAGGAAACTCGCATGAACTTATTTTGTCGTGCTCATCACAATTAGACCAAAAGTATTCTGAAGTCACATTGAATCCAACAATTTAAAAACAAATCGTATGTAATATATGTATATATACACCAACGCACGCACTCACGCACACGCACACACATATATAATATGTAATTAAATACGTGTTATATTTCTCAAATTGTTTTTAACACATCAATCAATAACTCCCGAGACTAACCCAGAGATGGCGCTCGTAGTAAACCAGTAACCAGATCTTTCTAGAGTACTAACCTTTGCTTGAAACGTGTCAAAATTTTAAGTCGATCGGACCAGAAACAGCTGAGTTATCGAGGTTGGAGTAAAGTCGTTTTGTAGTTTGTTTAAAAAATGGAAAAAACCGAGTTTCGTGTTCTGATAAAACATTGTTTTTTAATGGGTAAAAACACCGTGCAAGCGAAACAATGGATTGAAAAATGTTACCCGGACTCTTGTCCATCAAAAGCAACGATTTGTTGGTGGTTTGCCGAGTTTAAACGTGGTCGTACCGACACAAATGACGCGGAACGCTCGGGTAGACCTGTGGAAGCCGTTACACCGGAAAATGTGAGTGAAGTGACAAAAATTATAATAAAAGATCGTAAAGTGAAGCTCCATGAGATTGCTGAGATGACACAGATATAATATGGAAGTGTATTTACTGAAAAGGGTTTTTGAAGTGAAGTGAAAAAGGTTTTTTCCAAGTGGGTGCCGCGATTGCTTTCGATGGAACAAAAACAGCAACGAGTCGATGATTCAGAAAGCTGTTTATCGCTATTTACTCGCAACAAAAAAGATTTCTTGCGAAAAAAAAAAAAAAAGATTTGGAAAAGCGTTGGAACGATTGTATCACCCTAAAAGGTGATTAACAAAAGGTGTTATGTTGATGAATAAAAAAAAATTTTGCAAAAAAAATGTTGTTTTCAATGTTAGTCTCGGGAGTTATTGATTGATGTGTTAAATATAAGCGCACACGTATATAAGAAACATAAGTGATCAATATTTTGGTCTCCCAATTGTGATCTAGTTTTTACTGAAAATAACCCTTGCTGTAGAAAAAGATATTCCACAATCAATTTGAAGATCATACTCCTCATTTGTTGATTTAATAATTATTAAAGAATCGTATTTTATTTGAATATATTTTACTCTTGGAGTTTACTCTTATATTCAAGTATAATTTCTGCTTTTATATTCAAGTATATTTCAGAATAAATATATTCGAATACATTTATTCTGAAAATATTCGAATTCCTTAACAATTTTATAAATATGCTTTTTCTCCAGAAGCAATATATTGTATCGTATTTCTGATTTCGTTTTGATCAATAAGTGAAGTTTCTCTCTCATGAATAACAAAATCGAAGATATCGAAGGAAATGTGGTCACTGAATTTTCGGAATCAACAAATTCATTACTTATCTTTCAATCTGGCTGACCGTAATATGTGTATCGTTTTTTATGTATAAATATTTGTATGTGTGTGTGTTCAATCCATTTCATGGTTTTATTTTTGATTGTGGTTTTAAAATCGTGGCCTACTAATAAGAACAAAAATATGTCGTACATAGTTTGCAGAATTACCGGTAAAAATCTGAGGCTAAAAGTTATTATTTACTTGTATAGCAGCTTATCGGTAGTGAAATCCACAGCGCACACTAATTACCTAACTCAAACTTGTCATAAATTGAAACGATACTTGCAATAAATAATGTGACCATTCATCCTATTTTGAACTTGGTCATCTTTTTTTAGGTAACTTATCCCATTTTCCCCAAGCATAGCTTCAGGACACTGAAATGTCCCATTTACAGAAAGAGAGAAATCCCGAGAATGTGTTGGAAGAAATTTAAAATGTAATCGCTATATGGATTTAAAAGGAATTTATGGCTAGTAACCAAGATGCAGAAATATTTTATGTGAAAATCTTTTTCTAACTAATACCACAAAAAGTGACAGAATTTCGTGACTGGGAATATTTCAACTTAAAGTCGTTGCGCGGAATTGTTCATACGCTTTCACGCAAATCATTTGAACCGCACGAACTTTCATGTAATTACTGAATATATTTTGTGTCTTTCCGGCACTAATTCACCTTCAGGAAGGATATTTTCTTTTATGAATAAATTCTGGACGAAAGGAAAAACACGATTTCAAATTACAGTGTAATGGGTTCACGCGCTCATTTCCCTTTAAATAACCTCTGTTTGATATGTGATGCTTGCTTTGCAAAAGAATCGTGATACATATAAATTAACTGTACTATATAAGAAGAATTGTAGTGAATATGATAGAAGAGATAGATGAATTAGAGAGTTTCATAGGAACGCTATATTGGTTTGTTAAACGTGACACGATGTACTAAGTACCTGATTCGAGTCCCGTTGCTAGAAGTCGACTTGAATCAGATCCAATGATTTTAAGTCACATGCTTAGAGTTGCCCAGTTAAGTAGAATTCTTCATTATGATATTTGGTTACGGATGTGATCAGTTAATCATACCACATTATTAATTTATTTTGATATTACTTTTTTCAAAATCTGAATAAACTGGTTAAATATTTTTTTGCTGATTGTTACTGCATTATAATGCCTTTTAATCACAACGAAGACATTTCGTTACAATAGTTCTTAAAGTTTTAATAGTTATTTAAGCAAATATTAATCTATGAAGATTTTCATCATGATTTAAAACCAGCACCAAATATATTTTAGATAATATGTTTTTCGCAAAAATGTAAGATTTCATTAAATTACTGTATTTCCACGTGTTCGTTCCTGTTTTGTGTGAATAATAAATTAAATCAAAGGAAAATATGTGTTTTCTTCGACACATATACTATTACCTGAAAATTAGGAGACGCCCCGTTTTAAGGAAAATAATAAATTTTCACGTTATCAATGCTAGACAATTCTTTGAGCATGCTCAGTACAACAACTTTTACTTCGCCAGTGCTCTCGAGTGATGAATTGAAATGGAGTTGATGGTTTATTCTTTTCTTTTCGATGGAAAATTAATGAGATACAATTTTTTTTAACGGATGTTAAAAATGAACGTCAAAAGCAGAAAAAGAAATATCTTTGGTTTGAAAAATGTTCTTCAGTTTATAATAAGGTAGTACTAATGTAACACGAATGTTGATTTCATCAATTATATTCCTTTACAGGCAAGAGCGAGACTTCATTGCCATCGTAAATCTTTTATCAGTAGAATTATTATTTCTTTATTTTCTGTATCTAATAAGGGAGACGCGTCATTTGTTGACCTTAAAAATTTTATCAGATCAGTAAATCTTTTTCTACAAAACTTTTAACAGCCTTATTTTATTTTACTCTAGTATGATCCAAACAGCACTTGCTATTAACGACGAATGGCGATGCTAAGTCAAGTTGGTATCTGTTAAATAATTCCATACAAAACAAATCTAATATCTATTCATTTGTTAGTTTTGATTTGGAAGCTTCTTGTTACCAAATGTAATTTTTATTGTTGCCACGTCGAGTTGCCACCGTCGATAATGCCTGGATTCATCATTATACACAAGAAAAAATTAGGATATTTCTGGCAAATTTTCTTTAAAGAAGGCGATGACGGTCGGAAAGAGGATTGCAACGATATTTTGGTATGCTAAAGGCATCATACTAATGAATTTCTTGAAAAAGGAATATCGATTAGCTAAGATATATAATAAGGTGAATTACTATTATCCATTCCTAACACGATTAATTTTGGAACTGCTCTCGTATAAATATATTATTTGTTTCCAAAATTATTCTATAGCATTTTGTCTGTGTATGTATAATTATTACTAGTTAGAAGAATTCTATTAAATAGAAATGAAAAGAATTTAATATAGAAACGCTCCACTGCGTGCCAGAAAGCAGTCGATACTTGTAATTGAATAAATACGAGGATATTCTGATTCTAGGGGAAATCATTAAATTCTAGGACTGCCCCTTTTAGAATAAACAGCCCCTTCCCCTTTAAATGTCCCTTACGTTGTTGACACTATTCCTCGGCCATCTGAGATTATCCGTCGTGAATTCGAGGGGATGTTGATTTTACGAAAGTTGAAAGGCAAACATACACCTCCAACTCGAGAGATTGGATTTCGATGTTCGGAAACATTCGGCTGTTTTCGGAAAACTTCGGATTTAATATGTGTCTTTCGGTGTAATTCTGTCATGTCTGTCAGTTATTCTCCGTTAGTATCTTTATAGTTCGAAGCAGAACGTTTTCTTCTTTATTCTTCTTCTTGCCACAGTATCGAATAAAACCATTACAACTTCCAGTGAATAAATGGTAATAATTTGTTATTTACTTATCATTTTTAATTTCTAGTTTTTGTTCAAAGTTATACTTTTGCTTAAGACATAAGTTAAGACACTTTTTTGTGTGCCTACCTTAAAACAATTTTCATCTTGAAAAACATTACTCATTGCCCTCTTTACAGAGAAAAAAAATGTTTAGTAGCATCAGGACTCGAACCCTCAACTCAACAGAGAGAACTCCAAATGCGAGCTAGTAACCATGACTACAAGTCCATCGTCGCTCCACAGACACAAAATCAATCCAAATTATCATCTATCAGTGAATCGCCTTCCGTAATTATTACCTATTGTGTCATGTTGTTTCTCGAGCCTCATTAGCAAATTCCCCTTTCTTCTCAAGTTTAAAAACCTTCGGTGGTCCGTCACTTTCTCTTTTTCACCTCTTCTTGTTTTGCAAGCGCCGCGCGTGTACCAATGCATCCATGTTTAAGGTTATGGAACAAAATTATAATATCCAACGGAATAAAGGAATTTAACTTTTTCCTTCTTCAAGATTTCATCACGAAGCAAAAATTGGATTTTGACCACAGTATGTATATGTTTGCGTATATATATATATATATATATATATATATATATATATATATATATATATATATCCTCGTGTAAGGAATGAGGTAACTTACTGATGTATGTCCATGTGTGTGTGGCATTTCTTTTTCCTTGTGTATCACTTTTTTAGCATGCCAAAAAATCGTTATCATAGCTTTTCCGGCAGATGAGAACATCTTTACTTTCATTGGAGCAGATCCAGTGAAAGCAACAAATTGTTCTGATCGATGCTTCATTCTCGGGGTATAATGATGAATCCAGGTCTCACAAACGGTAATATCTTAGCGCAAAATGACGACAACTGGATACAGCAGCATTTCAGTTTTGATTAGGCAGAAGATAGTTGAATATAACCTATGAATCAGTGTTTACTTGATTTGACGTCATTTAATAGATGGAACACCAACTTGTCTTAACAGCGCCATCTATCGTCAAACGCGGATAGTTTTTGAACCATTCGTATATATTTTGTATACTGTCGAACCTCATTGTACTGAATAGGTGGTGTAGTGAACTCTAGGCTATAGGGAACTTTTTCGTTAATCCTAATTTAGTTCCTATTAGCTAATGTTATTTTAAAAGTTGTATAGGAATAAAGGAATAGGACTTTTTTTTTTGTAAACTGAAACTTTCCTTTCATTTACTTTTATAAATATCCCGAAAGAAAGCATTCTTAAATTTCCGTCTCAAATCCCACTATTTCATCCTCCCTGTCATTTCTAGAAATACATCACTGGTCTACTTACTGATGTAGTAGACCAGTCGCTTCTGGGAATACTCAAATCCCACCCTTGAAACAACCTCTTGAGAAATCTCTCTCAGAACATTGGCTGATAGATATATTAGTTAACATATTTAAGTATTATTAATGCTTTATTAGTAAAATGCGTATTATCACGTTGACGTTTCCAACAAAACATCCTTTAAGTGTAAAAAACTGTTTTACTTTTTAAGTGTTTCTGTTTCAACAAAATTCGATATGGTGAACCTTTGGTTATAGTGAACTTTTTTTGGGTTCGTAAGAAGTTCACTACGAGTATAACAGATTTCGACGGCATACGAACGTTTCACTTTTCTCTTTAATTATTTAAATACGAATTACATTTTAAATAATAATTATTTAAACATAAATGGGTGTTATGACAATCAAAATCAATTAAAAAGTTTCCTTAGATAAAACTAATATCTCAACTAAGGAATGCACTCTTTTTAAAATCAATTAACCTGTAATATCTTTTTATTGATGTCTTGAAATATTCTAAGCATACATAAGTAAAATAATTCTGCCTTTTATTAAAATTACATATTACGTTTTTATTAAATTCAATGACTTCCTTTAACTTTCTTAACGACTAAGTAATATTTCCATTAAATATTTCTGTATTGATATGCTCATTTTTTATTAAATAAAAATCTCCGACTGGAATATCATCTTTCAAAGCAATTTTCGAATTTCAATTACATTTTTCAATTTGCATTTCTTACTTTAATGGATTTTTTTAAAGTAAAAATTTACTATCTCGGTGAAAATTGGTGCCTGATATGTTCTTTGCGTCAATTTACTCTCCTTAATTATTTTTTTCTTTACTATTAAGGAAAAAAAATAGTAAAGTTAATTACAAAAGTACGAACGGACGTCGTAGCGGAAACATATTGCGCGCAATTTATACCTTTGACAGCGATGATCAGTTTTACATTTTAATCTAGTTCCTTTTCATAGATCGCAGACTTAAAAAAAAAAAAAAGGAAAAAAGTTTAATCTCTCCTATCGAAGCTTTCTACGAATGTAATCTTTTTAATGAATAACATCTGGATTAGATTACCGCGATATATCTAGGGTACCTCGTTTCTTCTATCCCTTATCTCTCATTTCACGGATCAAAAATTAAAATCATTTTATTATTCTTTTTTCAGCTTCATTCGAACGAATGAAAGCAAAATGGCGAAGGAATTTTTTTCTCCGACACCGATGTAATTAAACTGAGAAGGAAAAAGGAATTCAGTAACAGGTTATCTATCCTATCAGAGAAGATGATGTGAAGAGGATTTTCTTTTTCCTTCTTATCTTTTTAGTAGCTGTTTCTCCGACTTCGTTTTATTTTATCTCAGTTGATAAAATGATAGTTAAATATTTTCTTTTTTTTATATATATCATTGTTGTTGTTGCCGTGTCCATGGGTAATGTAAAAGTGTACTTTAAAGAGTACTAAAGGCTCGTTTGGCAACGGCTACCCCAAATCACGCGCTTTAGGACTTCAGAGAAATTACCATATGGAATAAATGAATGTGTAGAGCAATACCAATTTAAGAAAGGTTCGATAAAATGGTTGGATATTATATATATATATATATGCATGGATTCTCTAGTGTCGTTGGAGAATCCGAGAAATTTCTACAATTTAAATAGGCAATTGTGTAGTCAGAATTAATTTTCATGCCTTTGTAAATATTATTTTACTATGGATGTTATTGATTTGGAGCAGTTAAAAATGTATGTAATTAAGGGTTTCTTCAGATGCTGGTTGAAAAGTATGCACTTAGTTACAGCTAGTGTGAAGGTAATAAAAGGGTGGTTCGTTGTTTCGTGGTCACAACAGTTCACATGCATTCGTTCACACACACACACCCTTCTCTTTGGGGTGTATCAAACACGACAAACTCAATACTGCGATAATAAACCATTATTTCCAGGCGATCTCTTAATAGTTATGATGCTCAAGTTTCGCTTCTATCAATAATTTGTGCCTCCGCAAATCACTAACGTTCGGTCAAATAAGAGTCTGTACAAAAGTCAATTAATCTTTATTTTGTATCTTAAGAATGATCCATCAAATCAAATAACGTAATATTAAATCCCCAAAAGGTTAGCTGAAGGGAGATAAGTGTGAGAACCCGAAACAAAGTCTGTCGAAGTTCCAAATCCTCACATTGCGGGAAAATTTAGAGGCGTCGAAGATAGCTCAATAATCCTCCTCGTTACCTCCTATGACTTAAAACTACGTGGCATGTTTCCTCTATTTTGTATATTGCTACGAAGTGTAACATTAGTAAGCAATCAATCTTAGCTCGAAGACTTTTTGAACCACGCTCTTAAATCGATATTTTCTCTTCATGTCACTATACGCTATCAAAACTAAGATAATATTCTTTTTTTTTTTTTTTTTTTTGCTTACAATTGTGGTTCAGTGGATGTCGTCATTTCTGGACTTATTTTTAGCTGACATCTCTTCATTTATTCATCATTCGCATAAAATCATCAATTAAGGTAAGTAGGAGTTAGGTTCAACATTGTGCTGGTATATATTACGAAGACTTTTTAAAAGACGAATGAACTCCAGCAGAAAAACAACCCTACTCCTGTCACCTATCGGTAATTGATGAAAACGAATCGTTTAATCATAACCGTGTTCTTTTGATCATGAACCAGAAAACGCAGAACCATCTATCACCGCCCAAACTAAACCTGGATTCTTTTCCTTTTCATGAAACAAAGAAATATTTCCTTTGTTTTTATCGTCTGCGCTCTAAGGATGAGTTAATCCGGGTATTTGTTCTTTCACCAACCCTCCTCCCGTTCCTCACTCAAAGTGTGATAATTTAATCCTTTTTTCGATGATTGGAAAGATGATTTCTTCTCGTTTTTATTCCTTATTTTTTTATGCAGTTTTACTTTGTAATATGGAACACAATTTTTTGTTTAGTGAAATTTCTTGCTGATGAAAAATCGAAACAGTGCAAACAATTTTTTTTTTCACTTAAAATCTTAAGAAAATAGTTTTACGACTTTTTATTATAAAATAGAGTACAATATCCTAACACGAAATTGATTGTATTTGCAAAGTGCGGTAATAAAAATCAAGAATTAAGCCCAAAATGAAATAAAATATACGGTTTCAAATCACAGTATGACGTGATTTTCACGTGCATTTCCCTTTAACTAACACCTGGGGCTACTTTACTACGAAAATTAATGAGGAGATAGAGGAATTAGAGGAAGTCATGGGAACGCTATAGAGGTTAGAACAACTATAAGAAGGTTATCAGAACTGGTCTACCTGACTCGGAACTTGAATAGAAGAATTTTACTTATCAGAAGTCTACTGTTTAGAGTTTACAAGATAAGAAGATGTCTTAAGGCTCCCGTCTACCCGCCATTTTGATTTCGTGGACGTAATGTTAACCTTATGAAATTTTGACTTTAATTCTCACATCTTTATTATTTAATCTATTTGAATGCAATAAAGTGCATTTGAAAGAGCAAAAATAACGAAGGCTTCTGTGGAATTACTTTTTTCTAGGATTCTTAAAAATATTTTTATTCTTATTTTAATTATTCGTTTTTGAGTTTTCCGGTCTTTAAAGAATATTTTCAAATATTTTTCAGAATCGAAGAAAAAAAAGTAATTCTACAGAAGAATTCATTATATTTTGCTCTTTCAGATGCACTTTATTGCATTCAAATAGATCAAATAATTAAGATGTGAGAATTCAAAACGAAATTCCATAGGTTTAACATTAAGCTGATGAAATCAAAATGGCGGGTAGACGGGAGCCTTAATGCTTAGTTCAGAAGAGTTAAATTATCCGCTCCACATGTACTTAATTTATTTTGATATTGATTTATTCGAAAATTAAATAAACTGTGTAAACATTCTGGCTGATTGAGTAACTATGCCTCCTATTCATAATGAGGAGAATTCATCATAAAATTTTGGTAATCGATTATTCTGCATAAGCCTCTTGTGAAGCTTTGAGGCGATTCGGGAACCTCTTTTGACCCTTCTGGAAATATTCTTCTAGAATGTCTCGTAGCTCTCTCATAACATTATTAGGAACCCTTTTGATAACGCCGAATCTCAACGCCCTGAAAGTTTTTATTTCAACTTTGGCAAGAAAATGGCAGTAAATGTCCAAAAGCTTGAGAGTACGAGTACCCCTATTTAACATAGACACAAACGCTTTCGTAATGAAAGCAGTTTAGCTTCTTTAGAGCTCACATAATACAAAAATTTCAAAGCTTGGTTGTCCTAATACTTCGATTTCGTGAAAAATTTATTTGAAGAGCAGCAGGAAAATTTTAATTTTATGAAAGTTGAAAGAAGAGGAATTTAGAGAGAGGTGGGAATGAGTGATTTAACGTACCATCATGACTTCATTCTCATCTGTTTTGACGTCTATGAGAGAGTTTATTTTTTCCTGTTGCGTCCTTGCTTCTCGAATTCGAGGTATTGCCTTAGAAATCCTATTTTTTAAAAGAATAATCATGAGTATTGTGAGAAGATTAAAGGTATCATAAATATTATTTATTGCTAGGTTTGAGGTACTATTTCTGTATGATAAATCTGATTTGGTCTTCTATTCTTATGCCATCTTTTCTTGTATTCAATGGAATCGGTCATTTCAAAAACCACATAAGCCAAGTTTTTGCCAAACATACATTTTTGCTTAAACATACTTTTTAAAAAAATTACTTCTCACAAATATTAAAAATTATAAAATGTTTATAAGCCGTAAAGTCTTAACACTGTATTCAGAGTAAAAAAAGTCCTTGGAAATTCGTGTATTTGTGTAGTTTTTTTATTGATCCCTGAAAAGATTTGATTGTGTACTTTACGTGGATTTGGAAATAGCCAATTCAATTAAACAATGTAATACTTTATATATATACGACAATGATCTTTTTTTTCCTCAAACCAAATATTTGTTTCTTATTTCACGAAACCTTCAACCAAATCTTAACATGAAAACAATTGGATCGACAATTTTTTCATTTTAAATCTGTGAGGGAACAGAATGAACTTAATTATTTAATTAAGTTAATTTTTGCTTCACAAACTTTATGAAAGGATACTGAACGTCTCCTATTAAGTTTTATAAATGTAATAATTTTAAGTACCACCTGACTTTGTTTACACGTTGTAGTCGGAATCCAGGGCTGTAATACCGCGATTTGTATTATTAATTTAAATTGAGCAATAACATCAGCATCAATTCCAACAACACTATTCTGTGCAACCAACATTTGATGCGTAACGAACGTCATCTCAACAAACTGACGAAGTTTATTCTCCTTTCTTAATTTTCCGCGTAGGTAGATGAGTTCTTAGGCAAGTTCTGCTTGTCTTGCCCTCTTTCGAATTCGTTCTATAACACTGACTTTTTCTTCGATCATACAGCCTTTTTGTTCACGTTTACACTCTTTCAACATTATTTTTAACTATAATTGAAATCACACATACAAGAAAAAATCTTCGTAACTTTCAAAATTTAAATAATATAAAGTGGCTGAACGTGCAGCTAATCTCACTGACCTCTTACAAAAGAAAAAATAATCCAAACTGGCACGTTTTACTATCCGAGAAATGGTGATTCACTTACGTAATATGCAAGGAAATCAAATGTATTAAAATGTCTGCTCTTAACAGAAAGTCGTGATATCATCCGAACAAAAGATTAAACTGCATTTCATAAGAAAAATATGAATTATGATCCATAACGTCTGGGAGAGATATCACACGCCATTGATTATTGAGAGAGCCACAATAAAACGCATGTAAAGTAGATTTGTGTGTTACGGAGCCGCATGTTAACAGGGTCAGACTGTGTTATCTATAATTACATCAAAATTTTCTTCAGTTTTATTCTTGCATATGGGTCATTTTTAATAATGTACTAGTTTTTTTTTCTCGCACGGGAGGTTTTTAGAATAATGCTATAACGAAGATAGAGTAGGTGGTCTACGTTTGTGATGTTGACTTGTGCCAGAGCCAGTGAAGGAGGAAAAAACCAAAAACTCGCTCCCTGAGTGTGCATTTAAAACTTATTTTAAATATTACTGAAAACTATCACTGAAAATATCTGGAAAAAAATTTGGTGTTGTTGTTGAGAATATGTTTGCTTCCTTCCACACATCAGCGAAACATCCTAAAAACTTGGATTGATACGATCAACTGTGTGGTTTTGTGTGAAGGACAGACTAACAAACAAACTTTCAAATTTATATTTTAGATGAAACATGCAAAGCATCTCTTTGCACTAAGTAATCAAATTTTTTTGTGAAAGTTATTCTTGTTTTCATAACTTGGAAATTCTCGAATCCCTTTACTGCAAACTGAGGTGAGATATTTATCTTTAAAGTGTATTTTTCTCCGAAAGAAAGCAATTTTTTCTTCGAAAAAAAAAATTTCTGGATTAGATGAGATTTTCTACGATCATTAATTCATAATTTTAATGAGGTCGGGTTTTTGAAATTTTAACGTTTTCTCGTCTCGAGGTTGCTGAAAACAATTTAAAACTTTTTCTCGCGAACCGTTTCCTTTTCCTTACGCTTCTTTTTGCATTTTCTTAGCTTTCGTTATGAGTTTTTAAAAAATGGTTTCCTGTCAAGGCTTGAGGAGATTTCAGTTAAAAGGAGAAATATGAAGTTGAGGATTTTTAGGAAAACGAAGAAAATATTACATAATAAACATTAACAAAAAGTATGATGCTTTTAGAATAAACGATATAGATATACATATTCCGGACTCTCTCTCGGAAAAGAAAATAACGATAATAGTTTACTGGAGTAGTTAAGAAATTATTCATATCAAAGACTTGAAATGAGATATTTAAGATTAGAAATAGAGTAACTCACTGTCCTGTAAATGGTCTATGAGTAGGAAGTTTTTCGTATTCAAATAATCATCGTAGTAACTTATCCGGCCGATGAGACCATCTTCGCTTTCTTTGAAGTAGAATTCCGCTAGAAGGAAACTTTTCTTTGAGGGAAGCTCGGTTTCCGGTATAAATAATGAATACGGGTCTCATCGATGGTGGCAACTCGATGCGGTAATAATTTAGTTTTAATTTGTCAGCAAATGACTACCAAATTGAGATAGTCCTATGAATCAAAGTTAAATTTATTTTTCCACCTGTTAATAGAAAGTATTACAAAATGATAACACTAACTCGCTTTACCAATGCCCTTCTGTCGTAAAATAACCCCGCCCTTTATGCACCATCCTCGTACACTTCTTCGCCTTACTACGTATGGAGATTATGGCCACAAAATTTCAATAATACCAGGTTGTATTTTACAACGTTTTTATGTATTTTTCTTGGTGACTGCTTTTCTCTGTGTGTATCAGTGTGTCATAAAATTTTCGATTGTTAATTTAACCAACTTCCCATCAAGCTAGAGCTCTGAAACTTTGGGAATCATTCTTACTCGCCTAACAATGCAAGATTTAGACATTTGCTACACGTTTTAACCAATATTTCAATAATTTTTTGGGGGGCTACAATAGCACTGGGATCGATAAATTTTTCGGGATCAAGGCTGGTATGGTAAATAAATGCGTCATGTTTTGAATTTAATGTATTTGCCACCATACAAAAACGTTGTTTTTAAAAACGTTGGTTTTTATCTCGAATTATTTATTTGCAGTACGAAGGATAGAGTATATATTATATACAATAATTGCAAAGTACATAAATTGAATTTTTGTACTTTGTTAATGCTTTCATAACGCATTTGAAAAAAAAAAAATAGTGTTAAAACATATAAATCTGACCTACCAACTGTTAGCTCTGAAAGGAATTTAGTCTTCAGTCGAGGACAATTGTATATATATATATATATATATATATTCAAAATTTATTATTTGATTCTGAACATGAATGCTTAGGATTTTAATTAAGGAAAATACATAGATGAGCCCCGTGTGAAAAGCATCAAATGTTACCATACAATTAAAGAGATTCCCTTGTTTTCACACTTTCCATTTCAATGGGCCTCCTTCTAGACCTTTGATATTGGCTTTGATTAAACTTTTCTTGACACAAGGGTGAATAAAAGAAACTTCAAGAAGTTAGAGATTCCACTCGGTTAGCAGCTAAGCCATTCTTGGTTGGGTTGATGAAAGCATTGCTGAAAAAGACGGAACTTGAAATCTCGTTCTTCTCATCCATTTTCTCTGAGGTACTTTAAAGATAGTGTTTTTATCAATAATCCTAAATGCATTGCATCATTCAACGTCA
The DNA here is from genome assembly GCA_019974015.1 of Nephila pilipes. NCBI lineage: Eukaryota > Metazoa > Arthropoda > Arachnida > Araneae > Nephilidae > Nephila > Nephila pilipes. The sequence continues at coordinate 208,029 of BMAW01036535.1, forward strand.
ATATCGTTAAGAAATTCAAGGAATACATCAAAAAGTGTTGAAAGCTGATATGAAAATTGTTTCGGAAGAAGTATTTGCGAGTTAGACAAATGTGCTCTTCAAAGAGATGTTGTTTTCCATACCCAGTTAAAAAGTTTCCAAACAAGGAATATATAGTATATGTATAAATATTTATATTCTATTATAAAAAGTTGAAAAATATATTTATTTAAAACCTCAAAGTGGCTTTTAGCTCACTTCGTATTTGTGGTACTTAACTAATTTTTGCACTGATTTACAGCACTAAAATAGCCTGAAAACAAACCTTTATTTATATCGACAATACTTGAAATCACATTTGATTCCAAAGAAATTTGGAGATCTATTCTATTCGAATGGCTGCTAAATGGCAGTTATTTTAAATTTCACTTCTTAAATATATTGGTAGTTTTATTTTCAATTATCGTGTCTTTTAAGATCACAGTTTTGAAGGATGCGAGGAATTCCCTCCTTTTCAAGAATGAAACTCTGTATTTCTGTCTGAATAAAATGAAGGATAATTAATGCCTGTTTCATTCCAATAATTTTATTTCTATTTTTTATTTCTACATTTTATGTTTCAACGTTGAATTAATAAAATCCTCTTTCTCTCTCTCTAATTACAACTCTAACTAAACATCAGAGGGGTAATTATTATACAAATTTAAAGCAATAATTGCAAAAGAATAATTTCGTGATAGAGAAAATTTGATGCTATATTTGAAATTATAAGGTAAGGAAGGTTGTAAATCACATAGTTTCGAATAAGCTATAAACAAAGAGTAAGTAGATATAGTAAAATTGTATTTAGTGTTAAGTTCTTAGTTGTTTATATAGTGTTAATATTCTTGGATTAATTGTAGTTGTTATTTATGTTCATAATATTATTACTAATTTATCTGGCTATTAATGTTCTGTTTGGTTTGTATAATTTTTAAATAAGAAATTAATTTAATTTTGGATAAAACCTAATGGGAAACTATTTGATCTAAATTTTCAATTTTTAGATAAAAAAGTTTTTTTCTTTTAAAATTATTTCATTTTTTTTTCATTAAAACAATTTTGCTGAAAGCCATTTTTAAGGTTTAATATTCTCCCTTACATTTAAACTATTTACCGCTCAAACATATTGTTCCAATATTATTTTTGAACTCTTTTAATCTATTTCCACTCTATGTTTGAAATCGATGCTTTTATCGTAATTTTTTTACAGCAATTTCTTCTTTAACATCGATAAAAAATTCGATGTTTTTAATCCCATAATTCCCCATTCGAGCAACAGTCTTTTCATAATTAAAGGGAAAATCTCCCAAAAAATAAGTAGGAAGCTTACACAAGCAATTTTCGAATTTCACCATTACCTTCACTCGCGAATTTATTTTGATAAAATAAATTCGAAGACAATATTTTTTTATGGAACAAACCTTTTTAATGCGCCATTTTTTCGCAGTTGCCTAACTTTTGTATTTAACGACCTTTAACATTTTCTTTTGTAATTCCTCGATATTAATTAGTATAATACTTCCAGCGACAGGCTATTAGTTAGTTTTAGCTCTTTGTTGTTTTTGGGTCGAGATATTTCTTCGTTTATTTTGATTAGAATTGCTGCGGCGAATAATTTAAATTAACAAGCTTTTTCTCAATGTTTTGTTTTTGGAATAATTATTCTTTCAGATCCTTTAATAACATGCAAGGGGAGAAACCGCTGTTTGTGAACTTTAACTAATTAGTTTTGTCACATAAATAACTACTTGTTAGAGTGTGAAGTTTTATAACATTTTGTTGCGTTGTTTGATACATTTTGTTTAAATATCTCTTAGAAGGAGGACTTTCTTTTTCCTATATTATTTAAATTTAAGCAAATATTTGGATTGTCGTTATTTAAAAGTGGATTGGTATTTTGCGTTTATCGAAAATACTTTATCATTTAAAAAATAACGTATAATGTAATTATATCACGCGTGAAAAATCTTTTAAATCTTTTGTTTTTGATTTTATCAACATAGTGGAGAATTTCTGAAGCCCGTTCGAAATATTAGAAAAAGTATTTTTGCTATTTTTTTTAGCTAAATTACATATTATATGAGGGTGGTTTAAAGAGTACCTATTGTTGGTGACAGATGGAATTGCCAATACAAATAGGTAATACTACTGAGTGTTTCCACTTGTTAAACGGCTCCAAAACAATTATAAATCCATTCCCATTGACATTTCCGTTCTGGCGAAGATTTTTGAGATCCTTGGTTGTTCCTTTCACATCGAAGATTTGTATGCAATCAATTTGGCCGCACCTATTCAAAACCACTAAACACCATATTTCTTGTTGATTAGCTGTAGCTGAAATGATAATTTCAGCAACTGGTCCCCGATTGTTCCGATTAGGAATGGAAATAAAACGTGAGGTGAGAAACTTCAGGCAGGTGTTTATAAAAGTTCACTAGAGATTCAACTTCTGTGTGATAAAATTATTACCTTAACCTAAAGGTTGATGTGCAGTTAAATTATCGTGGGGTGTCTGTCGAAGGTCACGATTGCGTTTTAAGAGGAATCTTTACCGGAATATGAGAAACACCGCAATCTATACTGGTTCTTAACGCCGCAAAGCAATCAAGTGAGACCAGGAAAAATATCGCCGATGTATTTATTGTATTATGAAAGGAAGAAAAGAAAGTAAAAGATGTAGTCGATACGTATGCCTGTTTGTATAATGTTTGATCCTCCGTAACTTAACTTCATTTAATCGGTTCAAGTTCGCCAGTTATTTTACTCCGTCGAAGGACCGAAGATTCATAACCTAATCTTTTCTTTTGTACATGAAAGAAGATCCCAAGGAAAAGAACCTTCTGCTTCTTCGCGTTTTCCTTAAGGAATTTTTATACGGCCTCTTCAAATATTGGAGGGGGGGGGAGGTGAAAATATACACTGTCTGCATCATATGATCTAAAACGTCACTTCCGGGGCTTTTTATTATTTTTTTTCCTACTAAGTCAAGATTTATCTTTTTCGATACATTCTTCAGCTGCTATATATTGCTGGGTGAATCGATTTTTTCTTCTTTTTTCTTTTAAGTTCAATCCATTTCAACTCGATGATGAAAGTGTTTTCCCCTTACTTATTCTTGCTTTCTCTTGACATAATTGTGTGTGTGTATTTAAAAGAATTATTCTACTGATCCCATTTTAAAATATTGAGTTTTTATACCAATTAAATATTAGTGTGTAATTAATAAGTAATTTTTTTTTTCAAATAAATTGAGAGAGGCTCAAAAATTTGTTGCTTGTTTTAAAAGTAAAGGAATTATTTCCCCCGCTTACAAGATAGATCACATAAAAACGTAGTTTAAATTTTTGAGATGAGATATGTGTTTTATTTGTCATACATAAGCACTTGAACTTTATAGAAATCCATACCTATTTTTAAACCAAGAAAACAATAGTTTCACAAATGTTGCTATGATTGAATCTCTCTCTCTCTCTCTCTCCACACACGCACACACGTGTGTGTGTGTTTGTGCGTGCGTGCGTGTGCTTTTACAAAAAAAAAATGTTTCAAAAATGTTTTGTATTGATAACCTACATTATTTCATTACATTTGTAGAAGACATAAAATGTGTAGCATCTCGTGACCGTGACCACTCAGCTACTGCGGTCAGAAGGAAACAATTGTAAATGGTCACTAGTAAACGAATGTTCTAACTTCAAATCTAAACAAAATAGTTTTTAACTGAAATATTCGTAAAAAAATTTAAATATTTACTAACAGATTTGTAAAAAATAAATTCAATTCCATAAAAAATTTATATATTTACATAAAAATATAGGCTACGAAGAAAATCGTTTATAAAAAAAGAAGTAAGCTTTGATACAACATCAGAGAAATTCAATTTTATTTTTCAATTTTTTTTTAGTATGCTTTAATAATGTTGTTTATATCACTTTGCTGGACAGTATCATCACAGCAAGGCCATGAACTCGCAAATACGAGTCGTGACAAGGATTGTTTTTACGGCTTCATTAAATCCGAGGTTCTTAGGCTCCAGAGAAAGAAGTCCGACTTTTGCCTTAACAGATGGCAGCGCCATCGCAGAAATCCCGGAATTTTAGATCCAGATCAGGGTCTCCGGACTACCTGATCTACCCCCAGAGATATTAATTTATATGGGAACTTGGAGGACTTTGCTACCGTATTTAAAGTGCACCAGTCGCCATTAGCGTACATGGTGGATCTTCGGTCGGCGAGGGAGTCGAACTCCTTCGCCGACCTTCCTTTTTCCTTCCTTTTTCGACCTTCCTTTCGCAGTCCTTGCGATCTTCCGATCACAAGGTCGACGCTCTAACCGACCAGACCACCGCAGCCTATGCTTCAATAATAGTTCGAAATACGAAAGTGCCCAAACGATTCCAACTTTAAAACAAAAAAGTAAATCGAAGCAAATGATTCGATGATAAAATTTATGTATATCTTAAGAGAAATGTAATAATTATTGTCATTAAGTGTCTAATAAAATAAATTGCTTCATATTAATATATTTTCAGCAATAATCGAGCCAGCATATTGGTCACTTAGTTGTCCGGGCTTACATGACCAAAATGAATTACCAATAGGAATTATAAACTGATTTTATGTGCCGTCTTCAGAATACGAAACAACAAAAAAGTTTATTTTTTTATTTGCTGTCTCTTTTCAGCCTCAAGGATTCGTTACGAAATTACGCAAGGGAACATCGGTGGGGCGTTTGCGGTCAAGAATGAGACCGGGGCTATCTACGTGGCAGGGCCCTTGGACTATGAATCAAGGAAAGAGGTAAGTTGTAAATAATGTTGTTTTTTCTACAGTATTAAACATATTGTTATTTTCTAGTATGAATTTAATTTAACAAAATATAATTCAAAATTATTTACTATCAGAAAGTGCTTGTGAATAGCTTTCTAGAAAGTTTTTGTGTCTTTGATACCTATAAAATTTCTATGACTTTCCTTCCTCTGCAGTAATAGATACAACTTTGCTATTTTTACAGTATTAGACATAATATTACGCATTTTATACCTCATAATTTAATTTACGAAAGTATAAAATTAAGTAACTCAATATCAAAAGTTATTGAGACTAGTTTTCTCGAAAGTTTTTGCGACTTTGTGATTACTATAAAGTTGTAATAAAGTAAATATATTTTTGTAACTTTGCTTTTTCTACCTTATATTAGATATAATTTTGATTTTTCTACAGTATTAAGTATATTATTATACATTTTATTCGTAAGAATTAATTTTTGAAAGTTTTTAATTCTAAATAATTCAATATTATAAAATTTTTATCACTAGTTTACCAGAAAGTTTTTGTAACTCTTTTCTGCTCTATATTAGACGTACAATTACATTTTATGTTTTAAATTTAATACAAAGTATAAATCTGAATAAATGATTACTAGAAAGATTTTGTGATTAGTTTATTTTGTGACTTTTTGGGGGACTTCGCTTTTTCTGCAGTATTAAAATACTATTATTATTATTTTATATTTTATAAAAATTTAATTTTCGAAAGTATAGTTCTAAATAACTATTTATTAGTAAGCTTTTATAATTTAATTATGATTACTTAGCTTTTAATTTTCGAAAGTATAGTTTTAAATAATTCATTATTAAAATTTTTTAGGATTAATTTTTAACCCTTTATATCCTGATCATATGCAATGATAGGGCGCTATGATATAATTCAGTATCGATAAAACTGAATTTACTTTCGTAATATTTATATAATTCTAAAAATCATAAATTCTAGCCAAAAAATTCTTAAGTATTAGAACATATAATTGTAGTATTGTCTGAGACAAAGGCAATTTATTTTTATATTTCTAAATACAGAATTAAATTTAAACTTAATAAATCACTTTTTACAGATTCACAAAAAAAATATTAAGATTATTTTTAACAATGCGCTGGTATTAACTTTTCATATTGAACTTTACTTACATATTTTTAGCAAGTATTTTTTTCTATTTAACAGAAGTGCAAGAACAATTTATAATAGATTCTACAAATCTTATTTGAAGAAATATTTCTCGAGCTAATTTTTTTTCTTCCAATTTCACATCAAAGAAAATAATAATTCTTAAGATTACCACTTTTACGTTGTTTTCATTTACATCTTTATTATGTATGTTATATGCCCTTCACAATAATTAAGAAATCGCGCGAATCTTGACATTAAGATTACAACAAAATCTTATTTCTTTTTTCGTGTACTGAGTTTCTAAAAAACAAAGAGTGCATTAAATCAGGATGTACTGGGTTAACAAAACAAATTAAAAGAAGAAGGAAACAATTTATTATTTTATTAAATGTCTGGGTTTATAAGTTAAATGCTTACTGTTGTTCTGAAGCAGTAAAGTACATATGAAGGATTGTGATTGCTATGCAAATTTAGTTCTTTTTATCCACTTCAAATTTGCAAATGCTTTTTTAAGGTTTATTACTACTTAATAGACGAAACGTTCCAACCTTTAGGAAATCTTACTACAAAAAAAAAAAAAAAAAAAAAAAAAAAGCTTTTTTAATTATTGACATTGAAATTTTTAACTCCTTAACTGTCTTTCAAAAAGGTACATCAAACATTAATGACACAGAAAAAGCAGTATTTTTTTTAAAGTATTATCTGTTAATCAAATAAATGACTATTTTGTGCCTCATTTGTGATTTGTTTCGTAACTTAATTATATTAAATGCGAATTTTTTTCCACACAAAACTACTTTCGAAACAAACATTGATATATTTTAAAGCGTATTCAATTTTTTTCAATGTTATTTTCTAAAAACACGTATTCTATCTCAGAATTTTATTTAGATGTATAATAAAACATTTATCTTATGTATGAAAAATTTTTGAAAAAAAGTAATAAATGTTAAAATCGAGAGCCTTCCATTACTGCGCAAATCAAAATGAAGGTAAAGATAATTAAAAATACTGAGTTAGGCAGATGTTTTTTAAATCTAAACCATGTCAATCAGTTAACTCCTTAAAATATTAAAATCGATTAGTGTAAACTTACCTGAAAATTCTATCACTATTCTAATGTAATCAATAAAAATTTAAGGAAAACTTTTTTTCTAAAAACATCCTTAAAATGTGAAAGTATATTAAATTATATTATCTGAAAGCTCGGTATTATTTCGTCACGTTTCTCCATCATCTTAATTCAACATGTCTGACATATTACCGCACCAAAGGTTGAATAATGTATATCTTATCTTGAATAATGTATGCCTTCTAAAAATAACGTAGTAAAAATGTATATAATAATAGTATTTGATAATATTGTATGTAATGTAATATCTAAAAAGCATTAAAATTGTATTAGAATAAAAACAGTTATAGTCACAGTCTTCTTAAATTATTATTTATATTTTAAGAATTATGATTCAAATATGGACACATAAATTACATGAAATTGCTTCAAAATCAAAGACAAAAAATATATTTATTGGGTCAAACTATACTACTCAGCTATTAATATATAATTAAAATTTTTAAAGACAATAGATTAGATAAAAACGAATTGACAAATCCGAAAATGTACAAGATGGAAATATTAAGAATACAAAATAGAATCAAATCTCTAAAAAAATAATAATAAACATCAACTATATTTATTCTGAGCCTTAACTATTTCTAGTCAACTGATAAAAATGTTAAATATTCTATAATGATATTGGAACGCACTTATTTATTTTTACTCCTATGCCTTATTGAAAGCTTTTATTTTCCTAATCTTCTTCATTTTCTTTTCTTAGATATTTTTTAAATCAGTTCTTGTTATGTTCCTCAATTTGATATTTAATACAATGCTTCCATATTAAGAACATGGATACGCTATAAAATCTCCCAAAGTGACATGAAAGAAATTTGAACTGAATTTCATAGCTTTCGTTTTACTTTTAAAAAATGTCCTTCAATGTATTTTTGACTCACATTTATAAACACTTTTTCCCCCTTCTCTTGTGTCGAAATATCACCGGTGAAGCACATTGGGCGAATGTACAATTACTGTAAGATTAGAACAATATTTTCGTTCTTTTTTTTTTTTTTTTTTTTTCCCCTTTAAGCTATTTTTAATGAGTTCCAAAAAGAAGAGAACGAAAAATTAGTTCCCTGCTCATCACTTCGAACACCAGAAAAATTCCGCTACATGCACAAAAGAGGAAAAATTAATAACGTCGCAGGAATGACATGTTGAAATTACTTGTTTCAGAACAGAAGAATAAAAAGTAATTCGTTTTCCTTTCAAAATGTCGTCTGCTCTTTTCCGAGATCAATAGAAGGGAAAGCGAACGAAAAGTGATTTCGGAAATCAAAAGGTTTCAAATTCGGTTAATAATTATTTAACTCGGCGAGATACTACAGTTACAGTGAAGAGAATTTTATGTGTAATCAAATAAGATGGATTTCGAAAACCCTTCAGGGCTATAATTAGGCAAAGACAGCGGAATTTCTAAACTCTAATTACGCATTTATTCTTTTTATTAGGATTTTTTTTTCATTATGTTCTGAGTTTTTTAAGAAAAGTAATCATTACTAAAATATTTTTTTTCTTTTTCATTCAGGGAACCATTTTTGATACTAATTCTAACCTACAATTAATTCTCGTTATCATTCTACATAATGACTACTCAGCTTCTGATACTTTGAAACACAATGATACTGTATGGGAGAAGATTCGTACATTGCGTTAAGATTTTATTTATTTATTTTTTAATTATTTTTGCTTTCGTGGAATGTTCCTGTATTAAGTGACATTTGAAATAAACAATTTCGTAATTTAATTTATCAATGGCAAAATGGTACAGTTGATATACCATTCTTCATTTTATAATAATGATCCCTTTTCCTATCTAAAAAATTAAGTATGTTTAGTCATTCCTTTTCTGGATAATTAACAAAGGTAAGGGAATTAAATTTGATTCCACATTTATTCAGAAAATAATACACCAAACAATATCTACTGAAAGGAAGAAACTAATGATATGATATTACGCATCTTATTTGTATCAGTTAACGCAATTTTGATGATACTGTAAGATGGAAGAACTAAATAAATTAGCTAAATAATTTTATTCGGAGGAAATTACTGAATGTTATTTCATATCATTTTCACTGAAATTATTTCCATTTATTCAGCGTCGTTAAAAGGATGAATATGATTAAAGATTCTCTTTCAAATTTTCAATGATTATCACTTTCACTTTGTTATTTGTTTACTTATCACTGGAACCGTTATTTGTATTTAGAGACATAAGCACTCAATAAATATTTCCAAAAATATTTAAGTAATTCACTTGGTCTTGAATAAATAATATCAGAATAGTTTAATAATGTGGATCGTTCGCCTAATTCTCCTGATGATTATAATAATTGATAATTCTACATCTTAATAGATAAAATGGATCTGATTCCAATATACTTTTGAAAAATCGCTTCGCAATTACGCATACCTATTTCGTGCGAGCATCAACTCGTTATTTCCTCTTTCTCTCTCTCTCTTCTGCTTTCTAATCTCAATCTGATTCACTACACTTCTTATATAGTTATGATAATTTACATAAGTCAAATAATGTAATTCAAATAACGTTATAAAGTAGTCCCAAGGTGAGTTAAAGAGAAATGCGTGTGAGAAATGGTTTCAACTTGGTAAAATAAAATGAATTAATTTTATTGCTAACTAGCAGAAGTTCCCGATGAGTTCCCCAGGCTTTACGTAGAGTGATGAGGATTCGTCTAGGGGATGGTGGTTGTTTTTTGGCTGAAGGTGAACTGTGTAATATTTTACCAACCTCGAAAAAAACTGTTGATTTTATGAAAAACAAATATTTTTATCCCCTCTTTCATTCCGAAGCTTGAGGGTACATAATGTATTTCATAAACAAATTGCATTGTCTGGTGTACCGACTCTTTAGCAAGTCACGTATAATTGGCATAGGAAAAGCATAGTTACACAAAATGATTGCCCCTTTATCTTGTTAATAACACCCAATGCAGGCTGTATGGGACATTGCAATCGTTTGAAATTGAAGGGCTCTTTTGAGTTTCTTTCCTTCATTCAAATTAATTACTTCTTGGTTTGATAAATAAATTGTTTGTAGTTTGTCGCATTTTGAATATTGTTACTGATGGTTTCTACTTATTATTCATAAAATATTAGGTATGAATAAGCATCTGACATATACTTTTTCTTCGGTTCGTTTCTTACAAATAGAGATTTCTTGCCCCTGTGAGATGAGTTTTCGAAATTTTATGTAGGCGCAGCGACCAAATTTGATCGTTGCTTCTTTAGACCCTATAGTTACTCACTCATTCCCTAGAAATCCCACTTGAACAGTGATCTTCATCATGCTTTCAAAGTCAAGTGCGAAAAATTCCCTCAAGATCAGAATAAAATTGTAGATTACACATAAATGGACGCACTCCTATTCTTGTACGTTTCTTGTATATACTGATAGCATGAGTGTCTTGGAAGCATTGGAAAATCCGGACCAACAGAGTCACCATGCGATTGGTTGACATCGCAGTGAACTATACAGCAGGGGTGGAAAGTTAAAATTTTGTTGGATACCTAGTCATGTAGGTATTTCAGGCAATGAACAAACGGTCTCGGCTATAGGATCAGCTAAGAATCTTCTACAGCTATCAGTCGCGCTACAAGACATGAAATTTTTTTTATTTTAAGAGCTATTAAAATAGAATGGTAAGAAACGTAGAGTATCTGTTCTAACTAACTACACTTGGTGAAGCCCATTAATGGTAATTAATCGCACACTCGTGAAGTACATTAATCGTTCCAGTGCGAAGAAAGGATATCATGTGGATTAACCGTCGCACTGTACATACGTTCTTTACTCATGAACACCGCACACACCTTTGTCATGTCCCATTATCCATTCATCATATTTAAATTGTCTGTCGGGAATTTCATCTTTATTGTCCCATATTTTTAGTTCATCGGTTTTAAACTTATCTTACTCTGTGGGGGAAAGCTCTATCCGGAACTTATTTGCATTATATTTAAAATTAGTCTTTTACACCCTAACCGAGATCTTAACCTTATCAGTTCTTCTTTATTCATCAATCGTCGTATCTTATCTATGATTTGATATTTTAGAATAAAAAATTGAAGCATTTTAAACAAATGTTTGGAGCAGCATAGTCTAATTTTGGCTCTTGTGCCATGAAACCCAACACTCACTCACTTTTGAAACCTTTTGCAAAAATCGGTGCATATTATTACTTTTCTTTTACAATTAGATGTAATACAAATTCGTTGAATACGAATGCATACTCCATAATATCTGATGGATTTTCGTCGCAATCTTTTCTGATAGAACATATTTACTATTCAGATTTATATCCGTGATATATTACAGAATATCTGCATCTAATCAACTGATCTGCCATGGCTTCCGATGACAATGACTGGCTCTCAAACGATAAACATTTCGACACCCCCTTGACCCAACCTCTTCGAACTAAGAATTCGAGGAATTCCTTTGCATTTGTGAGAGGAAGCCACCGCAGTCATTCGAGTTATTTCGAAAACTCCGCTTCTGCATTTCGCGCTGCTTTGACAAGCTATTATGACTCGACGCTCCCGTTGCCATTCGAGGGAATGCAAATACCGAGATGGAAATTGCCGTTGCGACCGAAATGAGCGCGGATTCCTGAAACTCGAAGAAGACGGCTGCATTTTAAAAGGAATGCGATGAGATATTTGGAGAGGAACACGAAAGGTGTTATTTTGGGAAATCGGGACTGATTTGATTTAAAACAGTCATTTGGATTACACAAAATGAGGTACTAGCTTTCTTCTTGAAAGTGGTGCAATTACAATGGCAGTTAAATGATCTGCAATAGTACTTAATTTGATATTTATTACATAACTTTATTAATTTTACTGCGTACTGCATTCAGTTTTTCATTCATCAAAAATTAATTCTGCTGTAATATATTTAGGCGTTGCCAGTTTTCTCCACTTGAGGTCAATTGACCTTAATGAGGACCTCAGGACTTCATGAAAATCATGACTTCAAGGTACTTTGGTGATCTTTTTTCTTTTCCAAGGAGGTTAATGTCTGTACTAAACTCGGATGACGCATTCCTGGGATATTCTAGCAATATTTTCAACCTACACTTTCTTTTCAAAATTTTTATCTTTTTTAACATTATTTTTGTAATGCCGAGAGACGCAGTTATACTTTGTTTGTCACAGCACTGCTGCAGTTGTCGATTCATCCCAGCAGTTAACTTGTCATGTAATTCTTTTGCTGTGCCTCTAACAATCCAGCCAGAAAGGAATTCTCTTCCAGGCTAGTAATTAGAAGTTTTTACTTATGATGTTGTTAATTTTGACATATGGAAGAGGGCCGACACATATTCCTTCTTAGATGGAAAGTTTTTAACTGTTGAGGAACTATCTGACTGTTATTTAGAGAAGTTTTTTTGCAGCAAATACTGCAATTGATATTCATGCCTTGGTTTATTTGTCAAATGTCTCCTCGAACGGTTTCTGTTGACAACATCATTGGTAATCTGTAATTGAGATGGTACATCTATTTGATACATGTGCTATAGAAGGTTTTATCATTAGTCGTGATTTATGAGTAGGATTTCTTAGTTAAAAACACGCTAAAGTAAATGCTAATTTAAGGCGTATATTCGAGCAGTAATTCTAAGCCTGGACGTACTGCAAACTTGTGTTAAGTCTTGTGTCACTACATATAAGTAGACTTTTTGTCCCGCACTTCGGTCCGAATGGTGTCAAGCGGCAGAGGTCGGTCGACCATGTCGAGTTCGGGACGGATTCATTCTGGGTATTTTGATTCCTCTGAAATGTTGTTCAGTTAGTATTAATTAGCAGCGCCTCAGGCAACCAAACAAAAATAATAAAATAATAATTTCTTGCCAGGCCCAGTTATTAGGCGCTTTTTACTCTTGTTGCTGTTAGTTACGACTTAAAGAAGTGGGCTGCTGGAATTTCTTGGAAAAATCAGACTTGTTTGGATAACAGAGTCTTGAAGTACATTTTTCTTTTACTTAAACGAATTATTCCATTACAAATAATTTTTTTCTCCGAAAAATGAAAAGTAATTGATAAAAAAAAAACTATTAAAATTTAATTTTAGTAAATAAGGGATTAGTCAGAAGTCTTAAAAAATTGATACCAAAAGTATTTGTTTGAAATATGATAATTTACTCACGAATTGTAATTGAACTGTTGATAAAATAAGACTATTCTGCATAGAAGCCAGAAAGAATGACGTGAATAGAAATAATTTTGCGATTAATATCTATTTCTAATGTCTATAACGTTATTTGTTTTTAAGAATTGTAAAGTTTTTTCGGAAATATTTTGAATAGCGTGTATTCCCTGATTTTGAATAATTGAAAGAAAAACTTTGTAGATGTACATTAAGAACTTTGTTGATGTAAATAATGTGATTTTTATAATTTATACTTTCTTTATCACTAATGTTTTTCATAATGCTTTGGAATACATTTTCTACTTAAATTTGTAAGGAGATTTGCAATATGGACAAATTTAAATATCAATCAGTTTTGCTGGTGGATTTTGAATATAGAATTAAAAAAAACTGCTTAGATTTATATTTCAATAACAATAAATTTACAATAGTTAATTTTTTAAACTATGTGTTTTGTAATAAAAAGGTATTACCCGAAGAAAATTCTAAATTCTCATCCATATTTATGTTCAGGAGATTCTTATTACTTCAAATTTATGCTTCTTTTAAATATAAAGAACATATAATCGAAGTTTCTTTCTTTATTTTTACCAGTAAGAAAACTTTTTAATCCCTTATTTATGCAAATAAAATACACAACATTTCTAATCAAACAGAGTATTAACTTAAAGATTCTAATTCTTCCTGTTTTCCCCCTCTTTTTAAAATTTTCTTTAAACCAATGTTGTAAAAAGTTATCTAAGCCTAACGAGGGTTAATTTTCTCTTTCCATTACTGGTAAAACTATCCCTCATTTCCTAAACAAAATGAATTAAATCACTGCCTTCAGATTTTAAAAGCCTCAAGCTTTTTTTTTTTTTTTTTTAAATATCCACTTCAACTGTTGTTTCGTTCTTTTATTCTTAAAAGGATTCCGAACAAAAATACGATGAAATAATAACTTAAAGCTTCATCCTGCACCTGTTATCGTGGCCGTCTAATAAAGAAAAAGAAACTGATTAAAACCATTTTGTGGAAGACGAGTGAAATATTAATTTCCTTTTTGTTTTATGTTTTGAGTGAATGGAAGAAGAGTTTCCTAATTTTTTTTACCAGCTGCATTTGACGCTTCATGTATTTAATTTGTTCGTTGTTTTAATGGCAGCTGTTTTAAAAGTCTTTCTGTTTTATGTGGAATACAAAATTAAAGAGGATGTATTGTTCTTCCATGACAAGTAAAACGAAATCGAAAATAACCACTGATGATTATAAATGATGTACTTTTATGCTTAAGTTGCTTGAATTTATTAATTTCTTATGATTTAAATCGAATGTTTTCCTTCTTCTATTAGTTTTGTTCATTAATATACAGATAGTTAATTAATAATATTAGAATTACAGTTAGCGTTTCATTATTAGAATGTTATTTTGTCCATACCTGAATTATGTTTTTGTGTAGTATTCGACTTAAAGCACTATAGGCTGATAGTCTAAAATAAATTTATTTTACTTCTTTTTATTGCATTTATCAATCTATTTAAAAACAAATGTTTATTATTTTATACTTTTGAATTGAAAAAAATTATACTTACAATTCTTAAAGTGTTTGTATGTAATTAAATTCTTTTCACTCCGAAAGGTTTGTTGAATGTCAGCATAAAAGTAAGATTTTTTAACGATGTTGTGTAAAGCTACCAGTAATGTTAGTTTGTAATTCAATGCTGTAGCATCTACTTGCAAATGAGCCATTTCCTAAATAGGAGAATATATTTTATATATATTTTTAATTTGTATATTATATCACTGCATTGATTTTAAGTATTATTTAATGTTTTTATATTATGATAAATATTTCAAATAATTTATTAGATATAGTGGTACCATAACAATGCGATTCACATACTATGGAAAAAATATTGCTTTTTTAATCTATTTCTGATAAATAGATAAAATTTCAAAAAATATAACTTTGATTTTATTATGTATTAGAAAGTATTTGAATGAAATAACTATGCTAGGTGTGCTCTTCTGAATTCTATGACAGCGTTGTAACTTGGTTGGCAGGAAAACGGACTTGTTATTTGTGGGTTACAAGTTTAAGCCTGCACTTCCCAAATCCGTCGTGTTTCAGGGCAGATACACATTAATCTGTTGAAACTCAAACTTCTCGAAGGAGATTGGATTACCTGTTCAAGTATAGACCACGTCATTTGATCATAGTTCAGGTTCACGAGCTTTTTTCACTAGGTCTGAGACAACGTAACTCATAACTTATGAAATAGTGAATAATTCGTTGTGAATAAGTTTATAACTTCAGCATATGGTAAAATCTAAATAGCAATATCGTACATCTGCAATAATGTGTTTTCAGTACCTGAAATGTATTTGCAGTACGAGCTATATCATTTGCAGCATATGCAAATGATATTACAGTATTTGCAATAACATATTTGTAGTATCTGCTATAACATATTACAGTATCTGCTACAACATATTTGAAATATATGCAGTATCGTATCTGCTATTTATATCACCCACCCACACAGACGAGTATATTATAGAATTATGTAATGTAAAGGTATTGATGATATATGTGTCTAGCATTGAGATGGTACCTGATTCTGTGTATGATTATTAATGTATAATGTTTTCAGTAACATCATATTTTATTTCAGAATTTTAAGGATTGTTCTATTTTTATGTATATTAAAATACTTTTTTTTCTTTATCACATTACTATTTTTTTCAATTTTAGGAGTGTACTTTTAATTGATATTCATCTTAATTTTATTAACATGCAGTGCCACTTGTTCCGTGCATTACAAATAAAATATTACGTACACGTAACATGTTCACTAATTATTTCATATCCATGTAGCTTATGAATAGTAATACATATTCGAAACTCATAACTTATCAACATCAGCTAAAATATTAATACTAATTTTATGACTTTACACACTGCAAGCATTTTGCATGCTTTACTGATATTTTCATGTTTCATATTCTTTCATAATTGGATGTATATTGTTACGTGGTGGACCAACTTGCAAATGCAAGAAAAATCAACGCAATGAATAAGCAGATTCTTCTGGAGTAATTTCAAATTTTATTCAGAGACTCTAGCAAATACAATATGTTTCCTTTTAACAGGAAGCAATTAACACACATAAGAATATGCGAAATCCACTTATTCAAAGTTACCACTGTCACAACAACACGTAATCGCACAATATACGTGCACATATAATACAGAAAATTTTATTAAATTGTTGTTAAATGCCTTTTTTAATCGCCATAGACTACGATAAAATAAAAGAACGATTATTTATTCATCTAACTTAAAACCTAAAATGTGAGACCTTTAATTCAAATGTAATAAAGTCTTAATTCAGTTGCAATAGGTGTATATCGAAGTAGCAAAAAATTCGAATGATTATCAAATATTTTTTTTTTCCTTGGTATACACGATTTGCACTCGTAATGTTTGAAATTTATGCAATATTATGAAGAGAACATTTATTATATCACTAAGCAAAAATATTTTCATGGAGATAATTTGAAGTAGTTTATTTTATTCTTTTTTCAACTAATTAATGAAATTTCCAAAACAAAGCAGAAAATCATTTCTTTTTAAACAGAATAAAATCAAGGAAAATAATTAAAACCATCATGACAGATACATTGTAATTATTTTCATAGATTATTTCAGAAATTGAATGAAAGAATTTGAATGTTGAGATCAAACATTCCATTTCTTTCTGACTGATTTCAAAGCAAATTCAGTCCCAAAGGTCATCTCATTGAACCTTTCAAACTACGCCAAAGAAAAGTTTAGTAATGCTTTAGAGGGAAAAGATGGGGGGGGGGGGGAATAGATAACAAAAATAAAAAAACAAATATTGTTTATACTTTTTTTTAAAACCATTATATGTAATAAAATCATGAAAATATGATACATGAAAATAAAGAAAAACACTCCAAAATCCCCACCCCCCAACATTGCTGATAAAATGGTTTCCCATCAAATTGTGGAATTAGAGGAAAATTCACCAAAAGTGAATGTTTTTTGGGCCATTTCACAAACAAAATTCCTTCCAGTTAGATGAATTCTTTTTAAATAAATAATAATAAAAAAAAAAATCAAAGAGAATTTCGTCCGTCGTGTTTATATTATTTTAAAACAATAAAAAATATGCGATTCAGAAGTAAAAATAATATGCTATTTTAATAAAATGTACATTGATACATATTTACCATATTAAACTCTATATACTATGTAAGGGAGAATACCGTAAGCCTATATCGTATTAAATATCTCAAAATTTGTAGAAAACATTAAATAAAACCCCATAACATTAATTAAATGAAAGACTTAAGGTTTTATTGGTATGAATCAATAAATATGTAATATAATACGCAAGATGCAAAGTTTGTAACGCTTTGGTTGTACTTTCCGAACTTAATAAAGATAGACCAATGATTAGAAAGCCACTCAAAAATACTAACCACGTTCTTTATTCAGATTTATGAAAATGAAAATTCAATCCCTAATCTACTCTACCAGTGGCAAATGTCCCTAAACACGACTGATCTGCCGCATGATATAATAATTTACGAGGTGCGGCTATTAAATAACGAGACTGACGTTGAATAAAAATTATTTTGATTTCATACACATTTACTTAATATCACTTTCAATACACACCCCTCTTTTATACCTACAAAGTTCCATGCGTTTCTTCCATTGTTCAAAACAGCGTTGCAAGTCTTCTGTCAACTTCTTCAGGACGAGAGCTGTTTCTTTTTCAGCTTCAACGGACTCAGATCTTGTTCTTTTTAATGCATATGTTCTTAGGAAACAGATAGAATTTTCATGGCACAAGATTCAGTGAATAAGGCGGATGGTCTAACATAAGGATGCTTAGCTAGAAATCTCTGGACAGACGATGCGGAATGACGTGTCATTCCTCAATTCGGGTCGCCTTTTCCCTTACTCTTTCGCAGAGTTCGGCAAGGTAGTAATGTTGATTAATAGTTTGTTCTTCCAGAACCCAGTGAAGGTACAGAATCCCATACACATCGAAAACAACAACAATTATCATTGCTTTGAATTTTGATTTGCTCATTTGAGCTTTTTAGGCTGTTGGTGAAAATTGGCTCTTCCAGAGCATGGGTTACAGCTTCGTTTCAGTATCATAAATAAATTTAAAAAAAAAAAAAAAAACTGGATCCGTTACACGTTATTATCCCTTCCAATAAGTTTGGATAATTTTTGATGACATTCAAAGAGTCGGTACAAACATTTTTGAGAGCTTCTTGCTGTTCAAACGGGAGAATTTTAGGCACCATTTTGGCACATTATTTTACATGTTAAAATTGTTATGTAAAATTTGTCATCCGGACTCTTTATCAATTCCTACAATCTTAACAATCGTACGAATACTTAACCGATGGTCTAATTGAACCAGATTACCGATTTTTTTCGATATTGTCATCCGTTTAAGACGTCGGAGGGCGATCCGGGCGTGGATCATCTTCAAAGTCTTCTAGGGTATCCTGAAAGCGCTTAAGCCACTGAAAAACACGTACACATGATAGACATACATTGCCATACAATTCTTTCAGTAAATTATAAATTTCAGTCATGGTTTTTCCAAGTTTCATATGAATTTTCACACCAAATTTCACGGCTTTACAAATTTGTTTACAGAAACGAGAGGTACTGCATTCGAAAGAGAAGGCTTCACGCTAAACAGCTGTCGGTCGCTGGCATTTGGCGCATTCGTAATTCTTCTGTAGCATCATCAGTATCGTTATTTAACAGCAACACTTCGTAGTATTTACTTCGTTGAATCGATTTTCTTATCCTCAGAAGATTTAACCTCTGAAACCACTGAAAAACCACTTGGTTTCGAATCCTTGACCCTTCGTAGATCTTTTCTATGTTCATTTCTAAGGCTCCTTGCTCAGCACAGGTACAGATGTCTCACATAACATACGCTCACTCTCTCTCTACCTCCTCACTACAGTCGCTGCTTATCAATGCAATTCATCAAATCGACTCATTACACTTCAATAATTCTAATCGATTCAATATTAATCACATTTCATTTATTGATAGAGATTTTCTATTCAAGCATTAAATTAAGCAAAACATCATATTAAAGTTTCCAAAGTGTTAGTAGAAGATTAAAACCTGATCGAAGACTTGTTAGATATTTTTTCAGATTCATACACACTTACATGTTTTAAATATGCTTCAGCACTCTATACAAGTGGCACACCATCTAAATTTAGCACAACCGAAACAGAATATAATCTACTTTATATATATATATATATATAAATGTAAATCATACATTTATATATATATATATATAAATATAAATCTCTAAACTGCTCATATATATATATATATATAATGTAAATCATACATTTTTATTTGGGAAAACTGATGCAAGTCGGGTAGAACCATCCTTACATTATTTAAACTAGTAAAGTTGTTTTGATTGATCTTCATGACGTCAGAATGAAGAAAATTTGGCAATCTAAAATGACGGCATAGAATTGTTATGAAATCTTTCAGGAAGCGAAAAATTATAGAAATATCTGAAAATAAGGTATTTTTCCGTTAACCGGACGCAAATTTCACCACGATCAGATTTTTAGTTTGTCGAAGATGTAACGAACCAGTAAGATAAAAAATTTCAAAAATAAAACAACTTTTTTCAAATAAAACTGTACCTTTTTTTTTTAAATTTATTTTTCGGTTAACTGAAGAAATATGGGTTTAGATGCCGTATTCACTTAGATAATATATTTTAATTTTTTCACCTTTATATATCCCAAGAGCTTTTAATTTTTTCGCCTTAATATATACGGTATTTAGTCCTAACTTGGCATTTGGCATGAAAAACTCATGACAAAAAAAAAAAGAAAAGAAAAGAAAAAAACTTAATGGTGCCTATTTGAGTGCATACTACATCGGCACCGATATACTATTACGTCTTATTCCTCCATTGTAGAAAAGTCTCAAACTTTCATCATGCTGAAGCATAGCGAATTTGTTTTCTTGTAAACAAATCAAAAAGGCAATGGTTCCAGTTGCTGTGCCATCGGGAAATAGTTGTTTATGTTAACGATGGTTATTAAAACAATATTTAGCAATTTATTCCTTGTTGCCGGCTAACGGAATGGTACCAAAAAGTAATGTAATAATTTTGCAAATAAAAAAATATATCAAAATAAGTTAAAAGGGGGCACTGGAAACTTATTTATCAGTTTTTTGAAAATTTTTCAGATTTACCACCATATTATTAAATCAAAATTTTATTTTCCTGCCAATTATCAGAAAAAAACCTTATTAATTCAGATTTAGATTCATGAGAGAAACATACAACTTACAAACATTTAGGGTTTTGACTTGCGTCACTTTTCTCTCGGAACACCACTTCTGAGGACCAACAGGTGGCGCTGCATGCACGAGCTGACTGTGTTTTGTTTTCAGTACAAACTGAGGCTGGTGGCCTCGGACAACTTGAACGAGAACCATACGACGGTGGTGATCCACATCAAGGATGTCAACGACAACCCCCCGATGTTCGACCGACCCACCTATGAGACGCAGATCACGGAGGAGGACGACAGGAACCTGCCCAAGAGAGTGTTGCAGGTCCTCCCCTCTCTCTCTACCCTCATCCCCTTTTGGAATGGCACCTCCACTTATCGTTTGGAATGCATTCCCACCCATTCGTCACTTTCGATGAGCGTCTTTGCTTGAAGAATTCCTTAGTCCCCTCGTCCCCCATTTATCTTAATTTTCCTTGAAAATAACATTATGGTAAAACTAATTCTTGAAGGTCTGAACCTATAAAAATGGCTCCAATGCTTTTATTTGCTTTCGATGATACTTTAAAAATATGGACCAATTTCTCTTAAATATCCTCCTTGAATATGTTTATCTTCATTAATGTTATAAGTGCAAAATGAGAAAGTGTATCCTAGGGTTTGTTTCCTAATAATCTCTTGTATTATCATACATAATTATTGTTATTATTTACATTGTCGATGAAAAATAAACGTAGTCTCACTAATATAAAATTCTAACAAAATAAGATCGAATTATAGACCGTAGGGAATAAGCGGACCGTGATGTTTCCCAATCAAGTCAAATAGTTAGAATTTTTTGAAAAAAAAGTTCTTGAGCATCCATTAAAAGTTTAAATAATAAATATTTTATTTCTTATTTTTAATATTTCAAAGTAATTTACTGTAGTAGAAATAACAAATGCTCAATATACTCTTTGCAAGGTTTGTGATCGTTCGTATGGCTTTGAAAACAAAAGTATTGAACAAGTGAATTACATTTTTGTACAGCAGTTCTGCCATATGTTGGCTTATTAACTTAACCAAATCGTACATATTATGATAAATAGAATTATGGTTAGGCAAATCTTTATTTAATGAAATAGAATTCACAAAAATTTTGAAACGTTTTACCGTTTGATATGAAGTTGTACCTTTAAAAATTTGTTATAATAAAGATATCCGCAATTCCCCAATGTTTCAAATTCCCTAATGTCCCCAATATATTTTTATTATTGATCCCAATACTAGAACATCGAAAATATATAAATCTTAATTTTTGTTGTTGCATAGAATTATTCCGAATTGAAGACATTTTAGTTTTGAGTCCTATTCTGTGTATGCCATACACCTCATCCTCAGTACTATTAAATTCAAAATTTACAAATCAATAAAGTTGAAGGAGAGAAAATTAAATTTTATAAGAAAAAATTTAAAAAATCAAAATGAAAATATAAATTTTTTTAAAAAAAATCAAAATGAAAATAATTAGGAATGCTATAGTTTCATAAATTGTGCTCGAAGAGCAGTGAATGACCTAAGTTACTCCCTGGGTAGAAAGATTTGAGAACAAGCCTTTAGATTGGTTGAAAGATTAAGGATGGATTTCACTCAGTCGTCCTTCTTTGTCTTCGTTAAGATTCTATACTTTGGTATTATCCTATCTATTAATGGTGACGTAATAGTATGCTTGGAATTCTTAAGCTGTCGTCCTTCTACTTCATCTTCATGGAAGATTTTATATTTAAAGATACGTTCGTCCCCATTCTGGAGGACGAAGATAACCTTGCATAGAAATTACAAATATCGCCAGCACTGGTAGTTGGAGGCTCTTGCTATAGAAATCTTCAAAATCATCATTCTTGTACCTTATGACGAGGATAAGACGCCCAACCTCCAAATGAAATCATCTAATGAGTTCATTATGGAATCCACTCCCAGTGGATGCGATGCAGTTCTACTATTCTCATAGCGACGAATTGAAAGCGTAACAAAGAGATATTATTCCTCGCAGATCACTCCATTACTCCTCGTTTGAAATTCAAATGTCCCGGATGATCGGTCCAGAGCAAATGTCCTCATGCTCCTTCATCACGTAATTGCTACCAACAATATTGAATAAAAATATTGGAGGATCTCCCTTCCCTTTCAATTCCTGTCTATTTGGGGCGGGTGGTCATTAGTGTTTCTCAGATTAACTCTGTGCAACAGAAGCCTGCGGTAAATTTTGTAATATTTGTCGAAGACAAAGCTGTAATCTCATTTGTACTTGGAGCATATAAATAAAGGCCTAATCTCTGCGGATTTAAATTCGCTATCAATCTCTGATTACATCTTACGTACTCAAAAATATTAAGAAACCTAAATGGATTGTAATAGAAAATCGCATTCGGAGAGGTATGTTAGAACTTTATTGGATATTAATAATTATGGTTAACTATAATATCATAAAAATATATCATGGAAGCAATATTGAGTGAAATAAGTATTAAAATTATACAGGGATATTCAAAATAATTCATTATATTTTGAAATTCCATATTTTCACTAATAAACGACACAGAATGACGGTAATACATGGTTGTAAAGAGAAAATATAGTTTTCCTTACAAATTATATTTTCTTATATATATTTAGTTATTCTATATTCTATATAGTTATATTCTATATAACTTCCTTTAGTTATACGCAAAATGTCAATTCAATATGTAAATTGACACTGTTGTAAAGTGTCAGTGGTGATTGATTGTACAGCAGCAGAAATGCGTTGTTTAAGTTCACTTATATATCTGAGTAACGGTGGCGCATACACATTATCTTTTACCAATCCCTAAAGAAAGAAATCGCATGGGGCCATATCAGGTGACTTAGGTGGCCGGCTGTGTAGCATCTGCTCCAGTGTGACCAATCCAACTGCGAGGTAGCTCCATGAAAGCTTCTAAAACAGCTTTTGTGAAATATAACTTCACGAAGAACTTGGACAAGGGACATCTATAGTTGACTATTAAAAAAACTTCCACAGTTTTCTTTTGTATTTATGAATTACTTGTCATTCTGAATCGTTTATTTTTGAAAATATAGAATTTTGAAATTAGATTATTTGTTTTGAACAACCCTGTATTTGACTATTATAAAAATATCTTCCTGTAATCTCGTTTGTACTGGCAATTGATTGGCGCAACTTAGCCACATTAATTCTTGAGTCATTATTAAATGAAATAGTCACTATAGATTTAAAGCTGAAATTAATCTCTGATTATAGCTTATGTATTCAAAAATATTAATAAACTCGAATGACTTTGTAAAAAACAAATTAAGCCGCATTTGAAAAAAAGTATATTATAACTTTTTTGGGTATGAATAATTATAGTTATTTATATTTCATGGAAGAATTACTGAGTAAAATCGACAAAAGCGTTAGAATTATCTTAAGTATTTCTAGAATATCTTGTGTATGATGTAAGTGTATTTTAATGGTAAGACACACATACTCACAAATACACATCCAATAAAAGAGTATATTGAGCTTGACAATATAAATAAAGTAATAACTTTAAAAGCAATAATCTTCGAAACTGCTTTCATAACATTAAGTATAACACATCGGCATACCGGTCTAATGAAGAAAACACAACTTATTCAGTCAAATTCAATTTTAATCATCAACATAGTTTCCCTCAAGAGCGATACAATCATTCTTGCGCTTCTCTAACATTTCGATACCTTTCTTGGAGAACGATTTATCTTTGGCCTCAAAATAGACGTTTGTTTCGGTGATTAGCTCCTGATTCAATCTAAATTTCTTTTCGGCGAGCATTTTTTTTTAGTTATGCGAACAGGTAATAGTTGCTGCGGGTCATATCTGGAGAATAGGGTAGGTGCGGAAGCAATTCGAATTGTAATTTGTGAAATTTTGCAATCGTAGCCAAAGACTTGTGACACGGGTATTGTCTTGGGGAAAGATCACTTTCTTTCTTTCCATATGGGGCCGTTTCTTCAAAATTTTCTCTTTCAAACGATCCAGTTGGGCCATGTAGCGATCGCTATTGACTGCCTTGCTAACAAAATACCGTACGCATCCTAAAATACTGACGCCATAACTTTACCAGCACTCTGTTTCGCCTTTGGGCGAGATTCGCGTCTGCTGTCCACTCATCTGACAGCCGATTTGACTCTGGTGTATAATGGCAAATCTAAGTTTTATCCATCGTTACGTATCGGAGCGTTATTGTTTTTGATCTACTGTTAGCACATGCGACACCCTCTTCGAAAACAGTTTTATCAGAGACAAATGTTCATGCAAAATAAAGCCTACACATTCTTTTGATATATTTAGAGTGTCAGCTATCTCCTGCATTTTCTATTTACGGTTTGTTAAAATGATTTTGTGAACTTTTTTGATGTTTTCCGGTATAACCACCTCTTTTGGGCTACCAGAGCGTGATGCATCATCAGGGTTCGTACGATTACGTTTAAATTCAGCAAACCAGTCGATAATGGTCGATTTTCCTGGTGCAGAATCCGGACAACACTTATCTAGAAATGCTTCCGTTTCAACGGTGTTTTTCCCATCAAAACGTATTGTTTTATCAACACACGATTTCCCCCCACTCATTGTTTTGAAAATAAAAAAAGTTATTTCACTAAAACCACTGTAACTTTTGAGCCAAACGTAAGATCGTCATAAAATTTTTAGCTACCTTTTGAAGATTAGTACTTCATAAAAAAAATATTAATTTTGTGTTTGGGGTGCAATCCGTGAGTCAGACCGGGAACTGATCAGCCGATGTGTTATTAAAATTAGTTTAATAACAATAAATAGTAAAACTGCTTTTAAAATAATAAGTATTAAAGCATAAACTTTAACAATAAGTAATTTTCACATTAAATAAGTATTAAAACTTCTTTCAAAACAAATATAAAACTGCTTTCATAACAATAAATATTAAAATTGCTTTCAAAACAAATAAGTTGCAAAACTGCTTACAGCAATAAGTAAGTAAATAAAACTGCGATCTAAACAATGTGCACAAAAACTGAATTTTAAAATCATTTGCTGTAAAAGTGACTCTAAAATAAATCAAACAAATACTTTTAATTTTATCTTTTGTCAGAAAATGAAACAGAGATAATGTGGAAAAAAACCTCAAATCCCATTTGCCGCTGTTTTGAAAATTTACTCAAAATAAATTAAAACGTCGATCCGAGCGAAAGAATTTTCTTTCAAAGAATTTTCTGGAGTACTTTATGCAATGACGCCCACTGAAAGACGAAAACGGTTGAAATATTTTAGTTCCATTTTTTTAATTTCCTGTTTTTCTTTTAGTTTTCCCCGAATGACAACGAATCCGTACAAATCTGAGTTGAATTGTTTTGGAACTGACGCATGACGTTTTAATTGCGTTTGTTTTAGTTTGTGATGAAACTTTATTTGTTCTGATTTTTTTTATCATTTTGCTTGAGTTTGAATGTTTAAAAATAGTGGTATGTGGTTTTATTTTTATTTGCACGTGCATGTGATTTCTTTTTCTTTTCGTTTGGCGACGTTTCTAGTACAAATTGACGCTAGTGGCGTCCGACGGCCTCATGGAATCCAGCACCCTGGTGGTCGTGAAAATAAACGACGTCAACGATTTGGCACCCAAATTTGAGCAGCCTTCGTATATCACCACCATCTTGGAAGAAGACGCGGAAGTCTTGCCAAAAAGTGTACTCAAGGTAATGGTACAGAACCACATATTGACGGAATAAGGGTTACCAACTGGACATTTTACACAAAAAAAAATAAAAAAAAATCGGCTTTTGTTATGTAACATATAAAGAAGGGGAAGTATTAATCATGAAAATTTAATTGGTAAAATATATTGTAAGTATAAAATGCAAGACATTGTCATCTAAATTAAAGGTGCTCGAATAAAAGTCATGAAAGTTGATACAATTCTTGCCAAACTTACACCAATCATTTCCACATTCCATTTACACCAATACAATCACCATTTGGCGACTTTTATGTTATCTTTATTTTTACTTTATTTATTTTTGGCTTAGCGAAAATGATCTGCGAGATTTTTCACGTGTAATAAATGAAATAATGTGTATATTCTCTCTCTCTCTAGCAAATATTTAAATATATTACTTAAACTTCACTTTAAATAGATAAATGATTATAATTCTTTTATATTTGTTAATTTTTTAATAGTTTTTTTTTTGTGCCCAATCTAAATTGCTTTATAACCTCATTCTCTAACAGCTACATAACGTTAACGAACTTTAAGGAAATAACTTCACATAAGTCATTAATACAAGAATCATTGTGCCTTCTTTAATTTTGTATTACAACAATAACCATTAGTAGCAATAAGTAATAAAAGATGTTAGATTGTGGTGATAAAATGAACACATATAATTAATCAATATCATCTTAGAATTAGAATATGAGCATATCTAGATTATTGTATACCTTAAACAAGTATATACAAGTTCCCTATAATACGGAATGTCCTAATATATTGAAAATCTTACGAATTCTTCTGCTAAGTAAAATCCTTTGCTATTACAATGAGTTATAAGGTGTCTGCAAAATTTCGTATTAACAATTCGAGAAATTGATATACAAAAACAAAAAGTTAAAAGCAACTTTACTATTCAAATAGTAAAAAGTACTTCTAACTTAACGTAAGGGGGAAAAAAACTTTGAACTTACATTTACAACGAATGCTCAGAACGTCCATCCCTTTTTCCGATTTCGCTTGCACGCATTTTAAGACACACATTTCATTATTGTGGGAAAGATTTCTTGCATCCTTTGAGTAGTAAGCCAATATTTGAATTAGAGAGGAGTTATTTTCGTAATCATTGTCAAACATACAAAACCTTTAAGTGTGCTGACTGAAACAAAAGTCAGGGAAGTAATAGATCAAAGAAACGAGAATATATACACCAAAAATTTCTTACATTAGTCGAACGCAAAAAAAAAAAAAAAAAATCCTCTAGTACATCCATGGTTTTTCATTTACATGTGACATATTGCACTGTCTTCTTCAAACCTAGAATCTCTCCCAATCTCTCTCAGGAGCTTAACTTCTATAGGAAAGTACGGGTATCATGATCTAGAGGCAACCAAGTGATCTTTTTTTCACCAACGTGTTTACTATTGTTGATGAGCATGGGTGAAGCGTTCCTTCGATATCCTAGAGATTCTATTCTACTTTCAGTCTTCGTTCTTATCAACAAATTATTTACATTTTTTGCTTTTTTTTACCCTTACATCTAGGTCATATACATATTGTTTGGCCCAGCATATTGCCAGATACCTCAACTTATTACCGCCATAAACTCCAACTTTCACTCACACATTTTGATTTAAGGCAACCTGATCTTTAAATTCGAATTAACTTGCGATATCTTCTGGTAAACAAACACTTTTAACAATTTCACTCACCTTTTGCTTTGAAATGAGGGAATTTCTTTTTATTTGGTCTCTTTGAATAAGTTCTGCCAAAATTTCCTTTGTCTTGTAAAAAAAAAGGATCAATTTTTACCGTAAATGATCGATTTTTCAAAAAATAAGTTATTCGAACTCTCTCAGTCACAAACTTACCCGTGTGGTGAACGGGTGTAAAAGAATGGTCCCACTGTAGCTCATGCATGTCGTAAGGGTCGACTAAAATCGGTACCCAGTATCTGAGGGTATTACCTTCTATTGGTAGATGCGGGCATAATGATCCCGAGACACCCTAGTGATCTTTTTCTTTCCCATTGGGTAATCACGGGTGACGCGCCCCCGAGATATCCTAGCAATCCTTCTCTATTTTCAACCCTCCTTCTTGTCAACCAATAATTTACCTTTCCCCCTTCTTTTTTCACATGTCTGCATCACAGTTTTACACTACTAGCTTTACTTTCTCTCGCTTATCTTGTTTGGCGCAGCATGGCCATATCTGGTTCTTGCGCCAAAAAACTTCACCAGCAATATCACACATCACACCGAGTCACAATTTGTTTCAAAAAAATTGATGCTCTACTGGATTCAGAACCAATTCTTGCTTACTTAGTTGAAAAGATACTTCTATGAATAGGTAGTGCTTTATTTTACAAATTGATAAAAGGTAATTAGAATATAACTAACACTTAATTACAGAAAGTACTTTGAAACATAAATATATCATTGCTACGGAAAATTTTATACAGAAACAAGGTTTATATATCGGGTATAAAAACAAAAAAAAAAAAAAAAAAAAAAACACAGTTGGTAACCCTTAGCCGATGGGAATAGTTTTGGTGAAGGGTATTGTCAGCAAGATATTTTGACGCATGCGTTGTATCTCTCATTGGTCATGTTTGTCACATTTTGTAAACAAATGCAAAGTTTTGACTATATTTATGTTAGAGTGTTTATACACAGCTCTTTATGGGTTTTTTTTTTGCATGAAAAACCTGATTGCAAAATTTTTATTTTGGTTTTATTATTACTTGAAAATAATAAACAGAAGAGTAAGAGATTGTTGTGCATTCTTACTAGTGGTTGGTGATGGATCGTTGCTCATCACTTGACCGTTCGAAAAGAAGGGGTCCGTTGCCAGTAGCACTCGTGTTGCTTTTGAGTGTGAGGTTAATAATAGCATTGTCGATACTAGTAGATCAGTACCCGAATCTACGAGGACGGTTCAGAAAGTACTCATGTTAGGAATAATTAAAAATGAGAATTGGACAACTCACTGTTGTTATTGTCCATCTATCACCTTACTTTTTCATAAGATGCCCATGACTACGATACCTTTTGCATCCCAAAAAATCGTCGCCATTACTTTTCCGGTCAATGGGATCATTTTCTCCATCTTTGGAGCAGATTCTCCTGAAGCAACCCATTGTTTTAATTGCTACTTGGTTTCCGGTATTTTATGATGAATCCAGGTTTCAGCAGCCGTGCTAGTCACGATTACCTTAAGGTTATGCTTGTGAACTCACGGCTGGCTGGTTTCCGTCAAGGTTCGAGTGCTGAAACCACTAAAGACCCATAATGAGTGCGCCTGATGAACTTTTCGAGACTCCAAGCTGTCCCGTTGTTTGGATTGGTTGGAAGTCCAGAGTATTAGCTCAAGTAACGACTTCCTCACTTGATTGAGGCTCAAAATAACGATGTCCATCGCCAAATGTTCCTCGCGTTGCTTCTACGAGGTTGATAAACAGTCAATGGATGAATCTCAACCATGATAATTTTCTCAAAATGACGAAAACTCGTCTGGCATCTATCAAAACTAACATATGAACTAATTGGATCCATTTAACAGATGGCAACACCCTCTTTTGTCAATACAGGTATTTTTTGAACCACTTTCGTAGTGCGTTATAAATCAAACCGACTACTTTGGACTTATACCAAAAGCCATAATTATGATTTAATTTTTTTCTTATTATTAAATTTTTAAGCACGAAGGAATATAACATAATTTTAATATCAGTTTATGAAACACTTTATTTTATCGAAATCTTTGCAAACTTGCTCCCTTATTTAAAACATCTTGTTTAATCTTAGGAAATAAATTTTATCTCCGATATTCTACAGTTAGACTTGTAAATTGCGATTATTGTTTGATGGCTAATGATTATCGCCTGTGTAGCCTAAAGAATGCTCATTACGTTGAATAGAAGGCCATTCATTCGACACTTTTAAGTTTAAAATTGATGTGTTTATGTATTGTGTGTTTTATGTTTAGCACTTCATGTTTATAGCACCTCTGCTTGGTAATTTGTTTTTATTTACCGTTTTTTATGTGTCTCTTTTTTGTTTATTATATATGTGAGTGTTTATTAATGTGTACATATCACCGCTAAATTAGATTTTAAAGTGATTGGATTATTTTTGTAGCATGATATTAAGATAAATTTGCTACTTTAGCTTTATTTAATTCAACAATTTCATAAATTGTTTTAATAAAAAACGGTTCAATTTAATACATATTTCTCTTTTAAGTAACGAATTTTGAATCATAGTGTTAAAAATCATGTTCAAATGTAATCCAAAAATTATGTGATTATTATTTTAATATATAATAAAGACTCAGATAATACTTACATCATTTTAAAGTCTTAAAAAATACACTTATTTATATTTTACGAGTTATTAAAATATTTTGCTATTCTTTTTAACTAAAAATGTGTTGAAAATGAACCTTCCGTTAATAAAATATGGAAATGTGAACAATTAAAATTAATATTATCATACTAACCTTTCTTTCCTGCATAAAACGAGTGTTTTAGTTGTTGAAAATTATGTTGATCATTTATTATAAGTTACTGGTTGTAAACATACAGATCGTCTCCCTATTCTTTGCTATCCAATTCTTTTATTCTGAAAAAACAACACTAAATTATTATTTATCAAAATAATAGATAATTTCAATTTCATGTTATTTCATGAGTTATAATTCCAGTTTAACTGCTGCAACTTCAACTATTCTAAAAAGGTATACTGCTGTGTTCAAAAACTACCTGAATTTCATTCATAAAAAATATTTGTATTCATATTCAACAATCATGCACTAAAATTTCCTTCAAAGTGGTCTCTGCCACACATTGCTCCTGTCACCGTCGAAAATAGCGCTGGAACGCCTCTTTTAAGATGCTCTGTCAGCGAACTGAGTTGGGTCTCTTTCCTCTTGGTTTGTTTCCTTTTAGGTAATCGCCAAGCTTTAAACAAAATATAATGCAATAGCTTTGCTGCTTCACACTTCACCCAATGATTCGGACAGTCGGCAGCAGCGCTAGAACACCTCTTTTGAGCTCCACTAGTCCATCGCAATTTCACTGGACTGAAATCTCTTTCAGAGCAGTAGGCAGTCTGACAAAGCACAATTGTGCTGTAATTGGCCTGGAAACACTGAAAAATTCTGAAATTCTTTATACCAGTATTATGCTCATTGCTTAATCTCCAAATTTTATTGAATCTTGTAGATCGTTTCCATTTAGGAATCGCCAAGATTTACACAAAATATAATGCAGTAGCATTGCACATTTTTTTATATCAATTTGACGAAAACGAAACTCCGACGGCACTCCTTACACTTTTTGCCGACTTCTGCTGAGAGGGAAAATAAACGTATTCGCTTAAGAATTCTCTACATAAATGCGCAAAACCACCTCTACCTAGCTTCACTTGTTGAAGTGCGAAAAATTGTGGTCTGATACTTTTTGAATACAGTAGCATCTTAACAATTTATTCAGTTATGCGTCTGGGAACTATTCACTCATATTCTCGTTCATTACCACGCTTTCTCGGGTTTTTTTTTTTGAACATCAATACTTTGTTTTTATTGTTTTCGGACAGGTATATGTATAGTACTCGTTCTGTAATCCGGCAAGTATCGGACCTGAGCAACTCCCCTCCCGATTTACTGGAAAATAATAACTCGTTTAAACTGCCTAAACTATGTATTGTTGTATGAAATTTAATAATATGTAAACCAAGTATCACGCACGAAATAACCAAAACTACAAAAAAATGTACTGTTTTGTATTGATATCCTACATAAGTAAAATACATAAAATGAATTTCCATTATCTTCTGCTTTTCTATTTTTCCACTTTTTTGCCCTTTCAATACTGATTCTAGATGTTTCAACGCTAGGGTGTCAGTTGCAGAGAAACAATTTTCTTTTCTTCAGGCAATGGATATAGCAAAGGAATTATGGTATTGCTGAAAAACTGTCGTCACTTGTCCGCTTTTTTTTTCATCTGATATTAAAGTCACGTCTTCTGTTATGTCATCATCCGTACGAAACTAATTTTCTACTTCGTCACCGATCAGTCATTCGCTTACGTCGTCTGTTGTCAGAATATTATTATAATCCATAAGAGTTGCTTTTTCGATCTTAAATTTGATTAATTTATGTGTTCCCTTTTTCAAGTCGCTATAAAATTTCTTTTTTTTTTTTATCAACAGGAGATAAAGATTTTGATTAAGTTTACATCATATTGATATTTTTTAAGCACAACATTGCATACATACATAATTACTATGATGAAGTACTGCACTTTAGAGAGCAAATGCCATACAATCACTTTTCTGAATAAGGATGGACAGAGCATTTTAAGCCCTTGCAGCGGTCGTTAACCGCAACAAGCAGTGTCTGTTTGGGTAAAAACGCCAAATTAATGGAAAGACTGGAGAAGTGAAGAGTACCGGATTATGGTGGGTGTACCGTAGCGAGAGATAAATGAAAAAAAATGTACGCTTATATTATTAATAAAACGTAAATTGCTTGTTAGGGAAAGTTAGAGAAATTGGCTTAGGAAAAATTATCTGTGTTGTGGAAAGTTAAGAAAAATTCATAAAACAGAAAAAAAAAATAATAGTAATTAAATGTCGGTAAAGTAGCAACAAAAATACCAACCTCCAAAATCCAAAATCATTACCTCTGAATAAACATCAGCTTTGCGAAATCTTATTCTTGTAAATTATTAAGAGCAGACACGAAAAATGGTACCGCATGTATGGTTTAAGAATAACAAAGTGAAACGATGATGGTAATTGAGATATCTGCCACGAAGAAAAATGAGCTTATTGATGCCGAGTCTTATTAAAAACTTTATTTAAAAAATAAAAGCAATAAAAGTCATTCTAACAATGAGATATCTGTTAACTTATGTATCTGTTTACGCAAATAAAGCCTCATTTATAAACGTGAAATGATCATGTACGAACTTTTAGTAATCAAAAGCAGTGCATTTGCATTTGCAGGAAGGGTACTTATCTTCGGGTACTTCTGACGTAAAATCCACTGTATTTATAAGAGTGAAAATTTGCAGAGTATTTATGAACATAATAATCTATATACTGAAAATAATTAAAATTTCAAAAATTAAAATTTAATAAAATTTTCAAAAATTTAAACTGTATGATACAAATTTCCCTTAAATTTTATTCAAATAATGTACAAGCCCTAAGCTGCGCGAGTGTTTAGTAGAAAAAATTATTTGAAATATCAGTACTATGGATAAAGTAGATTTCGAGGAAGAATCCTAAACAAATACATTTTGAGCGAAATACAGTTACAATTTTTTTTAAATTAAATTTTCTAGCATTCTGTTTGTCAAATTATCATAAATAATATAGATCTATGGAATCAGCGAGATACTCTCTATTTTCAGCAGCAAAATAAAAAAATATAAATGAAGGATTTTAAGGTATCAGTTATATTAGTATAGAAATGAATATTACAAGCATTTCATTCTGTGACAAGTTTTTTATTCAGTATACTGTATCAGAAAAATGTACCGAACACCAAAAAGAGAGAATTAATTTCAGATTTTTTTCTGCGATTTTCGTCAAGCAAGGAAATGTTCCATATTTAACTCAGAACTCACAAAACAAAAAGAATTTCAATTACTTCAAACAGCAAAATTGAAGTTAGATTTTTTTTTCTTCAGAATCTTACTTTACATTCTATTTCAATAACAGTTGCCTTATTTGATCTTTTCCAGAAATCTGACGCTAGTTAAATTCTTTATCTAAGAGAAAACTTTATCAAGGGAAAAAATGGCATCTTGCAAAAAAAAAAAAAAAAAAAAAATCCATTACTTTGGCACGAATTGAAGGGATCTATTCTCTCATTCTCCGATCAAAGGCAAAACGTTCCAACTCAAATATAGAATTTCGAAATGCCGAGTTAGACGAAAATATATATTAAATTTTAGCTTTTCGGTTACTTTATATACATCTGAAGCAAATGGAGTCAGAGTTTCTTACTTTTCTTTCTCTTTGCAGCTCAATTCCTTTTAAGAATGCTATTTTTTCCTGCCAAATTCCTTCTCAGTATTACGAAAATATTGTATTTTAACCGCAAGGAAAAAAAAAATATGAAAAAGAATTTTTTTTCTCCTAAAAGCTTTTATCGTCGTAAAATTTCAATCATAAAGGATTGACTCTCTTCTGGAAAATTCGAAAAATTGATTTTTTTTTCTCCCTGCCTTTTTTAAAATTCCATTTCGTAGTTCGGTTTCTGGAATTGTATCGATATTTTGCTATTCTTTTTACGAATGAGCGTAAGAAGAATATTCTGTCACCCTCAATTGCCATTCTTTGGAGAATTTTCTTAGAAGCAATTTCGAACATTTACGTAATTACACTTTTTTTTGTCCTTTGTCTTCTTTTTTTTTTAAATGTTCCATTTATAACGGAAGGCATTTTTCGTTGATTTAGCGAAATATTGATGGCCTTTCATTAAATCTTTTATTTATTGCTTTCGCGTCAAAGTGCGGTTTCTCTGTGATTTGCATATCCCTGCGATTTCTTAACACCAAAGTCGAATTTTATTTTTTCATTCTTTCTGCTACACTGTGAAAATGTGCAAGTTATTCAAATATGGCTTTTCTTACTATTTTTTGCTTTGACTCACGGGTGGAAATTGACTATTAAAAAAAATGACGCTGAGGAAGCAAAATATAATTGAGAATGTTTTAGAATTCTATCTTAGATAATAATGAGGTAAATTAGCTGAATCATCAATCCTTAAACCCTACCCATTAACTTTTCTCTCAATTCTATTCCCCCTTGTCCTTAATTTTTAATTTCAAGTTTAATACTCGTAAGACCTCGTTGAGAGCTTCAGATGCGTCTCTAGACGACAGAACAATAAATGAAAAGACTTAAAACAAGATCATTCTTACACATACTCAAATTGAGAACACGCGAACCAAAATAAACACATTTTCCTTTATTTATAAGTTAGCTCTCTAGATAATTTGAGTAACATTATACAGGGTGTTTCCGAACTAACCATTAGGTTTTAAATTATTATATAAATATACTATATAAAAATATAAATTACACTCTTCAGAGCTAAGAAGAGGAAGAATATACGTATTGTATTCTTATGCTTATTATTCATTTTATTTACTATGATATACTGGATTACACAATTGTCACAATTACGACTTAGTTTTCGGAGATCAGCCACAATGAAATTCTAGTCCACTTTAAAAACTGTCCGAATTCGAAATAGTTCGATATATGGAAATTTTATTTGATATACAGAAACTGTTTTTGTAATGAAAATTCAAGTTTCCAGAAAAAAAATTCGATACGTAATGCATCTTTATTTGAAAAGGATCAATGCATTTTACAATCACTTATTTCATTTGCAACCTTTGTTACAAATAAGCCAACTCAGGAACTGTTGCAAACTCAAATGGCTGCATTTTACCAAGAGTGTTTGCCTTTCACCCCTTCCCTCCAAATACGAAAGAATAGATGAATGTAAAAAGGCGGATAATAATAAAAAAGTATAGAGAAAGAGAAGTCGTCCTATACATTTTTCACATTCTAAACACCCAAGGCTTACTTTTTTTTTTCAGCCTTCCCAAATTCCTGAATTCATTCGACGCGGAGCACTCTACATCCCCACACGTGTGTAGATGTAGATTTGTAAAGAACAAGTCTTGGTCCGATTTATCATCGGCAATGCTGCATTATGTATGAAAGCCAGAAAAGAAGAAGAAAAAAGATCTTTTCTAGGCAAACTTTTTTTTCTTTCTTTCTCATTTTTGGTATTTCGGCTGTGTGTAAATCTCCACTCCCGGTACGTTGGAAGGACCTTGTTAGCTCTCACGATTCTTCGAAACCTAAACCCTCCTCCAGAAAAATGTTTGACGAAATTCTTCCAAAAATTTTTCCCGGACGACTTTTTCATTTATTTCCAGTATACTTTTCTACTTTTAGGAATGGCAATATGTTTTCCTTCTAAAAATTGAAAGGAATTATTTACACATTCTTCAATAAGAAGCAATGTTCCATGTTCTTTTATGGAATAAAAGCTCTGGCAATGGAATAATTTCTCGATCACACAAATTAAAGTAACTTAGTATAACTGAGAGAACACAGAGTTTTATTTTACTCTAATTTTAATTTCGAATAAGTATTTGGGTCTCGCCCACATCATAGAGGTCGTGTTGTCTATAATTTTTTTTCTTTCTCACTTACATAACTCTCTGAAGCCTCTCTCTCTCTCTCTCTCTCTCTCTCTCTCTCTCTCTCTCTCTCTCACACACACACACACACACTGTGTGAGTGTATGTATCAGAGTCAACAGAGTCAATAGTCGTGATGATTGAACATGCAGAATTGTAAATTCTTTTTACAAAATTTGTCATTGTCAAGAATTTTACTAGAATGCATAACCTTTAGAGAGTTTATCATATTATAACAATAATTGAGTTTATTTTTTCAGCCGTGGTAGTTGAAGGGTCATTTCAACGACGTTTCTGTCTAGTTTTAGGTTCGACTCTAGATTCAGCTAAAACCCATCGAGTAGAGGGGTTTGGCAGCGTTAAATCAGTCAGCTTAATAAAACGTCGGTAAAAAACGGGTTATTTTAACATTGGGTTTTCTTTCAAACTTTGCGTAACAAAGTTTGTTTTTTCAAAAAAAAAAAAAATTAAATTTTTTTTTCATTAATTTTTTAACAAAATAATAATTAACAAAAGAGAATTTAAGCAACGGTCTCTTCCCTTTAGCGACGGATTTAGCGACAAACTTGGCATAAAATTTATTTCTTTAAATAATTAATTTTAATCAATTAATTTTTATTAATTATAATTAAATTACCGTATTGTCATCCAAAAGAATCTCGTATAGAACATTTCAGCTCAATTGAGCTCTTTAAAATGTGAGAAAAAAGCTTTTAAAGTTTTGACCCAGACATACATTGTGAGTAGAAGAAAACCCATTAAAAAAGAAATTAGAAAATGAGAAGCTCAGGTATCATCTTTGTCAGTTGACTGAGGTTAAGTAGTCCGTTGTCCATTACGTACAGTCATCGGGTTACTTCTAACTTCGACGTTATTAAACAATCATCATGAATAAAATTTTATCCTTAAGGAAGAAACATCTTTTAGTGAGCACCCGAGTGATAATTTCTGTTTCCAAAGTCATTCGCTGTCTTTGGGCGATACCGTCCTGAAACACGCTAGTGATTTCACCCTATTTTCGACTTACTTCTTATCATTTAATGCCTTTATCTGTTTAATACTTTGTTTCTAAATGAATCGTTTATAAATTGTCAATCAGAAAATCGAAGACAGTTTTCGATACATAATTAAATCAATTTTCTCCTTATTAAAAGATCCGAACCAATTTTTTTCAATTTATTTCGCATAGACTTCTATTAAATTTCCTTATCAATCGCTCCCTGTATTATTGTCCGTTTTGCCTTTTCCTGACAGGTCTGTGAGTTGGTTGCCATTTGCTTCGTAGAAAATCATCGCCCTCACTTACAGGATGAGGTCGTCTTGATGAGATCGTCTTCTCTCTCTCTCTCTCTACGTGGCCGAAAAGGGGGAGTGATCTCGAGTTCATGGACGGCGTTTCTTCCATCGAGTTGGAGATTCAAATCCTGATACCATTGGAAACCCTTCGCATAAAGGAGAGATAAACGTTAAATTTGCCGAGGCTTAATGTCTTCACGTTGTGATAATGAGGACATTTGGAGAGTGGGGAGCCAATTCAGATGTTGTCCTCGTCACTTAACCGAGGTCCAAAATGACAAGGTTCATCGGTCGCCTTCTCTGGAACATTTTTTTCTGGAAGTAACTCATTGTTTTGGTTGTTGCTGGGTGTATAGTGATGAATCCAATCTCCACAACATTGACAATTCGGCGCAGTCGTAATCATAACCAGAAAGGTTCAATTTTGTTTAGGATCCGTTTAAATTTTGGCAAGACATAATAGAAACATTAAATTGCCTTAGCTACGCTGTCTATCTTTAAAAATGTGTACTTTTTGAATTAACGTCGTATATACTGTACTTCGCATATAACGTTGTTCAAATCTCTCGAAAATTCTCAGAAGAACAGGCCTCAAAACGTGAAAGACAGACATTTAAAAATACGTTCTTTAGTTAAAACATTTAATAGCCTCTGGGTAATAAATTAAAAGATGGGGCATTTAAACTTGAACATTTCGCTTACGTTCTTCTTTATTTCGGTCTCTGTTTCGCTATTAGCAATTAACTTCCAATTAAAAATGCTTTTTTAAAATGTTTATTTTGTTTCCAACACTTTGTCTTTAAGAGCAAAAAAAGTCCTGCAGCTACAAATGACAATTACGAATTTAAAACTTTTCCATTTACCCAGCGCTAAACATCTTCAATAATTTGATTAAACGCAACGATGAAGCGTTTGTTACTTTTTTATTTACCCTCCAAAAATTGCGCTTTAAAAGGTATTTTAAGACAGTCAAGAAAAACACACTGTAATTTTTTTTTTTTTTTTTTTCCATTTTCTCATAATGGATTGGATATTTTTTCTTCTTGTTTACTTTTATATAAGCTTACATTTTTTTCCTCCAAGTAATGCCGTTTTTAAAATGACAGGTAGTTCTTCGGAAAATAAATTGAAATAAAATCGTTTTGAGAAAAGAGATAGAAAAAAAAAATATATTGACACCGATTTAGTTCGCTTCGAATTGAAACCATTCCATTTTGAGATTTTTTTTCTTATTAAAATTATATAAAAGAAGGAGAACAAAAGAGTATTGGTTAAAGGATTTGACTTTTTTAAAGAAATCATATGTGACCTTGTTTCTTATATCATTTACAAAAAAGCAAGCTATTGTTATATTCCAGAAAAAATATCAAATATTTTTTTGATGGAACATTTCATGTCTGATATACTTTCAATCCTTTTTTTTATTATATGACTTGAAATTCTTTTTTTTTTTTTCCCTATTTGAAAGGATTTTCATTAATTTTGCACTTATTGGAAATTCAAAAAACAAAGAAAAAAATGCTCTTTTACTAAATGACGAATTGATTCAAGGCCTAGTTGAATATTGCTTTATTTCGCTTTATCTAAGTCATTTATTAGTTCTTTGAATTTAAAAAAAATACACAAAAACTACTGTAAGATTGTTTTTCCAGATATGGAATAAACGGAATTTTTTAAAGCTAAATTTTTACATTAGATTTATCATTTAAGTTGAAAGGTTAGCGCATAAGAACCACGAGGGGGCATCAGAAAGTAGTGTTTCCTGTTTTTCTTTGAGGAATTTTAAATATACTACGGCGGATCTTTCTCTTCAACAACGACGACAGAAGTTAACAATTGACCCGACAGAGGATTTATTTGCTGACTCGATTGTATAGGGAGCATCATGAGATCCAAAGAACACTTTCTCCGGACCAAAATATGGGCAGTTCAAGCCTTCCTCGTTGACCAAAGTCCATCGGTGGTTCACAAAGGGGTAAGAAAAAGACCCTACTCCCTAAAACCACCCAACACATCTTCATGCCGAAGTGGTGACTCAGAACTTGAAGATTAGATGGGAGTAGAGCTTAGAACTATTGGTTGTGTATACCCCCTATGTAAACTAGCTTCTGTGTATCTAAGATACCCACTCATAAATCATGATTACGATGCACGCGCCAAATAGACCCGATATCTCAAATACAGACGAATGGAAACTATCCAAACAACGCTCAACACTACAAGGAGGAGATGTATATCAATCGCAGAAATACTTGAGAAAGCAATCTTCGATAAAAAAAAAATATATCGTTCAGAAAATCCCTCTTCGCATCATCACAATGATACTAGAGGGGGGAATATGCGACGGATCTCTTCAACAACGATGACAGAAGTTAAAACACCATCATGCTACCTTTTCGATTTAGTTGTTTAAGGCATCTACAAAAAAGACCGGATGAGTTTTCTCTGGACCGACAGATCGAGGATTCAATTCTCCACGTCACAAGCGACAACAGACCTCTTCGCCACCAGATGACAAACTGTCCATAAAATCACTCGTGCCGAAATACAATTAAATCACTGTAGCATGTATGTGGGGTAGTATTCTCCCATTTATTTATCCCCTTATATTACCCAATTTCCCCCCATAATAGCCTTGTTGAGAAATTTATTGTAATTTAAGTCTTGGCAATAAAAAGTTGTGTTTCAATAATGAAGTCAACTTTTGATTGCTTGAACGTCGTTTTCGAGGGAAAGCGTCATGCTTGAAGATATTTAAGTTTACGATACAAAAGGAAGTCAGAAGGACTATAGATGAGAATATGGCAGAATTTTCCAGTGACAGAATTCAAATGATTTCGTGTCACGAACCGTATGTAGCCTTGCGGTTATCATGCAATATCAGAACTCTCCGGGACAGTAAACAAGGTCGTTTGTGATGAATAGTCTTCTTAAGTTACTCATAGTATCAGTGTCATATACTACAGTGATTTTGCAATAGATTTCAGTAGCTGGCTTCTCTTTAGGCCACTTTACTAAAACACGGAATTTCTGCTACCTTGGACAAATTTGCTTTATCTGCTCGCCATTTTACATGGATGTCACATGTGTTGGCAATGATTATTCCAAACGAGTAAGTGATATGAGAACTTTAATTACTACTATGAGACACTATCGCCATCTTTTGGTGATTATTTGAGCAATCCATTGAGGATAATGAAATAAGTAACATTACTTGCTAATTTTTCCCTTCGTATTTAGTGAAAAAGATAGTCCTAATTTTTTTTCGATACTTTTCCCTCACTAACTCCTGAGGTTTTTTTTCCATTGGAAAAATTCTTTGAAAATACAAATCAATTTGTTTTTTGAGAATATTAATTTGAAACTTAAGCGTGTCTAGAGGGTTAAAGTTTAATCAAATTTCATTTTGTTTATTTTTTCTAATTTATTTATATTTTTTTAGGATTATTTTTAGTATTTTAAATCGAAAATATTTTTGTTGAGTCTGTTCTTCAGTCTCATTATGTGCGTTTGCTAAGTAATTTATGAAAAATATACATTACAAAATAAGGGAAATTACTCTTTTTTGTAAAGTGTCAGTCGAGATAAAAACCTGCCTCTTTTCTCTCGTAAGTACGTTCC
Source organism: Nephila pilipes (assembly GCA_019974015.1). Taxonomy (NCBI): domain Eukaryota; kingdom Metazoa; phylum Arthropoda; class Arachnida; order Araneae; family Nephilidae; genus Nephila; species Nephila pilipes. The sequence goes on from BMAW01036535.1 coordinate 249,521, forward strand.
AACACGACTGCAAAACAGAACTCAAACTCGAACACAGTTCATTAATATTTTTTCTAGTTATGAAAATATACAGTATTACTCTCTCTTAAGTCTACTTTCCCTCAACATGCTTCATTTCTAGTTTAGAATGAAAATCAAATTTCTGGCTTACCAACTCACGCAGGTTTGCGTGAATTTAATCACAATTTGGCACAGGACGTTTTCTCCGAGACATCGGGGGATGGTTTTCTACCCCGGACCCTGTGGAGGGGGAAAGAGTTGTAGGTGACCTTGAATGCCATTGCTGTTTCGAACCCTCGTCCAGAGGGTCCGAAGAAAAGTTGACCGGTCGCTTTTTGCTGTGCTTGCACCAACTAGGCTGAAAAGAATTCTCATCTGGCTAGTTAAGTAAAGCGTTTTAACTTCTGGCGCTGTTGTAGAAGAGATTCGCTGCAACAGTAACTGGAGGTTTGAGTGAGTTTTCCCAATTTTCCGAGTATATGGACTCACACTAAATGACACTTAATCACAACCAGTCTGCTACCTCTATTATAGTACTAACTCCAATTCTTCCTCGCTTATATTTGTAACTCCATCGCTACGCTTTTTAAATTCAATCTAACCGGTATTCATTTAGTTAAAAAGGAATAGGAAAGAAATTTAAACAAAAGTAAACCTAGATATTAGTTGAAGGGAAACGAATAGCCCCTCGTTACAAGTTGAGTGCTTTTTAATTAACGCTCTTATGGATGTGCTTTGGTTTAGGAAGGGTTAGAAGTTTCTGTTACTGACGGAACACTCATCATTATATGAAATTAAAAAAATGTTTTTAAAAAGATTGGAAAATAAATTCACTTAACTATAAGAAAAATTTATTACGTGATATTATGGAAGTTTAGAAATTAAAAAGACATAAGTTGTCGTGTGAAAAAAAAAAATTAAAGTATTTTTGGTGAAATGTGAGAATATAATAACTCATTTTCGAAATATTTAGATCACTCTCACTGTAGCAAAATAGCATTGCATTTTCATCTCGAATTGTACCCAGACGCATAAACTTATGAGGTAAATAAAAATGTTCTTGATTACTTATCTGCAATAAGTATATAAATTTTGAAGATAAATATTAATTGGTGTGATTTGCTGTGGACTGTTCGTTCGGCGCATATATATTTAACGCATATATAATACATATATATTTGAGACCTCAGCCTTCACGGAATCTTACGTGATTCGTTTGACATTTGCTTGCTTACTGGTTTGACTTTTAAATGTAAATACCTCTTTAGTGGCTTACCGGATTCTTTGAACCGAGCCTAATCGAAATTGTTTTATAAAAATGCCGTGCTAGACTTATATTAATCAGTGATAAACGAGTTTTATAATGAAGTGATACCACTAATAGTATCCTTTCTCACCTCAAATGTAAAAATAAACTTATCTTATTGAAAATAAACACCGCTTCCGAAGTTAGGATACAGTTCTCTGGTAATATCCTTTATCAGTTCTAGTGTAAGAATAAATCTCGCTTATTAAGCCTAAATCAATTCCACATGTGAATTTAAGATAAAATGTTATGACCTTAACGTTACATTTAGCAAAAAGGCGTTAAGAGTCGATTGGAAAGGGAAGGTAATAGGTCATTGTCCATCTTGCAGGTGACAGCAACAGACGGCGACCGTGACCGTACACCGGACATCGTGTATTTCCTGACGGGTCAAGGGGTGGATGACCAGGACCCTGCAAACAGTAAGTTCGCCATCAACACGACTACAGGTGATATCTATGTGCTGAAGCCTCTGGACCGAGATTTGCCTCACGGGCGCTCCCAGTGGCGGTTCACGGTGTTCGCAGAAGACGAGGGCGGCAACGGTCTTGTTGGCTACGCCGATGTTCTCGTCAATCTCAAGGACATCAATGACAATGCACCTTTCTTCCCTTATGCCATCTATACAGGAAACGTGACAGAAAATGGAACAGCAGGTGAGTGTTCTGCAAGCTATTTTTACTTTCTCTCCGTTTGTGATCTGGATCTAAATTAATAACATTTATAAATTAAATAAAGTTACAACAAAGAAAAAGATCCTAAAGTATTTCGGTAGGAATCCAGTGGTGGTAGAACGTTCTATAGAAGGGCAATATTTATATTATTATGATTAACCGAACATTCTTCTTTTGGAGCTGAAAAAAAATTAACAGCAAGTGCTTTATTTCCTGGATATTCAAAAAGCCCTTTGACAGAGTTTGAATCGATAGCCTAATTTACGAACTTTATAAATTGTTATTTCCCTAAATATTTAATAACTTTTAATTCCATACCTTTCTAACCAAAAGCTGATCTCATTCAGATCAGTAATACATTCTCTATACGTACAAATCAATCAATCGTTGCAGGGATCGCAAAACTCACTCCTCAGCACAACCACTTTCGACTTCTATGTCTATGATATTACACAGCTTCCAAAAATAATGATTAACATGTTCGATGAAGACAGTGCTGTGCTGCAAGATATATAAATCCAAAAAACGGTTCGTAAAGTCTTCATAACTCACATAAACTATTTGTAATCTCTCTTTTATTGCAAGGAGGAAAAAAGAAAGATGCATATTTTCACATTGATCATTTGGTTGTAAAGAGAGGCAATAAGAAATTAGACTGATTTATTTGTCGAACAAATTTAGTCAGACAACAACTGCAACCCACTTTATCTATTTGTAGATATATGTATTGTAACTACTGGATGTTAAGATGATTTAACTGTGCAGCCGTGAAAAGAAAAAAAAAAAATTGGCATACCCTATGTCGATTTTCTTAAGTGTATCTGATTTTCTTTCGAGGAAAAAAAAATCTAAATTTCAAATTTCGTAAAACTGTCTTCGTTCGAGAATTCTGTTATTTCGAGGTACAGTGGCTTAAAAACGAGTCGCCTAACGTTAAATGAGTGTCTTAAGCATTTTATACTCAACATTTTTCAAAGGGTTTTTGGAAAAGTACTTGTTTTTCACGACAGATGATGGTGCTGAGACAATTTGGTACTATCAAAGTGATCTGCATCAGTTAAATGACACCAAAAAACAACTTGACACTGATCCATAGGTTAATTTTAATTTGGCAGCAACCATTAGCATGATTGATGCCGCATCGAGTTATCACCATCGATGAGACCTTGATTCCCCATTTTTAATAAAAACAAAGTAAGAAATAAAACTATAAATTGATTCCGATGAATAGACTTAAAAGAAGGCAAAAGCAGCCGGAGAAATTATGCCAATGATATTTTGAGATGCAAAGGGTGCGTGAACTTTTTAGAAATGGACATCACTGTTTACGCACGCATAGAAACTCACAACACAGGCAAGTGGACTGTAAAACACACACTGAATTTTATTTACAAAAACATGCACTTTATAAGAAACAGGCGCGCCACCTATCGATGATATCATCAAAGAAAGGCGAGGCGTTAACAATCACTACAGCGAATAATCTCAGTCTCATTCCTAACATGGTTCCAAGCATATTTGCTATTGGATTCACCCTCTAATATTATTATGAATAATATGAATCATTTAATACAGTTACGAAAAAAATAAATTGTAAGATATTAAATTTCTTATATGCTATTTAGATTTCTCATGTTATAAAACCTAAATATCGAAAATTATGGGTAATTTTTTTCCAATAGAGTAGGCGTTATTTAATACTGAAATCTTGATTGGAAACTGCGAAGTATTTAGGGGCCATGTACTAATTTACATTTATTAATTATCAATCCATTTATTACTACTACACCGGGATCTAATGACAGGAACAACGGATTTTTAGACCTTCTCTATCGAATTCTGAAAAAAAATCAAATTTTATAATTGAAAAACAAATTAGATACTAATTAACTATGTTAATTACATTTGTTAAGTAATGTATCACCATTGTAATTTTGCTTCCTTTGAGTCATATTAGCATATAATACCAATTTTATCTAGACAAGATCTAAAAATTGAAAAAGTTTTCAAGAGTACATCATTTTTTTCCGACTGTCCAGCAGGATAGAATGAAAAAAACTTACTCGATTTATCAGAATAGATGCGGAAAAGTTGCAACTTATGAAAGCATTCATCAGAGTGAAACTTTTAAATTCTTTAAAAATAATCTTTGACTACCAATTTGCTAAAGAAATTTTTAATATTGTCTTAAGACTTATGAATTTTACATGTAGCTCTTCTCTTTTGTGTGTGTGTGAAATAAACCAAGAATTTCTCTCGTGAAGATAGTTGCATGTAATATTTGCAGATTTATCGTTTTTTTCTGTTACCGGTAATCCAGTAAAATTTTTATTCAAAAGCGACGCACTGCTAACTTACTGGAAACTCTTTAAGTCGTGATTGTAAAATTAAAATTCATCATAAGACATTTAACTTAGTCCTCATATACTGCAGAAAAATATACGGAAATAAATTGTAAACTGTACGTAAAGAGTATAAATAAAAGTGAACAATTCTTATAACAAATTATAAGTAACACTTCTACATCAATAATTTTTTACTCTGCTAACATCTATAAAGTATATAATTAAATACTTGATCTATTTGTCAACATGTTTTAAAAATAAGCGTGCATAAAATATTATATATTAACCCTTTGGTGTCCTGTGGTCTAATTTACTTTCAAAATAATTCTGTAGTAGAAAAAGCTCTTTTAGCTTTGACTCGGTAAAGATGAAACAATAGTGCTCTATTTGAATCTATTTCTCACTCACATTTTCTTGTTGAAAATATTCCGGTTATTTTTGAACGATTTTATTACTTTTTATTTGCGTGTGTTGCTCCAGAGACGGATTGTTATGATGCATTTTCGCTTCTTTTCTTTTTTTGCTTTTGTTTTAGCCAAAAAGTTAAGTCTCTCATTCATGAATATGTAATGTAATTACAGATTTCGAATGTGGCCATGGTAGATTAGTGGTCATGGTCTCGAACTTGTGGCCGTCGAGTTGGAGGTTCGAGCCTGGTGACACTAAAGACCTAATGCGAACGAGGTTGATGCTTGTTAAATCTGTTGGGCTTTAAGCTCTCCCTTCAGCATTTTGCGGAAGTTCGGAGAGGGAGGTGTCAGCTCGTTACTTGACCGAGGTTCAAAATTACGAGATTTGTCACCAATAACCCTCGTGTTGATTCTAAGTATGGCGTTAATAAGCAATCACTCAATGATGCATATAGATTTCGGAGGAAAAGTTCATTTGTATACAAGCACATAATTTACCGATAAACCGGTAACAACAATGTACAATAAAAGGTAACAATTTGAGGTGAAATTTGACAATTTACAGATAAAATGGTTATCGATATTGCAATCCCTAGTATCCTGATTCTACCTTTCTGTATTTTATATAAACACTAGGGTTAATTGCCTCACTGGAATTCGATATGTTTTCTTTTGTTTTCAAATTTGGGTGATGCTATGGTACAGGCTACTTTTGATCTTGTGAGTCCATCTCATGCGTCTTTGCATATACAGTTTAAATCTATATACATTAAGGAAACACATTTTCACTATTCTACCAGGAAAAGTTTCTGTATTAGCCTTTTCTTCCCTCGTGTCTTCAAAATTGGAAAATTTTTATTTTAAATTACCTTTTTTATTAAACAAACACTTATCTCTTATCATTTTTTCTTCAATCAATATTTCTGTACTAAAAATATTTTATTTTATTTTTGGTTCATTTTTCCCAAAAAACCGCATTTTTATGCATTTTTTCGACTTTTTCTTTACAGTAAATACAAGGAATGTGTCTACATTCCCTTTTTTTCTGAGACTATTAAAGAGCGGGGGGAAATTTTCTTTTTTCTTTTTTTTTTTTTTTTTTTTTCTTTTTTCACAATTTGAGAAGACACACACATAAAAAATAGTGGAGATATTTGCACAGGACGTTTTATAATTAATGTGTGTGAGAGGCAATTTCGCTTAATTAAGTGCAGTAAGAAAAAAAATGAATTAAATTTATCAAATTTGGCAACTTTTTTGTGTGTTTGGAATTTGAAGATACAGGTTCTTTTTTTATCGTGTAAATATTACATTTTTGATCTTTGTTTAAAGTGGAATTAATTTTTTTGCAAAAAATTCGCTTTGAAGGGCACTTTTTTTCTTCTTTTCATTTTAAAACAAACGGTTGAATTCCTTCAGAGTATTTTGTGCTTGCTTTGGTTGCTTAAGCTTATTATAGAAACCAAATTGTCAGATTTTTTTTTCAAAGAAAACAATTCAATGAAAATATTTTAAGAATAGTATTGCACATTTAAATATTTAAAAATTTTCTGTGTTGATTTTGCAAAATCCTGTCGACCATTTTCGCCAAACCAGATAAAATGATGCCAAACGATGCGATATTCCAGCAAATGTAAAATTGTCACTAAGTGATATGATAGACCTCCAATATTGGAAAGTGAGAAAACATAACGTGTCATGGCCTATTTCGATATTTTTTCATGTGATATATCATAACCTTATTTAGACGTTATTTTAAACAAGAGTTTTATCAATTAGTATCATTAGCTGCTAATTCTCTGGTTTCTAACACACATTTTGAAAGAAATAAAAAAAGACCCACTATAGAAGAGAGTACAGTGGAATCTTTTAAAGCTAATGGAATACTGGCATTAAAAAGTGTTAACGGAAACTATATGTCATTACATTTGAAAACGCACGAGTAATAGCGTTGACATGTTGAAACTGTTATCTAAGAGAAGTATGCGAACACTGCCTTTTATCAAGAAAACAAAATTGCCAAAACAAAAATGGAGGGCTCTAAATAGAGATCGATTGAAATTAATTTAGAAAACGAAAAGAAAAAAAAAACATTACAGGAAGAGTATTCCCTGAGCAATGGATGTTTAAATTTTTTTTAAGGGAGAACAGCAGTCGTGTGTGTGTCACAGTTGTCACAGTTTCTGATAGAATGGCTTTATGCAAGAATATTTTTTGGAAATAATTTTTTAGGATCTTACCCAGTATATCCTTTATTGTTCTTTAACGGGTACGTAAGAAGATTTAGTTACTGATTTTATCCATTGAGTTACTTATTTTCATTGATTCGATATTGAATGAAAGTAAAAAAGCAGGATAAACATCTTTTTTATAGTGACACACTTCCAAACTACAATTGACATTCCGGTAAGATTTCTTTGAGACCATTTGGAAATGTTTCAGCAACATACCCAAGACATTAACACTGCAATGTTCGCATAACTAGGAAGTGCAATAGAGGTCGCCTCGTATTTGTGAGATACACGATTGACTTTCTTATTATTTGATGTAATTAAACTTCGGGTTTTGAGAATGAATAAGTACACAAAACACGGAACAGAAAATTTAATTTGCAAAGGAGCATTTATTTATTACAAATTAGTAATCAAATGTTAATTTCTTAAAAATTAGAAACTGCTACGTGAGTACGGCTACACTAAAATTAAGAACCCACAATAGTAACGCAAATGAAAATAAATGCAAAATAACATTTTTTATAGTAAAAGAAAAGGTAAAAGGTAACAAAAGATAAAATAATGTAAAACAAAAAAATAGCATCTTTCTTCATTTCTCTGGGTTTATCTATATCACAACTGAGTTGGCATCCAACTGTCTAAACTTCCAAGCCATCCAAAACTGAGGACGTTGAGCTTCCCCAGATTTAATGTACATTAGTCTCCTTATATGATGGATCTTTAGTGACATCAGGATTCGAGCACATGACTTCACGGAAACAATGCTGGCCTTGAGCTTGTGATCCTGACCACTTGGCTACGGCAGCCGCTACAACTAACCAAAAGATTAGAAGAGAAAAGAGTATGATAGGGGAAAGAATCTTGTATTTAAATGATCTGACGCGGTCATGGGAGTATTAAAAAAAATTTAGAGTGCTAAAATGTACTTGATAAAAAAATTAAACAATATAAAAACCACTTTCGCCACTATTACCATAAAAACTAAGCAGAGTAAAAATAAAATACGTTAAATGAAAAAAATAAGAGACAAAGAAGCAATTTCTTCTTTCAAGACTTATAGGCTCGATAACATTAGACGAAAGAACTGCCGTCATTCCGAACGTAATCCATTTAAGCCCCTTCTCCTTTTTCTCACTCAGAAATACCATTGATTTGTGTTAGATATGTAAATGTGGTCTTTGTGAATATTTCTTTTTGAAGAAAATAAAAAAAGAGACATAAAAAGGAATCCATACATAATGTTGAGCACGTGGACTGGAATTTAATGTCATTTTCTTTGAAAGTTCCCGTCTAATAAGTTTAAAATGAGCAGGGTTCTCGAAGCCCGAAACCAATTCGTACCGATTTTGATTTGCTGAATTAATCTAATCTTGAGAGAAAGATAGTTTCTAAAAAACAGTTTCTGTCCAAAATGAAATAAAAAGACAATTTTTTCCGTTATATATAATAAAACTGAATTTGCATCGAGATATATCTAGATGCAAATAAAATTTGATAACGAAATTAGATTCGTCGCTTTTGGGCAAAATGAATAAAACCCATTCGCTCTTTCCGAATCAGATCGAATAATTTCGCGTAGATTTGATTCCCGGCTTAAAAATAGTGTTTGTCGGTCCAAATAAAACTCGCAAGGCGATGAAAAGATTTAATGTTTTAAATATGAAATGTAAATTAAGGTATTATAATATTTTCAACTCTGAGTATTTAAACTGTTGTTTTTTCGTTTGTTTTTAAATCTTCGTCTCCTGTGAAAAAAAAAGTTACGTTTTGTTTGTGTGAGTCAATTATACCCTGTTTGGCTTATTTTTATTCCAGAAGAACGAACAAATATTAAATGTTCTAAAAGTTTTCTTGCTAACCATTCTTGAAATTACAGTACGAAGACAAAGAACTTCAAAACAATTATTTTTATGCTAATGATGAATTTCATACACAATACTTTTTTGAATCCTAATTTACAGGAAAAAAAATGTTCGAAATATTATCTCCTCCCTTGCAAAAAAAAATTAAACTCGTTTTCGCTTTTTTGCGGAACGCGCGTTTCAAGACTGTTTGAATAATTGGAAATTTCCGATAATCTATTGTTTGGGGATTATTTTCTCAAATTTTATTAATTAAATATCCCCACAGATTGATTCAAAGAAGATGGGGCGATATGCCATACGAGTAATAAAACATACACACGCTTCAAAGTTTTCTTTCTTTTTTTGGGGTGATTGTCTCATCTCAAGAAACATTTGGCCACCTCTTTCCCTGATCTGAACATTCCCTGACTATTTTTTTTACTGTTGGGCTAATGTAACGATACATGTTTATGAAAATAAATGAGCAGAAAATTGCCACATTACTGAAAGTATACAAAAAGTCCCTTCAAAATTCTTGAAACGAGTTCATCTTTGCCTCCTAGAAAAAAGTGGTCATTTTGAAAATTTGCTGTAAATATAGGCTGACAAATCCTCTCCCCCCCCCATGTTATGCTAGAACTGCTTTTTTATCATTAGCTTAAAAATAATTGTTTTAAAACTTGTTAATTTTGAATAATAAAATCATGAATCTAAGAGAATTTCTAGAACACCCGGTACTTTTCTTTCGCTTTATTTCATTTATTTTTGGATTTATTGAAATGAACAGTGCATTTTATATCTTTCACAACTCTTCTTCAACTTTTTTTTTTTTTTTTTTTGCTTCCCTTTCCCTCTAACCATCCAGCTTCTTGCTTGCGAAAGCGATTTTAAGTAATTAATATTAGGAGAAGGAATAGAAATTTTTAAATTACAAATTTATTAAGCTTTACATTCATTATTATTGATACTTTTTTAATGGCAAATAAGATACGCATTTACTTGCTCACTCGGTACTTCACAGGCTTAAGGTACACATTTACATGCTCTTGGTGAAGAAAATATAAAGAAAGGCACCTCTTTAGAATTTCTTCTATGGACAGCGTTCTTTCTCCTTCCTGTTGAACGCGTTTTGATATTTTCTGTTTTTCACGTGCTGAAATTACCAATTCTTTTACTAGGATATTTTTTCATCTTAATATTTTTTTAAATTTCAGTTTGCTATTTTCCATGCGTCCTTAGAAAAAGATATATTCTGTATGCTTTGTTTTCATTGTAAGAAGCATTTATGTGCCTGGAAACATTAGACGCACATTTAATAGAAGCCAGCTCAATTACATTGTAGAACACAGACCAATAAGCGACAGCTCTAATTTAGATATCATTAGTGCCCCCTTCAACTTTAATTTCATTATTGTATGAAATTCTACCTGTGGTTTCTGTGCTTTCTTGTCTAAAACTTTCCCTTGAGGGTGCAATGGTGAAAGGAGGATTATCGATTTATTCTTTTTCGGCCTACAAGAGTCATATCCGATTGAAAATCAAATAACGAGGAAAATATTTTTTATCAGGTTACATCGGTTGTGCATTATTTGAAATGCAGATGATCCGAAAATCCTAAATTTGTTTTTACATGCATTTCAGCGCATATTGATGATATGGGTCGATTAAATTCAGTCAGGTAAAATGTCATTTCTGTATTTTGTTACAAGAAGAAAAAAAGCAAGTCTGAAAAAGTTATAAACTAAAGACATTTATCTATTTGAGGAATATATAAAATATAAGCTGTCTCAATAAAAATACATGGGGGGGTATCACGAAATAAATTTTAGAAATGTATCTATTCAATCCATTCAGGGTACGAAATAGAATTACTTACAGTGGCATATTCTATATTTTAAGGGGTTCATTCCATGCAGTATTTTCCCTGTCATGTCAAAAGTGATCAAGTTCAAGGAACAAATTATAAATACTTGTATTTATTATTATCAAGCATATTCAACGATTTTTTTGTGCATTTATTGTATTGTTATTATATTTTTATTGAGAGATTTTCTTAGAAAAGTTACTCAAAAAATATTGCGCTTTAAGTTTACACTAATTTTTATCATTTAGGAGCTTTTCATATGCTAATCGACATAAATTTTAGTTAGGAAATAAATAATCGAAGTATTAAACAGTTCTCGCATTAAAAATAATAACAATGCAATAGAACATGTAAAAGTATTGGTGATTGCATGAACAGTCAAGACTTTAGAAATATTCTTTAATCTTTGTCATTTTTGATATTATGGATATAGGAAAAATTCTGTATGAAGCAATTAACTTCGGACGGTATTGAGAAACCCTAAAAAATTACAGATGGTGAAGAAATAGAGCGAAAGAAATCCAATTTTTTATTTTTTCGCTATATAAATAAATGGATTGAATACTATTTAATTTTAATGAAGAACGCACTTAATTATTGACAATGTTGATGCAAATTTCAACCTAAATGCTAAATTAAATATTTCAATAAACCTAACAATATAGGAAACAAATAAAATCCACAGTAACCTTATACGAGTTTTTATTTATTAACCGATCTGTAGAGTCAAGGTTCATCCCAAAGCAAAGGCGTTATAGCACGCTGAAAGCGCCAACAGCTGTAGATAAAAATATCCATATTATTTTCCACTTCATCAAAGACTAATTAAAATTTAACAATAAATTTCTTCATTACTTACTGTTTTTTTTTATGTTACTAATGTTTTTATCTTTTTCTCCATAGGAATGACCGTCATGACGATGACAGCCACGGACTATGACGACCCCAACGAAGGCACAAATGCCCGTCTCAAGTACTCAATCGAGCAGAATCAAGTGAACGAGAACGGAGAACTGATATTCACCATAGACGAAGAGACGGGGGTCATATCCACCGCCGTGTGTTGCTTGGACAGAGAGACTAATCCAGAGTACACCATCAAGGTGGTGGCCATGGATGGAGGGGGCCTCAAAGGTACAAACGTTTTCAAAGGTAGATAACACTAAGATCAGGTCGCGTCATGCGCTAAACACGTCACAACAAAGAAAAAATGCCTCACACACTTGGCCGACCCACACCCGAGAGTTTGTTTAATCACAAACCCAAATTCGTTTCTATTATTGTACATTTTCCTACTGCATTCGAGGGTGGTTCACGAAGTACCTGTTTTTAACGTCAAATGACGTTGTTAAGAAATAGGGAAGGTATCCGTTTGAAGTATCCCCTGCCATCGATATTTTTTACTGTTATCATTCTTTTTTTAATGTCTAATCTTTCCCATACCCGGGACATCTAAGATCCAATCCAATAGTACCTTAAAAATTACATGTTTTTGACAAATACGTCTTTGTTAAGATGAATTGATGTTACCATTGTGTGCAGCCATCTGTCAAACGAACTATCGCCATTATTTTGCGTCATATTGTAAGCGGCGAAGAGACGTAGATTCAGCATTATTTTTCGGTGAACCATCTCCAAAAGAGACGAATACAGTCGGAAAAGTGATAGCGACGATTTTTGGGGACTCAAAGGGCGTAATATTTATGGATTTCTTAGAAAAGGGAGAAATGATCATTGGACAATGCTACTGTGTGTTATCACAATCTAATTTCCTATTCCTAACACAGGTACTTTTTGAACCGTCCTTGGATGCTCTCAATGTTAATATCGTCATCAATGGCTTTTTCAAAAATTTAAAATTTAATAGTTTTGTTCGGTGAATCACATTTGATTCACAACTATAGTAAGCCTAAACGTTCATAGGCGATAGCAAGCCACATTACAAAGTAAGCACTCGGGTGTAACTTTGGTCTCGTATTCAACATCAAATCAAGCGAAACATTCATTTTCTTATTCGGAATTATTTTTATGAACAATTCATCTACTGTTTTTATTTTAATATGTATGTGCAATGAATTGCAATGTTTCTAAGAATCTAGAAGCTCAAAAAGTGAACCTCTTAAAATTAACCCTTAACTTATGTGAAGCATTTTTTTATTTACCTACCCCTTTGTAGTTTCAGTCCGTTTCCTCGAAATAAAATTTCAAGGTCACAATAGGTTTTTTTTCAATATATTTGTTGAACACTATTTCAGTTTTGGAAAAAGTGGTGACCTTTAACGATGCTTTTTTTGAGGAAACAGACTATAGTTCTCAGTATGTTGTATGTTGAGGTGTTTTGCGTGAAATGAGTTGGTGGAACTCCTCGCAGAAGTTGCATGAATGTCTTATTTCAAAGTTACTTAACTTTGGATATTTTTACGTGAAATGAATTGTGGAATTCCTCTCAGAAGTTTCGTGAATGATTCTTGCAAAGTTTCGTAACTTTGGATGTGTATGACAGGTAAGCGTAAATGTTCAATGCATGCTTTAAACAAAGCTAATTATATCTTAGAATAGTTTTATCATTTTGAGCAGTTATTCAATAGATTTATTTCTTAGCAATTATTTGAAAAAAAATGATTATGTTTATTAATATAGTTTGCCTTCCTAATGATGTGATGCAATTATTGTTTTTGATTTTTGGCTTAAAAATGGTTTTGAACATTTTTTATTCGTAGTTGTAATGAATAGATTTTTGAAAAAAATTGTAAAATATTTCTTTAAAAAAAACTTATTTTGAAGTATTTGAAAATGTGAGAAAGGTAAAAAAATAATAAAGTTAAAATAAGTATATAGTGAACTAACACCGCATTTTTTTTTTTTTTTTTTTTTAAAAAGTAACGAATTTCAAGATAGTTGTCAGATTCAAAGTTTGCTATTAGTTTAAGTAAAAAAAAAAGACTAATATCAAAATGTTGTAGTCCAATACCAAGGAAAAGAGGTTATTTTAAGGATAAGAGGTTTCTAATTAATTGCTTAAAATGTTTCTTCAAATTTTGCTAACTGATTCCCAACAACTCGATTTTCTCTTCGAGAGTTTATTACAAATTTAGAATATTAGACAAAACTTCCATTTTAATCCTTTTTTTCTTTTTACAAGGTGTAGCGCTTTGATAACGGGACTGCATATGCTATGGACAGAATGGGTGGATGGGATATAGGTGATCCTTAATGCTTTCGAGGCGGATTGCGGCTTATTCCGTCATTTTCTTATCTAATTTAATTTGTTTTTAATCCTTGCTTAAGTAGGACGCTCTTCAGTCGGAGTGCCATGATCATGTTTAAAAATTGAGCAGTGTATTAATCTGAAATTCCTAAAAATTAACTAAATATTTTCAATAATTGTAAAGGAAGTATTTTATGACTACAGTATGTAACACATTCGAAATTTTGAATGGCAAAAACAATTTTTAGGGGCCAGGAGAATATTGACGGTAATGAATGCTTTGGTCGATTTAAGACATCACGAATTGGAAATACGTTCGGAAAATGTAACGAAAAATAACAACTTTTGAGAATTCGGAGTATGTCAGACATGACGAATATTAATAGAATAATAGTAAGAAAATATTTTGTTTCAAAATTAAGAATGGTTGCGAAAAATGGTACCAAAAAACTTTACAAGGGAGCAACGTACTAACATACAATCCGTTCTCTGTGAAACAAGTTTTAGCAGACAAGTACATTATTGTGTGTTCGACCATAAGCTGTATTCATCTGATCACGCATCATGCAGCTTCTACCTGCTACCAAAAGTGAAAACGCGTAAAAGGGAACACATTTTCAGTCAGAAAAGGTCATAAAGCAAACAGCAGACTTGATGAAAAGAGAGATACTTGATGACCTGCAGCATTATTTCGGAAAATGAAAAACGTGCACACGCGCTTATGTAGAGGTGTATAGATAGGGAAGGGGAGGGTGCTATTAGAGATTAACAGCTATTTGTAATAACATTTCAATAAAACGTATTTTTAAACCAATTCCGTCATTTTATTGCCATATCTCGTAATATGGACTTATTTCGAAGATATTGCGAAATCACTCTTTTCTTATTTTTTTTCCTCGCTCAAGCATAATGAGATCAGACAAGAATAAAAACTAGTTTTTTGTTCTTTTTTTAAAAATAAAACTTGTATATTCACATAAATCTATGTTCCAAATAAAAATCAAATATATCCACTAATTACAGTAACAAAAAAGCATATAGCATTTCTCCTCGTCTGAGTCGTGCTATATGTTAATTGAAAAGGGAACTATTTTTTAAAAAATATTTATTTTTCTATCACCTATTTTTTAAGAACTTTGCACGTGAGTGAGCAAAACATCTCAATGGTGGGTTTGGTGGTCATTTTTTTTACCTCAGGTACGGGTACAGCAACCATAAAGATCAAGGACATCAATGACATGCCGCCAGAGTTCACCAAGAAGGATTGGCAAGTGGAAGTGGATGAGACGGAGGGGGACAATATCCCAGAGACTCCTATTCTGGTAGTTTCGGTGAACGACGGTGACTTGCTCGAAACTAACCGCTTCAGCTACAAGGTCATCGACAACGCCTTCGGGGCCGACAAATTCACCATGGTCACCAATTCGGACGGGACGGGCTCTCTCAAGATCGCCAAGGTAAGTACCTCGTTTTCTCAAGGACGTCAAACTCACTACCAGCCAATGGCTGATTTGTAAATAATAAAAGTGACGTGGAATGCAACATAATGTAGTTATGGTTTTATTTTTTCTTTTCTTAGTTCAACTTCTTCACGATAGGAACATTACTCCTTGTAATTTTTGATTTGAGTCATAGTGCTTTTGTTGTTCATAAGGACGTTTTACGTTATATATGACTTTAGTATTCTGTTATTATTTCCAATTTCTCAGAATCCAAGCTAGTTTAGACCAAATATGTCATGTCATTCACTCTCGAAATATCCAGTGCTCATTCAAAATAGATTTGTCAAGCCCTACACAAGTCAGAGTATAAACTAGAGAAATTCGATTTGATGTGCATTTGGGACAAATGGTGTAAATTTCACTACCGTGAAGTCATTAAGTAATCTGCTAGTCTCTGTCCCCTTGCAAATCTAGTAATGCACCAAGACTTTCCCCCTTTACCAAACATACAAAGAAAGAAAATTTATTATTTGACATAATGACTTTGACATTTGACATATTAACCAATTCAGGGGTATTGAAGTGGAGCTGAAAATGATACCAAAGGAAGCTTAGCTATTGCATGGTGAAGAGTGGCTGCCACGAATGTAGATTATTGTAAACTAGATTTAGTGAGATGGGCATCCCTAATGTATGCTTGATTACATGACTGTAATGTTCGGAAAGTAAGACGAAAGAAAAATAAATTTTTCCTCTTGAAATAGGAATTTATTTCGGGGAAGTGAAAAATTCCTCTTTTAGATCTTACAGGTATTTTATAGTATTGAGCTGTTTCATAAAAGAGTTTTAAAAAAACCAACCTTAATATTAATGTAGTTGTAGTTCTGTTGAGAGGCGCCTGCTTTCAATATGTAAGTAGCTAATCTTGTTACAAAAATCTCTCTAATTTTATCTCATTACTATGCCATTATTTTTAAACTTTTTCTAACGCATGAAAATTCAAAAAGAAAAGAAATTTACTCCTTAAGTAGGAAGTAAAGAAAACTTTTATAAATGAAAATCATGAAAAAATGATGTGACAAACTCCTACAATAATTAATTGAAACGTATGAAAAACTATCCAGAATGTTATGAAAAAAAATAAAAGGCTTTAGTATCAAGACTTGGTCTTAAGTTTGATACAATGAAAGTTCCAGAAAGTTCTAAAGGGCTTTTTAAACTATATCGGCAGAAAAGTCAACATTTTTTTAATACTTTATTTTTCGGCTAAAAAGACCACCCTTAAAAAGACCACCTTCGATCATAAAGAATTAGTGATCATGTTAATTTCTCAAAAAAAATCTCATCAATCCAAACAGTCTTTATATATCAAGGCTAAACCCTCCTTTGTCCATAATCTGAATGTCGTTCTGCATTTCAGCCCCTTGATTTTGAGGACCTTCAGCAAAGATTTGGATTCAACATCACCATCCAAGTGAGCGACCACGGGGGCGAGAGTTCTGAGCCTTACCACGTCGATTATGCTAAGGTGAAAGTGCGCCTGCGCGACATCAACGACAACAAGCCAGAATTTGAGAAGCCGAACATTGAAGTCATTGTCAAAGAAGATGCCGACATCGGCACCAGCCTCGCTACCTTCAGAGCCACTGATGCTGACCAAGGAGGGAAGTCCAGGGTCAGGTGAGTTACCCCGTCTTTTTCATGCCAGACGCTGTTGATACCTAGATTAATTTTTATTTCCCTACAGAAAAAGTTAATCGTTATGAAAATGCTGTGGAGGTTGAAAGATTTAATTGCCATTAGTCATTTTAATAGGAAGAGCTTTTGGAGGCAACAGAGGTACAGAATATAGCTTGTTTCCCCCTACATGATACCCTCTTTTTGAGAAAAGAACAGCATTTGATGATCTTTTCTACATCCCTCTATATTCGATTTGAGACTTACAGTCTTTGGCAAAGACGGTAGATATGCCACTAAGATGTCATAGCGAGTTTTCCTTATTTTTCGATTCTTCATTTTGTCATTCCGTTCTCTATTTTCTTGTATTTATTCATAATTTTGTAAATTGGGAAGTGTTATCTGCCGAAGAAAGTTAATCTTTTGAAACAAGGAAGAGGTTGGCCAAATATTTCCGTTCCTCTCTTGCACCATCTGAGTTAGAATAGGCTTTCAAAGCAACAGAGAATATACTTGTTTCCCCCATCCCCTGATACCTACTTTACCTACTTTTGACCCTACTTTAGACAAATACTGGATTAACTATTCCATAATACCTGAGTGATCTGTTATTCATCCCAAGAGGTTTATTGTCTTTGACATATACAGAAAGCGCGCACCCGGGACGCTTGGCGATCTTTTTAAATCTTCGAATTTTCTTCCCATTCCACTCCCTTTTTTTTTTCTTTTCTTGCTCTTATTCACGTTTTTTGTAAATTTATTGCCTGAACTAATAAAACCACCTCGCCAATCCCCTAATTTGGAACATATGTGCTATGAAAATTTACCTTTGATGGCACTGCGCTATCTAGAGAAAAGCTGTCTCATCAAGCAGTTTTTAATAGTCAGATCATGTATGACATTGCCTTATATCAAATAATTGTATTGTATATATTATAATTGTCATGAATGTTTTGGAAATATATATCTGTCAATGAAACCTTATTATACTTCTAAATTCTTAGAATTAATTGGTTCAATTGTAAACGCGGAATGAAAGACTGTGAAATTTGATTTCTTTTGAGGATGGACATATAATCAACTTTTTTTTTAAAGGAACCTCTTATGTTATTTCATTATTATAGAATAATGATTACTATGTAAAATATTTAATGCGTAAATTTGAAAGTCTGTTTACCCATTCTTAATACAAATCCACTACGTAGATCGTAATACTCCATATGTGTTAGGATGCTTCACTGAAGCGTGGAAGAAGCCAACAGCATCACCCCTCCCCCCGACAAAGATTCAACATTTATTTTTGGTTATATTTATTTTGACTCCTCCAATCTTTTTTCACCCTTTTTCCATGTTTTCCAGCAGATGCAATAATTTTTCCCAAACTTTTCCGCTCAAAAATGCGATTTTTAATGAATTTTTTAAACGCTACTTGATTTTTTGATATTGGTTTTAAATAACGGAGCCACATTACTTTTTTGTTGCCGAACAAATCTACAATACGCAATGTTAATCATTAGAAATAGGAAGTAACAAATTACTTGAACCGGTTTTTTCACTTAGACATCACCCGTTCGTGTGTTGCTAATCCTAAAAATCTGACCATCTACTCGCCAAAGGAAAAAAAACCCAAAAATAGTGTGTATCCACAAGCGATTGACTAAAATTTTTAATCCAAAATAATTTTTTCCTAACAAAATTTTAATAAAAGCAAAAACAATACCAATATTGAACTTCCTAATTAATAAATTTTACTCCTTTTATCCTTGTTGTATCACTTTTTCTCAAAATTGATCATAAAATACCGGGTGATTCTGCTGGTTGTTTCTATTAAACGTTTTTCAACTTTTCTATTCACCCAAATCTTTTATTCCAAGTTCTGTTTTTGATAAAAGATTTTTATTTCTCTAGACAATAAATAGCTAAAGGGAGGAAAACCAGTTATGGAATCAATGGTACAGAATTTATTTTTTTAATTTCTTTGAGGCTCTTACATCGGGATCGATGTGAAACGGATTTAGAAAAATATTAGCTTTCTAAAGCTTAAAAAACTAAGGGTGAAAGAGAGTTAATGATCTTTCAGTGATGAATTACTAGATATTATTTTAGCTTTCCTTTTCTAGCTTTCTTGGCATCTGAATAAAGAAAGAACTTTAACATTGGTTCTTTTTTTGTTCACGTTGTTGCGTGAAAATCGTTAGTAATGATAATAACAAGAACATAAAGCGTGTGAATCAAATTGATTTTGTCCTTCTGGCATTGGGTCTGGTTAAGATTAAGTAGTATTAGCTACATGTTTCATTTTGGCTGTGCTCTTCAATAAAAGTATATATATAAACTAATATCTGTCTACTAAAAAGTGTATACTAAAGTGAAAATATAGTTATTGTAATATTGGTGAAATCCTATTTTAGCCCACGCTTGGTAACAGAAAAGAAAATGACACCGAGATCGCATTTTTAAAGGTGAAATTGGAAAGAAACCGATTGGTAATAAGTTCTTACCCAAGGTTACAAGGGAAGCACATCTAGCGTGATTTTTGGTCCAATTTTGTTTTCCATCGAAAGGGCACGGGTCAAAAAATATCCCACTGCAATATTAGTTTATTTTTTCTCCTTTACAATAATACACAGAGTAATAATACACTGAATAACAAAAGATAATTTTATTGCACAGCTTTGAAGTAATTCTTTTTCCATATTTTTACTAAGTAATCGTTGCTTTTGACTCTTTTATCTACATTCCTCACGTCTATAAACCCTATTAGTTTGAATCCTCTTCTGTACCTGTGTACCTGCTTTTGTAGAGAATTAAACTCCTATCAAACTGTCTTATGCACTTAATTAAATAAAAACTAGAGTTTTTGATTCCATTTAGAATTGGACAAAGCTGGACAGAGGCATCAGAAAACTGGACCAGAGTATTTGTCATGTTGAAGAAAACTGTTAACAGAAGAAAATGCAATGATTTGAGGCACCAATAGAACATGATCAACTACATTTTCCATGTCCATTATCAAAAAAGAGGCAAGGACAAGTCTGAGCGTTATTACAAGAAATGCTTCTGATAAGCTTGTTCAAGACACATAGAAACTTTTTGTCATTATTACATTGATAATGTTACATTTTCTCATTTTGTAGCCGTATCCATTCTCTCTTGTTCTTATCTTGGACTATTTTCATTAAAAAATGAAATATTGGTGTATAGTATCCGATTGATGTTAAGCTAGAGATTTAAAGACATGTTTTATTTAAAAAATAATTATGTAATTATTAAATGCTCTTCGAAACGAGGGATTTTTACCCAACGTTTCCGCTAACGTTAGGAATGTTCACGTTCGGTTTCCCGACGGGTTGTTTAAAGCTGCCGTGAAAAAGAGAACTTTCTTTGGCTGTAGAGGAAATCATATAAAACTGGAGCCAAAGAAAACTAGACGATATGAATTGTATCGAAGAATAGATATGGGCTCCGTTAACAAAAATATTTTAGTAACTCTAAGATTTGCTGTGTTCCGAAGGTAAAGGGCACTACGTCCATTTATGAAATTTTACTCGAAAGGAACTTAAAAGTATTTTGCGCACGTGTTTCTTGGTTTACAACTTGGTTGTTAGTGAATATTTTTCATTAAACTATTGTACTTCTTTTTTCTTTGGACTAACGACTTTTAAATTATTGACCCTTTTCAAGCCTTATTACTTTTTAAAACTTTACCTATTACTATTTGAAAAATGGATATAAAGCCCTTTACCACCGTCACACAGATATAATGATGGTAGGGTGGTAGAGAATTTCTTAGTTTTTTTTTTTTTTTTTTTTTTGTGACAGAACACTACACATGAACGAACTTCAGGATGAAAACCAAAATTACATGGGAAAACAGTCCTGTCGTCATTGCAGACGCATTTTTTTCCAAAAAGTCTCGCCAAAAGTTTAATTTTCCGATTTGTATGCGGTGCGAAGTAAACCTCAACATAGGAAAAAAAAGAGCATCGTTGAATAAAAACGAGATGAAATTGTGTAAAATATTCTTTATTTTTATGCCTCTGGAAAGGATGGATGCCAATTTCTTTCCATCCGACTGCGAAATGGAACATTCCGTTTGGAGGAATATTAGGTTGGTTAAATAATTTGAAGCCACCATTTTGAAAGCACCCAACAGTTAGAGGAATATATTTATGCGAATATTCGGATTTTTGAAATCGTGCCAGAACTGTCTTAGATTAAACTATCCCGTTCCCGTTTAAAATATTCAAAATGCTTATGTTTGTGGAGAGTTGATGTTTGGGAAATTTTTCGCTCGTGTGTATGCATCAATGCAAATGTTGAATATTTTCGGTTGTCTTAGGAACAGCTGCAACAAATGAGTTGTTGGGTTTGAGTTTTATTGTTTCGAAAACTGCTTTGTGTGTTTTTTGTACTCGTGGTGAAGGCTTACCCACAGAATATGAAATGCTGGATTTCATCCTCGGTTTAAACTTTTTGAAATCTGAAACTTTATTTTCGAAAGTAATTTAAAACGTTATTATAGAGATCTGTTGAATTTAAGTCGCTAATAGTTTTATTTAAAGGGAGAGAACATTTGAGAAAAATGAAGATTTTTTTAAAAAAATTTGGAAAAGGAACTGCGCCAAGAAGCGTTCTTTTAACCTTCAAAGTTTCATGAAGGTGGGTAGAAAAGTATCCGATCCGTCTTTGGAGTGAGAATGGGCAACTCACTGGAGTATTATCCATTCATCGTTTTTCTTTTTTCGAAAAAGTCCATGACTATATTGCCCTTCGCACTCTAAAAAACCGTCGCCCTAACTCTTACTGCCAGTGAGAATGCTCTCTATGGAGAATATTCACCGGAAGAAATGCATTGTTCTGATTGTTAATGGGTTCCAGGGTATAAAGATTAATTCAAGTCTCATCCACGGTGAAAATTGAACAGATAGCAAACAAAACTAACAAATGAATTGGTGTCAAATTTATTTTGCAACTGTTTCACTCATACACTAATATACACTAATAATACCACCTTGCGTTAGTATCACAAATTTATTTTTTGAACCAACATCATAATTAGCTAATGATTAAAGCTATGAATCGATATAAAATCTGGCGTAGTTTAACAGATGGAAGCACACAATAATAACATGCCATTGCAATGCCATCTTTTGTTAAAAACAAACAAGTACTTTGGAAACACCGTTGTAATCAGTTAAGTTATTTTTTGAATGTCACTCTCTTAACGATATATTATTGTAGTAGAGTATTTCTATACAGCGACAAAAAATGCTTGAAACATTTCCATATTCAAATGTTGTTCAAAACACGTGAACTTAATTAAGAGTAAACATTATTTTACCTTCTTTTATTAGTAACCACAAACATATTAGACACTAATATCCAAGAAATCATTTTGCCTCGCTTCCCTCGAATTTTCTTCAAATACTATTTAAATTTGCGAGTAGAATCTCGATAAAACAGTTAAAAGATAAACCTATTCACAAAGAAAAAAGAAATAGAATCGAAAGCGCTTTTCTCACCCGTTCCCATATCCCTTAATGCTTTCGGAAACTATTAACTTTTACCTCTATACCCTTTCATTACCAAACGATCCGAGTGACAAAAAAAAAAAAGAAAGAAAGAAAAAGAAAAGAGGACAGTCCTCCCCTCTTTACTATTTTTTTTAAAGAATCTTATTGTTGCCAAAAAAAAAATAGTGTTCACGCCCACCTCAAAAGGAGCAACCTCAAGAAAGGAGAGAAATTTTTTCCCAACATTATTTTGGCCATCAGTTAAAAAGCGTTTATTTTGTCACCCACCCCTTCATCTACACTCGCATTTTTTTTTTTAAAATCCCGAACAACTTTTTGTGCTTTTTAATGGTGGTATTTTTTCCATTCTTTTTAACGATCTCATTTTTTTCTTTCTCTTTTTAACGACATATATATTTTTTTCTCTGTTTCTTTATCACTGCTCATAATTTGTTGTTATTTTTCTTGTCTCTTTTCTCATTCATGTGTTCATCGATTTGCAGTTATACCATCGACCGATCGTCGGACAAAAAACGGCAATTCCGGATCGACCAGAACGGGGTGGTTCGGATCCAAAGAACACTAGACAGAGAAGAAACACCCAGGCACCAAGTGAAGATACTTGCCATCGACGACGGTAAGGATGGTGGGTTTGCACCTCCCACCTTATTCTCATCCTTTTCATCGTTGTCATCATCATCATCAACAACAAAAAATAAAAATTCTTGTTGGGAAGAGGTTTTTAATGTTTGTTTGGTCGGTATATCACAGACGATTGAACACGTTAATGGTTTGGCTGACGCCGGGAAGAAAGAAAAAGGATTGTCTGTATTTTTAATATCGCATTAAAAACAGCTGCAGCTGCAAAAAAAAGATACCAGTTTGTTTATTTATTTTTTTTTTTTTGTGATGGGGGAATTATTTAAATTAATAGCTTTACTTCTGCAGAAACAAGGGTGGATTTTTTTTTATTTTGAAACCTTTTGAGTTGCAGTCATTTCAACAGGTCAAAGGATTTTCACGCCACTTTTGAGAAATGGTTTTACTAACCCGTGCCGGAAAAGCGAGCTTGAGCTTCAATGGACGGCGTCGATTCGAATTCTTCTAATTTTTAGATTGGAACAAAAAAACACTCGTCCGCTCTTTCTTTGCAGGGCTCTTAAGAATTAGGCCAAAAGGGACACCCCTTCGGTTTAATTATTAAAACATTTTAGCTTCTGTCATTAAATTACATCTAATATAATAACATTCTCATTAAATTACATCCAATAGTATCTGAATAACTCAAAACGACTGCTTGGAGTTAAACATTTTTATTTATCTCAATTCTATTTCTTAACTGATGTAAGTTTAATTCAATAAGATATTGATAATATTATTTAATCAGGTATGTCAACGCCATGACGAAACTCAGCCATCGAGTTTCGTGTCTTATCCTTCAAGTGTTAGTTGTAAAAAAGAATACCGTGAGAAGGAAGAAAAAAAATTTTGTACCTTAGAAAAGATGATTTTCCTTGAATTTTCACAATTAAGTGTTTTGGAGGGGAAAGGAAGGGAGGGCTCGGGAAGCTACAGATAAAATAATAAAATTAAAAAAATAAACAAAGATATCCGTTTGACTCAGGAGCTGGGCATGCTTGCGCTCGTATGTGTGACACAAGGAGTGGTTTGACGAGAAAAGAACAGATTTGTATCACTTAAGATATGATCAGTTAAGAGAAAGGTTCGCATGGAAATGATGAATATAAATTTCACGTTCTTTCAAAAGAACAGTTTGTTCCTTAAGTTCTCATTTCTAGTGAAGTATTATTTATTTTTTTGCTTTTGCAGGGGCACCCCCACGAACGGCGACCGCCACTTTGACGGTAGTAGTGAGCGACATCAACGATAATGCGCCCCGTTTCTTACGTGACTACCGCCCTGTAATCATGGAGCACTCTCCTCCCCAAAAGGTGGAGGAGATCCTGGCCACGGACGATGACGACCGCAGCAAGGGCAACGGTCCACCCTTCACTTTCCGCATGGACCCCAATGCCCCGGACATCATAAAGCAGTTCTTCGATGTGCAGCACGACCCCAGTACGTAACCCCTTCTTGATTCTTTTTTTAAAACTGTAACTCAGTTGCATAAATGAAGCCTTCTGAAATGTATCATATCTTGAAATGTTTCAGGACTAAAATCTTTAATCTTAAGAAAAGTAATTGTTTACCTTCTATGAATACCCTTATTTCATAATACCCCTTCTATTTCCGTACTCAGGACATTCATAAGCGTAAGTAAATAGACAAGTGCCATTTTGATGAAATTTGAACCACAATCACTAATTCTTCCGTTACCACCTAACTTTCTAATGGTAAGTCTATATTATCGAATTAATAAATAGATGGCTGCGACAGAAATCATCTTCGCCCCATTTTAACCAGGTTTTATTCCCTTACTCCCTAACAAATATAGCTACAGTCATTCATTTTATATAGTGACAGGATGCATTTGTACAGATCACAGACAATACAATGCATACATTTGCACAAATTACAATACAATGTATAAATTCATACAGATCAGACAGTACGAAATGTATTTTTGTTCAGATCAGACATTACAATGTATGCATTAGTATGGATCAAACAATAAAATTCACATTTGAACAGATCAAATATTACAATGTATCAATTTGTATGGATCAAACAGTAAAATTCACATTTGAACAGATCAAATTTTTACTAAAAAAATTAAAAGTTTGTCTGAGAGCTTGTTCTATTTCTCCCCCTGAACTGTTTGAATGTGTTGAGAAATGAGAAAATGTTTATCTTTTTGATTAACTCATATCTTCTTCATCAAATCTTGTGAAAAAAAAGAAACAAGACAGAAACACAAAATGACTAAATTACTCCAGCGAGCAACAATTAAACCATACCTTTGACATTTAAATGTGGGTGTAATGAAGTTGACTGTGGGGTCCATAATATTTTATTAGTTCTAAAAATAAGAGCCATTTTCTTTCTGACCATAGAGCTTGTAATCCCTTTCAGACTACAGCTGTACACTGACATCCATACTGTGTCTCTCCCAGCCCTTTTTAAAATGAAAGCATCATTAACTTTAAATAACACTGCGGGCTAACAACATTTTCATACGTTTTCTAAAGAATTCGAATTCTTATCTTCTTGGTTATAAAGCTGTAGTTGAAGTCGGAATTTCAAAATGAGAAAATTATTCCGCTAGCAAAACTAACAATTACGCCATATCTTTCACATATAAAAGCGAACGTAACGAAGACGGAGCTGTTATTCACTTTAACTAGTCCCAAGAAGAAAAATAATTTTCTTTCTGGTCATACAATAATTTCCCTCTGGAGTGTAAACCGACATCTATATGACGGCGCTAAAGCAGACAAGCATGAAAAAACTCGACACTCTCTAAACATTACTAAAATTTAAGAACATAACATGTTAACAAGATTGATATATTTCCTGAAAAGTTTAAACTTTTAAATAAAGCAACAGTTATAAATTTTAAATGTTCACGATTTGTTTTTATCACGATGTCCATTATCTTTCTGAGGTATGTTTTCGCTATTCTTTGGAGAACTATTTTTCACCCCCATGGTGAAAGTCGGTTCACCTTAAATGATACTTTCGAACCCTCAATCTCTGGGTACAAAGAAAACTCAACCGGCCATTTTTGTTGTCGCCTTAGACAACCGAACCGAAAAGATATTCTCCGTTGGATCAATAATTTAGGCCTTTCACCTTTTTTGAAGACAGCCGCCGCACACAAAGGTGGAACATGATGAACAATACTTTTAGCGAAGGAGGTTGCTTTTCAGCCATTGCTGAAATCTATATACATCCCCTCCTTGTTGTACTGAGTGTTCCATCGATGGATAATTTCCATTGACGTCATCGGCTGTCTCTAGTTAGTTACGTATGCGTCGAAACCGGAATATAACTAGTAGTGATTTATGAATGGGTGTTTTAATTACACACACAGAAGTAAGTTTGCATCAAAAGTATATGCAATCAGTAATTCTAGATTGTGCTACCATATAATGTTCAAGTTCTCAGTCACCACTTAAACGACAATATTTTCACCGCTCCTTGGAGGACTATTTTTTACCCCGTGGCTAACATTTATCTTGGTGAGAGGGGCCATTCAAACTCTCAATGTGTCGTATGAAGGATACTTGTCCGGTCTTCTTTGCTAATGTCTTGCACACCCAAGCCAAAAAGGAATTCCCAGTTGGTTATCTTATTAAGGACTTTAAACTTCGGTCTTTGTTGCTGAAGAGAGCCACCCTATCAAAGAATATCGCCAACTAGTATATCCCCAGTTCTTAGGAGGCTCTACTGCAAACCTTTCATGTTACTAATGATTCACTTTTAAGGTTTAAGCCTGTCTTTCCATCTGGTTTAAAAATAAGCTTTAAATTCTTGGAACACACTCATAGAATAAGTCTTCAGAATTAAAACAAAATTTGGACTTCGCTGTCCTATAAAGCAGTGTTTTTCAGTTCGTAGTCTGCGGAACATTGGTGCTCCGTGAAGCCATTTCAAGAGTTTCGGGAAAAGAATCGAATACGCAATTAAAAGGTGCTTCAAAAGAAAAAAAATTATGCTATGTTAAGTAATTTTTGTAAGGGATTGTAATCAGTAAATATTCGAATGACAGTCAACAAATGCGAATACTTCTGAAAATTTCTGAATCTCTCTGTTCAAGATGAATAGGAATTTCTGGGAAAAAATAAGCATGGAACACAGTTTTCCTAGTCAATTTTTACGTGGTAGTATTTTGAATTATTTAATATTGCGACAAAAAGTAAACGCGAGCGTTTGGGAAGTTCGAATGACTTTACGAGTAACATTAACATTCGCCTCAGGATTGTTAAACTCTGCAAGGATCATGCATCGAATTAAATTTGAGAATGTTTTTAAATATTGTGATTTTTAAATAAATATATTCGCATTAGACAGAATCAGTATTTTATTCTCTTATAAAGGTAATAGGGGTAACCAACCCCGCCCCCGCAGTGCGACCACGACACGATTCCGTTACCCTCTTTTCAATAATAAAGTTATTTTTGCGAACTGTGTTCTGATATATTTATTTTTTATTGAGGAATTAATTTCTGAAAGGTTTGCCACTATTTCGTTAGAGCTTATGTTGTATGAAGTGTTCCGTGCAAACGAAACATCGTGTCCTCTACTTCAAGAAAGATTAAGAACTACTACTGTAAGCCAATGAATCCGATATAAATTCATCTCGTTTTAGCCATTTGGTTGTTTGTCGAATAATAGCTTTTCAAACTTGTTCTTTACCAGTGTATTGTGTAACCTTGAGTCAATATATGTTGCTTAGTTGCTTGCTGACTTTTTGTTCTAGTTTGTGCAAGAGTGTGAAGATTACCGGCATGGCGTGGTCCCCATTCCTTAGTCCTCATGAAGCTGAAATGTATTTATGGGCTTTTACTTTTGTACAACGATGAGTTCGACATATACAGGGAGGACCAAAAGAGTCTAATATATTTGATGATTTAATTTAAAATCATCTAATTTTCCTTCGAGAGTATGGTTTGGTACAAAATGCTTCCCACGATTTAAAGTTTCGCGTGTACAAATAAAAATAATAATTTCTAATTTCGTCCATAGATGGCGTTGTATCGTAAAAGCAGCAAAATGAAAACTCGCCATAAAAATTCAGCCCATTTATTTTATAGAAGCAATTGTACAGTATTTACGCATATACATAATATATGCATGTAACTTCAACAATTGTATTTCAATGCGTTTGCCCCTTGTGGGTAGAGCCTTGAGTCGTCATTTCTGATTTACAACAAATGAAACACGTATAACAACTTAAAGTCAAGCAACGCCATTTAAGGGCGAAATTCGAAACTTATTATTTTCATTTGCTGAAACAAAACTTTTCAGTGTGATTAGAATTCACTAACGTAATTATTGATTTTATATTGATTTTTGAAATGTCAAGTACTTTTGAAATATATCAGGTCTACCCTAGTCAAATGATTCTTATTAAACATCTGGAATGATTCCTTTCCAAATTGGTTCAGAGCCAAAAGGTTGGGGGTCCTGTAATCATTTCATTTAACTAATAATGTCTTATTGTCCATGCAGCGGGGGCGAATGGGGACGGCATGGCGATCGTGACGTCTAAGGAGCGATTTGATCGTGAGCAGCAGAAGGAATACCTAGTGCCCATCGTGATCAAGGACAGCGGCACCCCTTCCATGACGGGCACCTCCACTCTTACCGTCATCATTGGAGATGTCAACGACAACCGGATGCACCCGGGGACGAAAAGCATTTTTGTCTACAACTTCAAAGGTGAGTCTTTGGTCTCTGTTTTTATGTCAATAGCTCAAATATAATCTCTAGCATATTGTTGACTGTGGACGCAACGATATTATGTATTTGATGCGTAATAAAACTATTTTCCGTATTAAAAGTAGGTGTAACAACTTAGTTCCTTATTGACTAGAACATGAAGGAGTCGTAGCATGCACAATGCACCACACGTTACATCACATCGTGCGTGCGTATGTGGATCAAAAAATCGAGTATTGAAAATTTTGGACGTAAATTTTGTATTGATATAAGGCTCCCGCCGGCACGCCATCATGAATTTTCGAGTATCACGTTAATCCTATGGAATTTCCTATTTTTCTTCTCAAAGGTAGATTATTGCTTTTTATTACATTCAGTTAAAAGCAATAAGAGAAACAGTGAAAAAACGAATGATTCTGTTCGATTTTTTTTCGTTTATTCGGAAGTATTTTTATTGCTTATTAAAGATCTCTGAAAACTCCCAATTACATTACCGATGTCAAAAACGGAGGAGTGGTGATTCCTCCCCCCATCCATAAAAGAGTGTTGAATGAAATTTTTATTCGAGGAGGGGCAGGTAGGCCAAAATAGATTGAGAATGCTGCTGTAGAAAGAATTTAGGTAAAACAGAAAAAAAGACCTTTAAGCGACTGAATCATTCAATGATTAAAAAATAATTCTTAAAGAAGTTATTCACTTATTAAAAAGACAAAAATCGATACTTAGCAGTATTTTACCTTAGCTTGTTTTAATAAAATTATTAATTAAGATAAGGATATATTTAAAATCAAAAGAAAGATAAAGAAAACGTGAACCGGTTTGTAGTTGCTATGAATGAAGCAGAAAAAAAAACGAAATTAATTTCAGAAATCTAATTTTAGACGCTTTTTCCTCGCCCAGTGTTTTCAAAGATGAATTTTGAAAACTCTCGGGCCTTCTTTTTCCGCACAAGAGATTCAATAATCCCCCTCTCTCTTAATTTACGAAATTGAAAGTTTGTTCGGCGATAAGTCAAGAAAATTAATGGAAAAATTATTCAAAATTCGTCAAGGTTTTTTTTCTTCCTTCTACTGCGAGGAGAAATGAGAGGTTTTAATAAATCACTTTCGTCATTAATTTATCTGGAGTATTTCTCGTCATTAAAGCAGTAATTTTGCAAAATCATATGCAATGATTTACCCGCAGAAATAATTTATCAGAAAAAATATCTCTCTCGAGTGGGATATATTCTACAATTATTCAGATTATTCACTTCAAGTAAAATTAGTTAAGGCGAGAAATGTGTTAATCGAATACTTTTGCATTCCATTTGAATTAAAAAAAAATTACAGCTTAAAAAATCATATAAACTGAACAAGGAGGGAAATTCTAAGCAAAAAAAAAAATTGTAACATGTTTTATAATTTTTTAAAATTGTACAAATAAGTATTCTAGATAATCACATCCATAGAAAAAAAAACTTATTCAGAATTTAATAGCAACATTTCCAAATTTTTATTTTTTTAGTTTCGATTTCGAATTCAGAATATATATATATATGAAAGGAATTTAAAAATCTATCGAATTAAGATGATGCAATTTATTGTTGTAGTCATGTCATTAAAGTTGATTTTCAGAGCTATTTTGACAATTGACGTGTTTACTTAAGTTGATAGCATCTTGTACATGGACACACCTTACACGGAAGCGAACAAAAGTAGAAGTAAAACGAATCGAACAAGCGCTTAGAACTATAATTCACCAGATATAATAATATATATATGTATATATGACTATATATATATATATATATATATATATATATGTAATTATATATATATATATATATATATATATATATATATATAATATTGATGATGATATTGACATTGATGATATTGTGTTATTATGTGTGTTGATGATGATACAGTATTGTGTGTGTGTGTGTGTGTTAGTATTGTGTGTTTAGCGGGTGTGTGTGTACTAGTAGTAGTTTTAGCGGGATGTTCTTTTAACTATGCTTAATATAGGTTTTATTTCAATTTTTCCTTTATCGAGACCAACATTACTTTTATTCCACTATTATTCTGTCATTTATGTGAATTCTGAAATCAGATACATCAGAATAGAATTATATTATTCAAAATTACGTACTCGTAACTTACATGTTCTAAATTCCTAAAACGTACTGTCATGATAGGTAGAAAAAAGTAGAATTTCAAGATGGAATGATATGATTTTGCTTATATTAACGCAAAGGGGTTTCCAACCACAGTCTTTACACCACGTCATTGTGAACTTTGGTTAGATGGCGAGGTTCACATCTGAGTTGGTATTCCACTTTACATATCTACGCTACACCTACGCGAGTACTTTGAGTTCCGACTTGTCTCGAGTCAAGACTCGGTCACGTGGTTTAATTGAAATATTTCCAGCCGCAGGTTTAATATCATGACTATACGAGTAGCATGGTCCCATTGAAAGCGTCATATTTATTTTCGGTACTTTATTCTTGAGCGGCAAACTTATTATTATTTGTTATAGCTAAAGTAGGTTGTTGAAAACGATTTGTATTTTTAAAATGTGGCTAGAAACTAGAATGGAAATATGTATCGACCTCATCAGTGGAGAAGGACTCAACACTATAAAGTCCTATGTCATTGGTATTCATGCTGCTTTAGGTGAAACGTTAATAAGTATTCTGTTTAAAAATATCATTGCAGGTGAATCCCCACCTACACCTATTGGCAGGGTGCACGTAGAAGACCTGGATGACTGGGACTTGCCAGACAAATCATTCTACTGGGAGAACAACATCGCTCATCCCAACTTCGAGGTGGACAAGGACACTGGACTGATCGTCATGAAGAATGTGACCAGCGGGGGCACTTACTTTCTGAGATTCGTGGTCCATGACCGAGTCCACACACAGGAGGTATCGGCCAATGTCTCCGTCACCGTCAAAGAGATCCCCGAAGAGGCCATCTTCAATTCGGGATCCATCCGGATCTCGGGTGAGCGAACACCCTCCTTGCCTTTTTACGATTTAAATTATTTGGTTTTAAGATCTTAAAATTTTATGAAACGCATTTTTCTACACATATTATTTCTTCGTGAATTTTTGGATTTTGTAGATTTCCATATTTTAATCAAACAAACTATTTTAGATAGCTGGTATGAAAATTTTATTTTTCACTTACTGCAGAATATGTTAGTGACTTGCGTGGAGTTTTATATAAGCGGTATCGTTTGATATAAATAAGAAACCTAAGAAAGTATGCCAATACAACTACCTGTCTAAAGCGAACTGTTCATAACATGCAGATCCATTTATTCCATTATTTGGCGTGTAAATAAATATTTAAGAAATTAATTAAAATGTGACGACACATTTATTTATGTATAATATGAACAGGTCTTTATTACCGAAAATACCTAATTCTTTCCCTTGTCTCACTAAAGTAAAGGAGGGCAACCACTTGAATCGATTGTTAGACAATGTTCGTTGTGATCAGTTCTTGGTGCTGGAAACATTTGTTTACAGTTCTTTTTGCAATCAAAATGCGAAATAAAAGAATTTCTGTTTGAATAAATCTGTTCACCATATCATATTTCTTATAACATCTTACCTTTTTACAGTACCTCTATCTGACTCATTCTGCTGAATACTAATGCCTACTTACTATTTCGTAGAACAGTTAACTTCGCCTTTCGTTTTTACAACAATTATTTATTACGGCAGTTCTTCGGAAACTGCAATAAAATTAGTAATATTTATCAAAGACGGAGGTTTAGTATAATTAGTAGTAGAAGCGTATAAATGATGGCATAAAAGGAATATACATCGCTATTTACAGTTCTTGGTGGCTATTCATATCTTTTTTAGCAGTAGGACGTCAGATAATGCGGAGTGTCAGGTAAGCGAAAGTCAGATAAACAAGACTCTGTATGACTATATATTTGAATGCTTTTGAAGTGACTGTTCATATATCAAAGACATATATCTATAATTAGATGCATGCATACTAAATGAAATGTCAATCTCTGATCAGGCATCAGCGCCGAGGATTTCGTGAGGGTGTGGAACTGGACCGCTAACCGTCAAATGAAGAGCAAGTACCACAAATTCCGGGACATGATTGCCAGTCTAACAACGACGCGCAAAGACAACGTGGACATCTTCAGCGTTATCCTCAAGCAAGAACGTCCTCCTATCACTGACGTTCGTTTCGCCGCTCACAGGTCACCTTACTTCAAGGCTAGTATGCTCAACGGAATCGTCGCCCTTAATAGGGAACTGGTAAGTGCCTACACATATTTATAGCCTCTTAACAAAGGTGGTTTAAATTTAGGTACCCATTAGGTAGTAGGTTCCCATTTTTGACGATAGATAGCTTTACTATGGCAAGTTGATGTTCCCATTATGTGCTGTCATCTAGTTGATGTTCCCATTATGTGCTGTCATCTTTTAAAATATGTCAGAAGATATTTGACACTGATTCACAGATTAGTTTTGATTTGACAGCAATTTCTCTCAAAATAAAATTTCAATTCCTTGCGCATTCAATTGTCGTCATTTTGCATCATCGAGGAGATCTAGATTCATCACTAACGTCGGAAACCAAGAAGCAGTCAAAAAAAAAAATTGGTCAAATGAAGGTGGACACGGTCTCATCGGCCCAAAAAGTTGTGGAGACGAATTGGTTGAATACCAATTAGAAATAGAGAAAACGATCATTGGAGAATACCCATTTCTCATTCCAAACACGGGTATTTCTTGAACCATCCTCGTAGTTTTTCTTTTCTTCCTCTGCACCTCCATAGCAAGAGTACTGTTCCTTGTTATTTGTATCAAATGCTTATGTAGTCCATGGGACGTTTTGTGTAACATAACATCAGTACATTAATAGCATATCGAGCAGCCATGACAAAAATATACTCCAATTCCCACCTTTTTTTGGAAATACCGTTCATTAGCTATTTATCGTTTGGTTTCGCTATCACCTGATTTCAATAAATACATACGGTAGGCAAAAGCCGAAAATAGACGAAGCATCGTTAACGCAAAATAATAAAAAACAATTTATTACAATTATTTATCAATATTTTTCTGGAACATCACTTTCCATATGCATAACTACACAAAGTAAAGACTGAAAATAAATCAAACTTACTTTTCTTGTTCTCGGAATACCTAATGTTAGGCACACTAAACAAGGCAGTAGAAGATTAATGGCATGGTAGGTATTAATTTAATTATCGACTGCGCTAAAATATTTCCTGCTATTGATGGAAAAAAGGGTGCGACTAGTCGACACAACTATTAATAATAGTTCATTCACGAATATTGCAGTTCGTCATCAATAATTACGTTTAGTTAGAAATTTTTAGAATAACTAAAAGTAGCGAAACTTAACTTTTAATCATTAAGTTTCGTTATTTTTAGTGTTATGTTGGCTGGGCCCCAATGATATTCACTGTGAGCCCGAGTTTAGAAAGCTTGGATTTTGAAAATTTAATTTGGTCCTTAAAAATATTACGTTTCATTCACGATTTCAGTATCACCCCAATTTTCATTCAGTGTTGCCCCACACTGATATGATTTTTCTTGCTCACTTTTTTTAAAATGCTTCAAGGAAAAAAAAAAGGTAAAAAGGAATGAATCAAATTTTTCAGGATAGTAATATGACTCTAAATTATACATGGTAGTTAAGAAATAAAAATTTCAGAGAATAAAATCGATATTAAAATTATGTAATTACGTATGACTTAAAAGAAATGTGTATTAAATTAAATATAAAAAAATCTTAATAAGTACGAATTTAACTTAATAATTTAAAAGATAAAGAAAACAATAAAGAAGCAAATAAGTCAAAAAAGAGATAAAATAATTTAAAATACTGTTTTTGGCTTTGGACAGAAGTATGGGTTAAACATGTTTTATAAATTCAAACCATCTCACTCAGAAACTTCTTTATAATAAAAACTGGTAAAAACGATAATTCAAAAGAGCACAAAGGCACATTATCCTAAAATTAGATCTACAATCCAAAATAACTTATTAAAATTATATTTTTAAAATTAAATGTTAATTCTAATTTAAAATAACCTATTACACGGTCAATATTCACAATTTTAACGATCAAGGCCAAAAAATTATTAATAAATCAATTAAAATCTGACCAACTGCATTCTCATTCCAAAACAAAGTTTCACTGACAAGAAAATGGTGTTGTATTTTTAGGTCACCTTTTTTTACGTAATAAATGAAAATTTCCATAACAATAATTCTGTCCACGAAGAAGAAGAGAACTATTTCGTAATTGTAAACAATTAGATATATTACTAGAGCAGAGTAACATCACAGAATTGAGAACTTGCCCACAACTGATGGGACTCAGCCTTTATACACACACAGGGTATTCGAGAAACATCCAATCTGAATATTAAAGAAAGATCTGGAATCATGCAGATGTTAGACAAACAATTAATATCTTAAATTAAAAATCCAGTCTTTGGATGAAAATACTTTGGTGGAGATTCTTAGCCCGGGTGGATGGAATCCAACATGAGTTAAACTCCAGGGCTCAGTTTGCAGAGTGCTGCCAGTTGAGTTCTGAGATTGCTGGCTTTCTTGCTTTGTGTGGCAATACGCTTATCAAAAATTACAAACATTTTATCCAATTTTTAAATTTTTCTTTCTTTTTATAAGAATAGTAATAATCCTAAAAGTCCACAAAGACTCAAATCAAAAGATTTTAGCATTGTAACTCGTAGCGTCAACTACTGATTGTTATGCGAAATAATTTTTTGGACAAGAAAAACCAATATTGAATCTAAAATATATTTATCAAGGCT
Source organism: Nephila pilipes (assembly GCA_019974015.1). Lineage (NCBI taxonomy): Eukaryota > Metazoa > Arthropoda > Arachnida > Araneae > Nephilidae > Nephila > Nephila pilipes. The sequence continues at coordinate 285,223 of BMAW01036535.1, forward strand.
CTAATGTGTTTTTGAAAAATTAATAGGATCATTTCCTTAAAGACAGTCAATGTAAAATTTCTTATAATTAAGCATTTTTTTCTGAAATAATTTAAGCTAAATTATTATACGTAGAATATAATTATAAAAAAAATCTGAAGATAGAAATATGAATATAGCTATTCCAAAACGGGATTTTATTAACATGAAATTTGAAAGTTTATCTTTTATCATATATATCGCTATTAATTTTAATTTCTACAATTTCCAATTTGATGTATGTGTGTGTGTGTGTTCTGGCAACACACTTGTAGAATATTAGTTGAATTCTCCTCAATCGGCGAAATTCCTGCAATCATCACAGAATTCGAGATTATAGACCGCTTGGTTATCCAAGAGCTTCAAAATCTGAAATTCAATTTGAAAGAAAATTCAATGATATGCAAATTTTAAAAAAAGAGAGATACTCCCTCGTCATCATTAATCAATGCTTATGCCCTAAAAGACATAAAAGAATGCGACTATGTTCATCAACTTTTCAAACTGAATCTCTTCAGATAATTTTTAAAAAAAATATTACTCTTTTTGTGTTTTTGAACTCTCTCTTGTGTCATTTACTTCATTGATAATAAACTCATGTCAAAGAAAAATAGAAACTAATTTCTTCTCGTTAGATGATCCCTGTGTTTATGATTTCAGATCGAGCAAGAGGTGGGTATCAACATAACGATGGTTGGCATCGACGAATGTCTGTTCGAGAATCTCAACTGTGAAACAAGTTGTACGAACGTTCTAATGGTGGATCGACAGCCCATCGTTGTCAACGCTAACCGAACCTCCTTTGTAGGTGTGAATACCTGGGTCCAGCCCAAGTGTGTATGCGGCGCACGGGACTTTTCCGAGATTGAGACTTGCAGAAAGAGGCCACAACCCTGCTATAACGGGGGGCGTTGTTTTGAGTCCTACGGCGGTGTGAGGTGAGTTTGAATGGAACGGTTATCTATTTACACTAAATGCGAAATTACAACTTTTCTTTCAGAAAGTCGATGTCTTCAACTTTTTTCCCTGTAGAGTTCATGAATTAAAAATTCGATAGAATGTTTTTTAGGTTTTAAAATACTATTAATAAGACAAGCGCAAAATATACTGTGTGATCCAAATTTCTAACAATAAATATTGCCTAGTATTTACTTCAAGATCGGATATCGTAATGCAATCGAGTGTAATTTTAAATGTTTCTCTTTGCTTCCAACTCTTACTTTAGGTATCATTTGGAACAGCTGCGCAAATTACAGATGTCTTGCAAAACTTATCATTTCTTGGTGAAAGTCTGAAGGATGATTTGATGAAAATCAAATGTACCCATATCTTTTAACCAAGTTGAGATTTATAAGGGTTGGTTAGAAAATAATGCCCCTTAACTTTTATTACCAAACTTTCAAAAAAATTTGTACCGGAAAGCTACTTGATCTGCTATGTAGTGTATTATTCACTTTTCGATAGAGTCCTCAGACTTTTCCACGGCCTTTCCCCAACGCATGACCAGTCAAGAGAAGATTTCTACAGTTGTTACTGACACCAAGTCTTAATGCAGACCTCTCGTCAGAACGAAAGTGATGTCCTTTAAAGTTATTTTACATCTTTGGAAGAAGCTATTGAGTTACAAGGTAAGGTGTAAAAGTGCCTCGTAGTTTCAACTTCATCTCCTTGTGTGTCGCCATATCTTCCTCAGTTCTCAACACATGAACCACACCTGGTAGCAAAGAAAATAAAGACAATACATAGAACGAGACTGATTTCACATTATGTCTTTCGTGATCCAAAACTACAAACTGCAGTGAATGTGGACGGTGCGGGACCTGCTCAGATTTTCACCGCGTCACTTAACTGTGGTTCAAAACTATGAAGTCCGTCATCTATAGCCCTCGTTTTGTCAATAATGCAAGGTTAAGGGAATGCTTAAATTATTCGCTTTGTTGAATATTAAAGATCAGTAGTTAATACTAATTTCTCTGTAGTTCTACTCCTTAAACGTCTTTGAACTAACATTTTATGTTAGGATATCAGTTTAAATCAAATCTTATCAACTCATTGATGTATGAGTGAATAAAATAACTGAAGTTCGATCCTTGAATCCTCTTCCAAACACTTTAAGGATTCCTCTAATTGCTTCTTAGATTAAAATCAGAGACATTCGATGTCTCACTCATTTTATCACTCTCACTGTATTTCTACCATGCAATACTAACTTTATTTTTTCTAATTTCCTATTATTCATTTCATCGCTTTTTATAAAAGTACTTTAACTAATCTGTTAACTGCATTACATAATTTCAATATAATCAGCATAAGTCATGTTTCATTTTATTGGAAAGGAATTCTATTTTAAAAAAATCGACTTAAAAAGTCCCAAAGGTTAATGAAGGAAAAATTCCAATATAGCCCATCCTGTTATGTTGTTTTGTAACGGTGTCAGTCCAATCATACCAGATAAGATTTCGAGCCAGCTTAGGATATTACATATTCTTAAAACAGACAGAAAGTAAGGTATGAAATAATAAATTTCCTTATAAATTCTATATTGTTTCTCTAGGTTAAAGTCACTTTTCTTTAAATAATTCTGATTAATGTTATACTTTAAATGACATGAAATGGTTGATCGCCCTACGAAGCATTGTAGATTGTAACAGGTTAACTTAAATATTTCCTTTTAATTGTCCTTATTGGAATTCCTAAGATATTGACTGAATGGAGAGCGTCGACATGTAAATCAGCATTACTATGTAATATGAAGTAAAGCGAATAAGAATGGTAGTATGAAATTGAGAAAAGAATATAGAAAAGAAAGCGAACAAGAGGAGTTGGTGGAACCTGTAATAGGATATTGAAGGAAGGTTCGAAGTAAGAGAGAGAAATCGGAAGTGTAGACTCAGAGCGGTGTAATCATAGGTGATCTAGTCAAATCTATATTACAAGAGCTCACTCGATTCCGTATAATCTGGTAGTTAAATAAAGTTACATTTTACCATATTAAATCTTAGTTTCGGACCAGTTCTATAAAAGCACAATAATATAAGTATTGAATTTTGATTAGTCCAATAAAATCGATTTGATTTCCTTCATGATCTGATTATTTCGTTATTGATTGAATGATACTAAGTAATTACCTTCTCTCATTTAATGAGGGAAAGTAAATCGGGGTGTTACCACATAACTTTTAATTACATATTATCAATATATAACCTATGCCAATAACTAATTTTTCGATTTGTTCCTGCAATGGTTTTCGATTGACCTGTTATTGTATGTGTGTTGCAGCTGCAAGTGCCCCGAGGGCTTCGAGGGTCCTCAATGTCAGATGACGACTCGCAGCTTCGACGGCCGTGGATGGGCGTGGTTCCCTCCCCTACAGCAGTGCGAACGCTCCCACCTCAGCCTGGAGTTCATGACGCGAAAACCAGACGGATTGCTCTTGTACAACGGACCCATCGCTAACCCTGATGTGGGGGAGGTGGCCGTTCAGGACTTTATCTCCCTAGAGCTACAGTCCGGTAGACCTCGCCTTCTTGTCGACTTCGGCAGCGGTTCCGCGGAGGTGGTCGTCGTCGTAGATGAGTCCCTCAGCGACGGAGAGTGGCACCAGATTGACGTCTTCTGGGACAGAGAGGTGAGTAGTTCACTTCTTAAATTTGAAAGTAATATTGTATTGTAATGAACGATTATTAGTTTAGAGAAATTTCACTATGATTTTGGAATGCAGAAGAAGCTACTTACATCTATATGACAGTCTAAATGTGATTTTTTCCTTGTTGCAGACGATTCGCCTCGTTATCGACAACTGCCAGAAAGCGAAGATCGAGGACTCCGACCCGCCCAAGATCAATCGTTCTCGTTGCGAAACCAAAAGCAACATCCCTCCCTTTAACGAATTCCTGAACGTCAACACCCCCCTCCAGCTGGGAGGAGTGCACCACCAGTACCTCACGGACTACCGGTGGCAGCACCAGCACACCAGGGAGGGATTCGAGGGGTGCATCAAGAACGTCATCCACAACAGTGAGGTGAGTGTCCTCTTCCTCCCCAATAATTGAACGATATGGAGAGAATTTTATTTCAAAAGATTGATCCAAGTATAATTTATTATAACAACTTAATAATAATAATGTAACTTTCATAGTTCGATGCATCATGTTACGTTTAAAAAGGTCAATTTTGAGAAAAATAATGTGTTTTAAAATTGTACTTAATTGATCCTCAAGTTTTCAACACATTCGTGGATGTGAATGATATAGCATTCACTTTAATTATAATACAAAATACAACAAATGCCGAAACATTCAATTTTATAAGCTGATTTTTAGTGCTTTTAATTTTATATAGTTTTGAGTTTTTGCATTTTATTATATTAGTTCAAAGGCCCACTAACTGTTTTTTGGAAAGGGCCAGATCGTAAATTTCTTAGGTCTAGGTGGCCAGTTAGCAAACTCTATTTTACGTGGACTATTCTGATCATACCGCAACAACAAAACAATCCAAGATCATTCTTCTAAATTCGGAAGCGATATTTTTTCTTAATATTTCTATAATATACATTTGTCATTTACAAAAACATATTTTGATTTATTAATAAGCATACAATGGAATTCGTTAAATTTTGCATTTGTGCGATGAATGAAATTGCTTTTCTTTTCTGAAATACTATTTCATCATACTGGATTGTTAACAATAACTTATATTGATATTTTACATACCTCATTTTTAAAAATGTCTCTTTACGTTGGTAAGTATTCTAAAATATTGATAAAACTCCCTGAGTGTTTGATGTAATTGACAATATTCATTTTTCGAATGATATTTGTAGAATTGAGTGGTATATATGTGGATAAGAACCATTTCCTTAAACATCATTTGTGACTTATTATCATTTCGTAGATCAATGACTTCTAATTGAAATTCTAAGAGAAGCTTCTTAAATTGTACAGCTAAATGGGTTTTGAAGTATGGAAATGCCTTTAGTACTTGTATAAAGATACAGAGCATGTTGTAATTAGTTTATATATATCAGTGATTATAGACAGCGTAGTTTGATTTATACTGATTTTTTTTTCCATATAAAATAATTTTAACCCGCGGACTGAAATCAGCTCTCAAGATGTAGTCCATGAAGTCTTTTCTATCTGCTTTGTATTTCCTTTGTGTATTAATAAAATTCCGTTATCTGGTACTTAATATTGTGATGCCCGCCCGACCCGGGCTTCATCTTGTGCCATCACTAGATTCAATTATTAAACACTACGACACAAATAATCAAAGAGACACTAGGACAATCTATACGTAATTTATTACCATATATTTACTATGACAACAACTCACTATACTCTCCCGGATAATATTTCTATTAACCTCAAATTAACCCACCAATAGTAATATAACAGACTCTTATCACTAATCCTTCCTCGACTGCAACTCAGACTCTGGATCAACTGTTGAGAACAACAGTAAAGGAACGTCTTGTAGCAATCTTTAATCTAACCCTTTAATTCAATCAGCTTATCTATAGCTTCAGCTTCACTTCTCCTACAGCTTCTCTCTTTCAGCATCTATCGCTACTTTCAGTCGTTTATATTCCTAACTCACCTACTTCACTTCATTTCTAACTGCCTTTCATAATCATTTTACATAGTCACGTTTCATTTTTGGTTGGGCAAAGGTTGTTTAGCAAAAGCAATCCATCTCAATTAAAAGTCCCCAAGGTTAGTGAAGAGAAACCGCAAATAGCCCAATGTCACAACTTAAATTGGAAAGATAACAACTGACGTGAATGCATTATCAATTGTTATAATTGACCTTTATATCTTGAGACGGATGTGATAGTTAAGTGGTTAAGTCATGAGCTAACGACCTGCATTGCTTTATTTGAATCGGGAGTTTGAGTTTTGATACCACTAAGGACCCACCGTATATGCTGCACGTTAAATGTTTTGAAGATTACAGTCCTCCCGTTTGTATGATACGGAAGTACAGAATGAGAAGCCAGCTACTCGTTACTTGATAGATACTTAAAATGACGAGGTCAGTCTTTATAGCGCTCGTCACTTCCAAGTCTTATATTAATCAATCAATAAAGCGATATCCCGAACACTTGGACAAAATATAATTTGTTAAAATTTGGATACCTCAATTAATTTAATAATACATCATTTGCCTATTTTTGAAGCTCATCCAAATTCTTATAGTCAGTGAACGTTAAGGTTCTGAAATAGACTTTCTCCTAACTGTCCCTCCATTTGATCTGTAACTATGACAGTTTTAATTAAGAATGACTGCTGGAGAGAATAAAACCAATTGTATTATTTTGATACCATAAGCGGAAGAAAATAAACATTTACACAGATTCTAGTCACGTTAATGAGACCATCTGTCAAAATTCAGGAAAACCGCCTTTAGCAGTACGGATCGTTGCGAGATGGTCAGGAAGAGAGTCAATGAGGTTCCGAAAGGTATTCATAGGTATGTGGAGCTTGGTCAGCTGCTCTAGTGTACGTTGTTGAGGACTCTAAAACGAAAAACTCGATCAAGGATTCGCAAATCCCACAAATTCTCAATTCAGTTTAGGTCCTTGGAGCTCAGGGGGGAGAATCAGAGGAATACGGTAAACTCATCGTGGTGCTTTTCGCGCCCCGCAAATACATTGTTTCGTCTCTCAGAAAAATGTCATCGAACTGGGGGTGGGGAATCGTATTTAAGGGTAAACATTGTCGGTAACAAAGATGGATTTTTCCGTTAATCTATTAGACCATCCTCAATCATGAGTGCGCTCATGGAATGTCACTAAAATATTTCCCAGACCATATTGTTACATCATCCACGTTGTGCACTTCCGACAAATGTTATATTGTGTTTTCTATCGTTTTAAGCAGTATCCACCAACATCCATCTGTTCCGATGGAGCATGAAACGTGATTCATCGAAAAAAGTCATATGTCAGTGTAAGTACAGTTGTGGTACCAGCATGCCAATCTAGTCTTCGTTGCCAATGAACAGTATTCAGTGTTGGTGCGTTAACGCGATGTCTGTTGCTACGTTCCATACGTAGCAACATAACAACGTTCGGTAAAGGGCGTGTTTGAGGGTACACTTTTGGTAACCTTTGATTTACTTGGATAGTCAGTTAGTCAACTGTTGCACATCGATTCAGCCAATTGAATATCAACAGACGTCCACCTAAGTTGTCTTTACACAAAGATTGGCACGTCGCTCAGTTTAGATACTTCCATTTTGCAACGCACTAAACATTTTTACCACAGCAGCATATGAGCGCTGCACAAAATTAACCCACTCAGAAATACTGTCACCCTTAGATTGCAAGCCAATGGTATGCTCGTTTGGATATTAGATAAACCGATCTGTTTCTGCGTTCATCTAATATAATTACACAATGCATTCTTCTTCCTTCCGACACCTTTTATACATCTTCTGATTTTAGTCCTGCCACAGGCTTTCTGAAATTTGTTATTTCGCACTGACATCCATTAATGTAACTGGATTGTGTTATTCTTTATTTAAAGTTTTTTTTATTCAAATTTAAAAGTTTCCAAAAATGTTTCAAATGTACAATCACTTTAGTTCTGTTATTTCTTTACTTATCTCTGCACTTACAAAGGTACAAAAATATAATTATAAGTAACGAAGTGGAAAGAACTCCGGTGTCGCAATCGTCACATACTGCTGTTCAAAATCACAAGGTTCATTGTCAATAGCCCTTGTGATGCTTCTAAATGCAACTTTTATATATAATCAATCAAATAGTAACAATTAATATCCATGTTTGTCTAATCAACTATGGGGGAAAGTGGTACCACATGTGGATTAAATCCCTTAATTATGTGTATTTAATGCAATGAAATTTCAAATAATCCTATCGTCTATTTATAGCATTATATGCACGAAAAACTTTTTGACTATCAAATTGCAGTCAAACTTTTTAAAGTAGGTATCCCTGGAGCTTGACGAATATTAGGTATTCGTATCCAATTATGCCAAAAGTAGAATTCTTTTTTAATATTCAGTAAAATCAAGATTAGCTATTGTTTTTGTTTGTAAGGATTTGTTTCTTGTCTCTATAGCTTTGTTAGAAATGCAAATTAATACAAATCCGGAAAAATATCCACTTGATGGCACTTTTTTATAACCACCTGTCAGTTTTATGCAAATTACAGTGTTGCCACTACAGGCCTAGGTTAATATTAAAAAAAAAAACAAGCTGAGTTCTTGAGATAATAAGTGAAGGTGATTTGTCGACTCTGAACGTGAGATGGTAGTAAGAGCTTGGATATATAGAGCAAGTTTTAGCGAAACCACGGTATTTGTGAAATGTTCAAAAGCAGCTACAGTGAAAAATGAATCAAAACTGGGATGTCAATAAAAGCCTGAGTCAGAACGAACAAATTACGGTCTTTATCTAGAGGTGAATGATCGGGCGGAACGGAGATTCTCTCGCATTGTGGAAAAAAAACAGAATGATAACAACAGCGCAACAAATTGTAGCATATCTTAATCAAGGATCCTCTCAAGTATCTTTAACCGCAGTGTTCGCCACCTTCACTTTGGCCGTGGAAGCCTAAGGACGATGCAAGAACAGCAAACAAGAAATAATTTTTAAATTCGCTCAGGCACATAGGGTTTAAACGATGGACAATTAGAAAAAAATGATGTGGTTGGATAAATCTCATTTTAAGTTACATCATGAAGACGGGCGAGTTAAAGTTTTGTGGAAAGAGCACGAAATCACGGATCATAAATGTATTTCTACAGCACTTCAAGTTGGTGGAGGCAAATGTAATGTGGATGGATGTGCATGGACGTCTAAATAAAATAATTAGCCCGAATCAATAGGCTAGGGAAGCCTATTGATTCGGGATAACTATTTTGTGTGCATAGATGTCTAAATAAAATATAAAACCGAAACACATTTTCTAACAAAGTACGTTCTGTTTTGTTGATGATTTCCATCGAAGTCTGTCCCAATAGACTTACAATCAGATAATGCGTCCTGCTATAGCGCTGGTACTGACAGGATTAAATTGTGGAGCATGGTGGAGATTTCAATCACCAGATCTCAATTTTATAGAACATTTATGGGATGATATTGAAAAAGCCAACAGACATCTAGGCTACAAGCCATCCAATCTGAGACTATTAAAAAGTGATATTCTCCCAGCATGGTTACATAGCTGAGGAAGCCTAATGATCATGGTCACGAGTTTGCAGAAATGTTGTTTCGTCGAGTCGTGGATTCAAGTTCTAAAAGACCCGTCGTTTAGCTGACTAATGCACGCAAAATACATCAAAGATCAACATTCGGATGGTGAGGAAGATTGGAGAATAAGAGGATGCTAATTCAGGTACTGGCCTTGTCACTTGATCGAGGTTCGAAATAACGAAGTCTTCCTCGTCCTCGTGTTACTTCTCAATCAATCATGATATCACAAACAACCTTTCAATATCTCATACAACCCATACCAAGAAGAATCAAAGGCAAAAGGAGCCCCAACAAGATATTAACAGAGTGATTATAATGAAGTGGCTACTCATTGTAAGAATAGAACTTAAATCATATGCTTCTAACTTTTAAATGTAGCATCTTCGATGAATTACTCTTATTTTTATTGATGAAAAAATCAATTAAATTGCCAGAAAAGATTTTACAGTAAACAAGGATGGAACAAACTTAATTTTAAATTCTTAGTTTAATGAATAATTTGTCGTCACATTAAATTTATTGAACTCTACGTTCTATCTCGTTATATTCAATATTTGATTACACCATATTTCATTAATAAAGGAGAGGAGAGTGAGGCAAAGGATATAAATAATAATAAAAAAATATTAAATTGATTCGTTTTGTAAAGTATTCAAGTTTGAGTGATTTCTTTTTATTCCTTATAAACTGATATGCCTGGCTCTAAGAATTATATTACATTTCGTTAATATTAAACATAATTGCATATTTGATTAAATTGACTAAAAGTATACTCGGGGCTGTATGTTACCTCTTGACAATCGAACATGAAGAAAACTCAATTCCAATTCCTTAAGGTAATTGCTTTTCCCAATATTTCATCATTAGTTTAGCTCTCAGACACGATTAACCAAAACTATTTCATAAGTTTCCCAATATCTACTTAAATTATGGCAACATAGAAAACCAAAAACGATTTCGGGTTGAACTTAATCCCTCGGCTAATTCCAATCACACTACGATTTTCTTTTACGTGGAGAAAAATAATTATAACGTTAACCGCAACTGAAGAGTAAGTAATAACAAACACCCCCCAAAAATGCTATTTGTCCTTCTTCTTTTATTCCAGACTTTATTTAATAATTTCCGCCGCCGAGGAAAGAAAAGCAAAAATTAATCACGTGTTTACTCACAAACAACAAAATCATCCCGCTTTTCCCATTATGCATTCTTAATTCTTTATGAATTATAGTTTCTTGGGGACGAGGCTATCTTATTTAAATGCAAATGAAGCCTGTCCGCCATGTTGGTACTGTCATTATTATTTTTTTTTCTTTCTCTCTCCGCTTCGTTCCGTCGAGACTTGTTCATTATAAATGCAATGAAGGGAAAATAATTCAGAATTATGCCCGGGACGTATTGCAAAAAGTAATTGGTCGCGGTTGCAGTTGCTGAATCATCATTGTTGAACTCCTTTATACGAAAACGGAGTCTTGTAATCTTGGGATCTTTTGTAAGAGGAATCTCGGTGGGATTCTTAAGGGTTAAACAGTTTTAAATTTGAAGTGAAGTGATATCATTTAGGTAATTAAACTCGCGTTTAGAAATTGCCTCTCATTATAACAAGAGAGAAGATGGCTTAAACCCCTTATTAATTAAGACTCTAGTTTCTGAAATGGATTTCTATTTCAGAGCTTCGCAATTTCACTCTTGTAGGTAATTGGTAATAATAGAGTTTTCATTAAAATAAAGGAAAGTGTTTTAAATATTTTTTTAAGAGAGTAATGGGTTAAGAGTACAATTACGTGAAAACATTGTTTCAATTTTATTCCTAGTAGAAAGTATTGTAGTTTTTTGCGTTAAAATTTGCGTTTCGTGTTCTTTTACAAAATGTAAGTGCTAATCATGGAAAAATTTCTTGATCACACAAAACAGTATATCCCATTCATATTTGTAGAGCACAGAATTTTATTTTGCTTTAATTCCAGTTTTGAATAAATAGTTGGGCTTTTCCCACCTAAAAGATGTTATTTTGTCTTTATATCTTTTTCGTCCTTTTCACGTTCAACTCTCTTCTATCGTTCCACAGAAAGTTCAAAATTTAGGAAAGAGATAATAATCAAGATAATAAAATGCAATATATGTCAAGAAATTGTAACTGAACAATCACGAGATAAAAACGAAGACACATTTAAGCTTAAATTTTATTCTTAAAAACTTCATTATATTAAATAAACCCGAAAAAAACTGAACAAAGGATTTTTTTAATTAGCTTTTTTTTTGTAAGATAAGGGGAATGTGTTATTGGAGGTAATTTTATTTCATTCATATTTAAAATAATATTATGAAGAACGAAAAGTATTTCAACGAAAGTAAACATTCAAAATATCTCATCAAAATATATTATCAAAATGGTCATGTCATTTTTCGAATTCTTATAGGAAAATGATATATGCCGAACTATTAATTTTATTAATAGTAGGCGTGAGTGAAAGTTGGAATTTATGGCGCAAGAAAGCCAAATCTGGCTATACTGTGGCAAATCATGTATAGCCATAATCTATAAATAGAGACAGGAAAGCTTGACTAGAAGGAAGATTAAAAATAGAAGAAGACTTCCTGGGGAAGCGTCACCCTGTTGGTCCAAGAGAGTGAACTCCATGAGAAAGAAAACTATCGAAGTATTTTCGTATTTACCTGAAGAAGGAAGATGAATAGTACGAGTGTGGCTCAAAATGCACCTGTTTTTGACGCAGATAGCATTGCTAAAAAAATCTTTAGCAATGGTATGCTATGTGTTCTGCCGTCTTTTAAAAGAAGTCGAAACAAATCTAACACTGACAATATGTTTTGATTGTAATTACCTCGAGTTGATGAGTCCTAGATTCATTTCATTATATACTGGAAATCAGAAAACAAATAGTTTCCTCCGGTGAATGTGCTCTAAAGGAGATGAAGAAGTATCATTGTCCAAAAAAGCGAAGGTGACGAGTTTTTGGGATATGCATCACATTCATGGATTTCGTAGTTAAAGGAAAATCGATCAATGGAGTACTTTTTGAATCACCCTCATATGTGCCGGTTCCAAAATTTATGATGAACGTAATTCTCAGTGAAAAAAAAAAGGTAATCTCTCTCTCTCTTTTGACATACACAATAAGAAGATTGTTAACGTATCAAAATAAAATTGAAAATCTTTTGGAAAAACAAGACATGTGTTTCTCGGTATAAGATTAAGCACAAAGGCTACTTTCTATTGCATTTCATGCTGAAGCGGATAATGAAAAGAGCTATGGAATGAATAAAATAAAATAAAATTATGAAAATGTACGGTAAATTGAATATGCCCTATTCATAGACTTCTTAGTAAGTGATAAACGACGAGAGGACAATGTTTCTGGGAGTTACCCCATTCCAGTTCCAAATACCGCATTTCCCATTCTTTAAAACGCCCTCGGAATATTAAAGAATCGCATGATTACAGGTAAAATGGTTTGGATTACGAATATTGGTGTGTAAAGTTTCTGCTATGTAATATGTATATGTATGTATATATGCTCGGATATGTATATGTATATGTTTAGAATATATAATATATTGATAATATGTAATAATATGTATATATGTAGCATAACTCATAACAATAACTATGTATATGTATATGTCTTATGTATTTGAATATGTATATGTATATGTTGGACTCTTAACAACCAATAGTAACAACCATGTATGTATATGTTTGGATATGTAATAATATGTATATGTTGGATATATATGTATGTTTAGAGGATATCAACAATAATATGTAATATGTAATATATGTTTGAATATGTAACTTGTAGCCTTGTATGTATACATATATATTTGAGACTCAACAATATATGTATATATAATTTGATATATGTATGTATATGTAATAACCAGCAACCAACAACCAACCAATAATATGTTTGAATAACAACAATATGTATATAATTTGAGGATATATGTATGGTAGGATATGTATATGTATATCTTTCTTAATATGTATGTTTGGATATGTATATGTTGAGATATGCTGTATGTATGTTTGGATAATAATAATATGTATGTATATGCTTCTTTCATATGTATATGTAATAACTCAGGCCCCAGACTATGTAATAATATCTTGTTTGGACTTAATAATATGTATGTTTGAATATATATGTAACTGTATGTACTCTCTTTCTTAACTCAATAACTCCATGTATCTTTCAACAACAACATGTATGTATATGTTGAGATATATAACAACAACTAATATATGTATATTTGAATATAATATATATTTGATTTTCTAACCATAATATATGTATGCTCATATATGTAGCCCTCCGCGCACGACGGTTTACAAATAAAATCGAGATCGGCAGATTGGTTCGTTGGTGACACAGGAAATTTACCAAAGCATATGTGTCAGAGACAGACGGAATGAAGGTCAAGCACCTCAGGCCCTGGCCAGACACGCGCAGGCTGCAGCCGGAATTGTCACGGTACTAACAGGGAGGGCGCAAGGTGGAAAGCCCCCTCGCAACTTGCCTTTTCAGCTTCACGCCTACCAACCTCGGCGGCAAACTAGGCGCCCTCAGCGGCCTTTCGATATGTAATATGTTTGAATATATGTATGTTGGATATATGTTTGGATAATATGTATTTGTGAATATGTATATGTTTAGGATAATAATATTGAATATATGTATGTTTGGTGTATATGTATGTTTGGTATATGTATGTTTGAATATGGCATCTGTATGTTTGGGATATTTATATGTATATGTTTGAGATATGTAATAATATATGTTTGGATGTATGTATGTGTATATTTGAGATATAATAATAATAACAATATATGTATGTTTGAATATGTATATGTATGTTTATTTTCTTAATAACGTAATATGTATGTATGTATATGTTTGAATATGTATATGTATGTATCATGTTTGAGATAATATATGTATTTGAATAATATGTATGACTGATATATGTATGTATAATTTGAGACTCTTAATAATAATATGTAACAAAATATGTATATATATGTATTTGTAACATGTATGTTGAGATATGTATATGTAATATGTATGCTCCAACTGTTTGAACTCTTGCTAATATATGTAACATGTATGTATGCTTCTTTAATAAACATGCTTTCTTTCTTTCAACCTTAATAACTGTTTGAGACAATATGTATATGTATGTTGAAGGATATATATACATGTATTTGAGGATAATATGTTTAATATATGTACATGTATGTTTGGATATATATGTATGTATAACTGTATATGTTGAATATGTATGCATGTCATTTGAGATATGTATGTATATGTATGTCTTTTATATGTATATGTATGTTTGAGATATATGTATGCATATATGTTTGGATATGTATATGTATAATATGTAATAATATGCTGCTCTAACAATAATAATATGCTTTATATTTGAGATAATATACATATATATTTGAATATGTATGTATATATAATATATATATTCAATAAGCTTTCCTAGTACATCTCTTAGAATAAATCACTAATAATTCAAACAGAGCTTAAGGGAAAATATATGAAATGGAGTCATTTCCAATCTTTTCAATTTTTTTTTTGGTGGTTTCACAATTCTGTAGTATTTCTAGATGTGGATCTTATTCCAGGGTTCGTTTTCAATCGAGTCATCTCATGGAGAGCGGCTACTTCGCCACACATGCGCTAACTCCCAGGGCCTCACTGTTCTCAAATACCCTACATTTGAAAGCTCTACCAGTACAAATGCTCTTCAATCCGGAACTCGTTAGCACCTCATTTTATTGTACCTCTCTCAACTTTACCTCAAACTTATAACATTTAAATAATAAATAAACTTAACTTAATAAACATTTGTGTTGTTTCTTCATCCTATTCTATAATCCGGCACCGATCAGATTGTTCATGTTGATACGGGTTTCATTCATGTGGTTCGTGAACAAGAAGCCCGGGTAAAGGAGGCAAAATCAGATGAAAACGAAAAAAACTATGAAAAGAAAGTCTTATAGGGAGATGTATCCTTTGCATTTATAAAAATTGCCGAATCCAAACAAAAATAGAACTCTGGAGAACTGATACATTTATGCATAATTCTTAATAATTACTTGAAGAAGACATCAAAATCAAGGAAGCAATGTGATGTCACATACTTTTTTAATAAACTCTTCTTTCCGTAGCATAGTTCGTCTCTACTTGTTTCAACTGTCATTGTACTATTTTAATTGTCCTTTTGTGTGCTGTATTTCTTATCAATATAAATATATTCAATTAAATTTACGTTTAAGTTTGAATTTAATTCTGTACTTACCATTGCATAACGAAATAATTGTCGTTTTTTTATATCATCAATGCAGGTTCGAAATGTTTATAAACGTAATAAATACACATTTTAATCATTTAAAGTTATCCAGAGTAGTTAACTTACCTTTGGTATCCCCGTTAAAACTATATTGAAGCTTGATAATTTGGCAAAATCGTTATGGATCCGGGTCCCGAACGTGTCGAATCTAAGAGCTTCTACTACACCAAGCAATTTTACAGACTTCTACATAATAAATGAACGGCCCACAAGTACAACCGACCAATTACCTAAATAATTGCTTTCTCGCTCACTTATCTATTATTATATGAAAATCCAGTTATAGTGATATTTTTTTTTTCATGAATTTTTCACAAAAATGCAAGCCTTTATAAGTTGAAGAAGACTTGTTTTTTCACAAACCCAGGTTCATTCTGGAAAAGGATAATCTTCGTACCGGAAAAGTATTTCTTTGAACGCCCTGTAGAACCAAAAATAATTACGTAGTCATTTTTACATCATGTGTAGTCCATCTCTTTAAATGATCGAAAATTAATGATTCAGGTTTTCTGGAAATATTGCAGAAATAAATAGATTTGTACTTCTTCTATAAAATCTGTAAAAGGGGAGATGGTCCCTTTTCAAAATGACCGATTCATTTTTAAAAAAATATAGCTGAAATCCGATCATTCCAACCGTTTGTTTCCAAATCTCCTACACTCTGAAAGTACAAAACACCCCCTCTTTGTTTCCGAAACGACAATGCGGAATGTTTAATAAATGCTCCCATCTGTTCATTCGCTTCTTTAATTTTAGATCTAATGTATTAATTCTGTTCCGGTGGCAACAAACCGTTTGT
Organism: Nephila pilipes; assembly: GCA_019974015.1. NCBI lineage: Eukaryota > Metazoa > Arthropoda > Arachnida > Araneae > Nephilidae > Nephila > Nephila pilipes. The sequence goes on from BMAW01036535.1 coordinate 301,650, forward strand.
TGGAGGTAATCGAATAATTAATCTCTATCGTTTCCGAGAGAGAATCTTTTTGTTTTCGAAGAGTGAGAGCATGTGTTCTTTTCTATTCGAACACACTGGGAAGTAATTACTATTCAACAATGTCATTAGAAATACGGCAGACGATAATTAAGGGCATATATTCCGGCGGTAATTACTTAATGATACTTTGGCAACGGGCTCTTGGCCAAACGATAGTTGTCAGTGCCAAATGATGTGTGAGGGAACGAGTTGGATCATTTTATCTTTTGTTGTGCCTAATGAAGGAGAGAAGAATGGAATATTTGTGGCGAAATAATTAGAGGGGTAATATTTAGTAGGAATAATTTCATTAAATACAACAAAACTAATGTTTTAATATTTTTCACCCTCCTAAGATTTAATTTCTCCAATTTAAGGGAGAAGGAAGAGTAGTTTAAAAATGACAAAGAATTCAATCGTAGCGAGAAACTGGTTGCAGACATTTATATTTTATATCGCTAAGAGGGTTGGGCGAGATAGATATCTAAGTTTTTTCCCCCGTCGTAATTGGATTTATTCGTCGCAGCGAGAACACCCGTTGCTGTTTGGCAAGTATTTCGACAGTCGTTAGGTTCTTCGTTACTCGTATTTTACTAGTTTTATGTAACCGATTTTTCGTATTCTGTTGATAAAGAGTGCGCGGTATGTATATAACGAGACCATTTTTTCCCCTGGAATCTCGACATCTACAAATTTTTAGGTAATAGTATGTGTATTCAGGATAACATATTTTTTGACAGTTTTTATTTATTATTTCTTTTAAAAAGAATGAACATGTAAAAAAAGTTAAAAAGTTCTATGCAAAGATTTGCAAAGCACAGATTTAGCCACCTAAGGTGTGCTTTTTTATGATTATTATTAAATTACTCGATTAAATATAAGAATTTAAGTAAACAATGAAATGTCGAGAAATGGACAATAGTAAACTTTTCCGATATTAAAATTAAAGGAAACGATAAATTATTAAATTGAATATATTTAAGCTACATGTAATTAAAATTAAAGCATTCAATTGAATACATTTTAGCTAAATGTAATTAAAATTGAAGCAAGTGATAAAAAATTGAAAGGGATCTGGGTACGCCAAAAGTGATCCCACCTAAAACAACAGCCCCTTAAGTGGCTAAAAAAAAAATTATATTATCTTATACTTTAAAGAAGAGTAATTTCGTTGAAATATATTTGGTGTTTATTTCCATTGTGTATGAAATCCTTGATAGGATTTCTTAATATTTATTCTTACTTTGGTAATTAACATAATATTCAGAACTGCGACCTGCTACTTTGTTTTTTTCTCTCGTCCACAATTTATTCATGAGAAAAGACCCTTTCTACAGATGTATCAGTGCCGATCAGACATATTCATATATTCAGTAACTACATGAGTGCTCGCAAGGTTCAATTTATTGGTGTAAAAGTGATTGAACAGCTTTACACAACTTTCAATTTAGATAAAAACTGGAATCATGTCATCGAGGTTCCCGAGTGATCTTTTTCTTTCCCACTTGGTGAGCTGTCTTTGATAAACACGGGGGACGTTTACCTGATAAATCCTTGCGCATGATCCGTCTCTGTATTCTCTCTATATTCTTTCTCTTGTCAATCATTCCCTCCTCCTTTTTTCCCCATCTTTCCTACGTCTAGATTATAGTTTCACATGGTTTGGCACAGTATAACCAGATTTGGCTCTTGCGCCATAAACCAAATTTCAATCCCTCACACCAAACAATGATTTTAGTTTTTAATGTTTAAATTGTTTCATCCTATAACTTTTGCTGAGCAATGCACTCAGAAGTAAATGAATACACTTATCAAATATTTATGTGTCTTTTGGTGATAATTCATAAATCCCTTTTCAATTAACTCATCAATTGCTCTGAATTTCTTCCCACATAGTAGGATTTTTTTTTAAAAAAAAATTAACCCGTCTTTTTTTTTTTTTTTTGAAGTTGTTCCTATTGGTTTCTCTTTTTCTGAAAACGGGATTTATGGTCCAAATAGGTATGATGCACAGTAAACGAATTCTGAAACTTGTCTCGGGGAGATGCAATTTTTTCATCTAAATTTATGTATATCTGTAAATAACATAAAATTTTTCGACTTGGAAATATATGAGAAATAAAATAGTGAATCTTCTCGACTGTAGCGGTGATGTTTATACTGTTTTCATGGGCTCGAGTACAGACGCCACTGCAGTTTATGCGGTGATGATTCTTGTTTAATCTGTTAAATGAATGACGTAGACCGTGAGAGAGTGAGTTGAAGTTATGGCTCAGGAGTCAAATCTGGCTAAGCTGCCCCAAGTTTAGTTTAGTTTTTTTTTTATTAACTAGTTTAGTTTAGCACTAGAAGCAACACGAGGGCTATTGGGGACGGACCTTGTAATTTTGAACCATAGTCAAATAATTGCAGTTGTACAAATTATTTCGAAAAAATACACTCGTTTTGTTTTATACGCCATTGTATAAAATAAAATTGGTTTTCATATTTTTTTGTATAAAATAAAATTTATTTTTAATTAAACGCGAAGCTATTTCACTGACATATTTTTTTCACAGCTTATAGTAAAATTGCGTTCAGTTATTATAATTTTTGCAGTCATGGTAGACAGTTTCAGCAAGAATCAAGTGGTATTATATAATAAATATTAAACTTTTTCGTGATTGAAAAACTTGTTATATGTAGACAATTGTAATGCAATATGAAAGAGGGTCCATAATGTGGAAATTTATTTTTGGTGAGAGGCTATTTTACAGTGAAAAGGTTTCATGACAGTTAAATATCAGTTTCTTCAAATAAAACAATTACAAATTTTTCTGGATTTGATTTCGATGAGGAAGGAGGATTCTCGAACTCCACATCTAATATTTACAGTACTTTTTATTAGAGCTGTAATCTAGTATCAACTAAAAGTATTCATTTCGTACAAGGTACAGTCTAAACGTTTAGTTGGAATTTTACCCTTCCTTATGAGCAGTAAACCATTTAGTGAATATTTTTATGTTTTTGATTAATTTTTATGACCCAGAAGATCCCTGCAACAAAAGATTCGTTGTGTAGTTAAGTAAATTCATGGCGTAAGGTCTTAACATTGGGCCAGTATGGAAACTTGGAATGTGGGGTGCCATCTCAGGCTCCGTCCTCGTCACTTCATCAAAACTCAAAATGATGAAGTCTGTCACCAATTACCGTCGTGTTTTTTAAGCGCAATGCTAATAAACAATCACCTCGGGAAAATGTTGTGCATTTTCAAGAATTTGAAGCGCTTTCTTCCAAATCCTTGGAAAGAACTCGAACTGGGACATACCTTTATAATTAATTACATTTATTAAAATTAATCTTCATATAAATCTTACTCAATTGACTATGGCTAATTGTGTTTACTTGATCTAATTCGATATCATCAAGTGTAATCTTGATTGATCTGAAAATCTTTGTCAGTTTTTGTCAACTTTTATACTTAATGGAATTGTTCTATGTGTTGTTGCAGATGTACGATTTGGGCAGTCCTGGCAGCAGTGCGGCCAGCAGTCCTGGATGCAAGCCTGCCGAGGACGCCTGCCAGAGCAACAGCATCACGAGACACTGTGAACATGGCGCATGTGTCGGGACCTACAACTCGGCAAAGTGCATCTGCTATCCAGGATATTTCGGCACTCGGTGTGACAAAGGTGAGACAAATTAATTTCTGCCCTCACGATTCCTTTTTGTTTAACCTTCTCCCATACCTAAACAGGAAAAAAACCTAAAAATATGTGCATACTTTTAGAAGTTGTGTTATATCATTCATTTCTGGAAACCTAAATTTAATAATAGCAGCAATGTGTAGTACATTTAAAAACATCATTTGCAACACTTTTCTTGCTATAGTTTCACTCGATCCTCAAAATGTATAGTGTGGCTGAAAATTTATGAGACTAAATTTGTAAGCATAACAAAGTAAATTAAATGGAATTATTTTTATCAATTATTCTGCATAAGAATCCTTTGAAAAGCCTTATTGGTTGGTGCCATCCTCGAGCTTCTCCAGACTTTGCTGGAATGTCTGGCAGTTCCCTCGTAAGATTGAGACAAACATAATCCGCCAGTGCCAAATCCGGAGATTACTAGCAATAGTTTATTAGTATGCCTTATTTTAAGTAAAAGAAAATATCAGGATAGGAAATTAATTTTTTTAAAGGAATGGGATTGATGAAAATATTAATTAAAATGTAAAATCAAATGTGAATTTGATATTCTATGAGCAATCCTTCATGTGTCAAATCAGTTTTTAAATTAACAAATAAAGTTCTTTTTTCAAGGCTCTTAATTTTTTTTAAACAGTGTATAATGCTGTCGTGTCCATGGTTAACACTGAGTATACTTCAGATTGTCCTAAAGGACAGCAACTTCCAGATCAGGATCCTTAGATCTGTACAAAAATTTCTGTGGGGATAAATAAAAGTGTAGGGCTATGTCAATCTTAAAAAAAAAAATATGCTTCTTGATATCAATGGAATATCCGGGTAATTTCTGCAGTAAATTAGTTAATGACAATTAGGGCTTATCGCGCGAGAGCCAAATCAAGCTAAGCTGCGCCAAACGTTTGTTTAAATTGTAATGTACTCGTAAGATAGAAAAAAAAAACAGAACTAAATTTGATTGATAAGGAGGGTCGAAAATAAAGCAGGGTCACCACTGAGGGCGTGTCACCCATGTTTACCAAAGAGAGTAAATCCCAACGGCAGAAAATTTTCGTTTAGTCATGATTCTAAAGAAGGTAAGCTCCAGAATGAAGTACTTTCTATAACTGAAATAGTCTTTAGTTTCTAATTCTAATTTTCATGCTTTTTCACCCCGGATGATACTATTGCGGATGCTATTGATCTGGAGCAATTAAGGTCTGTAATTAAGGGTTTCTTCGGAAGTTGGCTGCATTTCTGTTGAAGAGATGTGCCATGACCTCGAGAGAAGTAGGAATTCTACCTGTTGATTAGTGGAAGGTATTTCATTTTTCTTCCACAAGACGATCCAATGAGGCATTCCCCTATTCGTCATCTGGGGAAGCTCCCTCAATGGTTTTCCCCGATGGAGTCACTATATGATACATATAAATAAAATAATTGATGCGATAAAATTTTATTTTTATTCTTTTTAGGTGGCCCTCCCATTTAACTGAGTAAACCTATTTTTAAGAAATCTGGACATTATTGCTTCAGTCCTATAATATAGACATTTCCTTAAATTTACGATAACTATTATGGAAATTTATTATGACTGTATGATTCAAACAAATTTCTTTGATTTTTATAAATCTAAACAATGAAATTCTAATGCATAATTTTCATGTTAAAAACGTTTGATTTGTTCCGTTAAAAGATCTTACAAATTCGTAATACCATTTCTATTTTGGTTTTTTTTGCCTGTCTAGTAATTTGACTTTGCTAAAAAGTGAACTGCCTCTAACAAAAATATTGATTTAAAAAAGAATAATAACAGCTTAAAGCCTTATTTTTAAAAAGAAAACAAATTATTACATTTCTTTTAAATGTGTCAAATCAATTATCCGCTTATTTATTTAAAAAAAAATTTAAAGAACATTGTAAATGTTTACTTCAGATTAAAACTGCTGGGTTATTTTAAGTATGCAGAATTGTATTGGCAGATAAAATTTTATCAATACAAAATACAGGTATTTTTGCTATCATTTTAATTTAGCTTGTATCAATTTTTTTTTTTTTTTTTTTTTTTTTAAATTTTAGCTTTGGGGATAAAGATAAATAATTCACTCATTTTTATCTTTATTTTGGATTTCTATTATTTTATATTACAATTACTTCACGTATTTTAACGATGGAATTTTCCCCTATGATTTCTATGATTACCTGCTGAATATTCTACTCATATTTTTTGAAAACATCACTGCATTCTTAAGGATCCCGTCCACCGGTCATTTTGATTTTGTTAACGTAATGTTAATCTTATGGAATGTCTACTACTCGTTCTCAAATCTTTATTTTTTTACCTATTTGAATATAAAATAGTACATCCGAAAGAGTAAAAATAATGAACATTTCCGTGGAATTATATTTTCCTCCGATTTTTAAAAATATTTTTATCACTATTTTATTATTCGTTTGTGGGTTTTCCGGTTTTTAAAAAATATTCTGAAATAGTTTTAAAAATCGGTAATGTAATTCCGCAGAAACCTTTATTATTTTTACATTCAAATATATAAAATAGTAAAAACTTGAGAATGGTTGTAGAAGTTCTATATTATTAATATTACGTTCAAGAAATCAGAAGGGCCACTAAATGGTAGCCTTAATACAATACATTCGTCCTCTATTACCTGAAAATAAAAATATTTTGACTTTTATTCTTTATCAAAATTGAAGCAAAAAATTATTGTTAAAAACTACTAAATTTCAATACATCATATATGTAAAGTTTATGCATAATATTCCAATAAGGCCAACACACTACTAATTTTGCAGTGGTGGGGAATTAATGAAAATTTAACGCTCTTTTTCAATAAAAAATGACAAAAAAAATACATTGAAGGCAAATACTTACAAATATTTTACATCCTTTCTTCCCCATATTCTCGAATTCGGTGAAACCTATTTTCAAAATTTTGTTTTTATCTTACAAGCAATAAAAATATTTAAAAAAAATCATTCCACGTATTACTTTGGGCGAGGGATGTGACAATATGAATAAAGTGTAAAACGCTTAACAGGAAACTCAGAGAATTGAAATGTTTTTGCTTATTAAAATAATTTCGTATTAAGCAATATACATGAAGAAAAATTACTAATACTCTTGATTCTTGCTAAATTTACACTTTTAGGTACATTAGTATATATAGTCCAGCACATCATATTGCTTGCACTATTTATACTTGCTTAAATCCCTTGGTTGTTAATAAATTTTTAAAAAATTATCGATTTCGACTTAAGCTTTATTGATTCAATAAAAAAAATGACCAATTTCGACAAACAATTGATCTACTTCGCGAAATCAAAAACTAACTGCCCGACAGATTAAAATGTTTTGACAATATGGCAATGCATCATCTACTTACCTAAATACAAGCAATAACATAACAAGAAAAGCAACCACGGTTTATTTCAGTTCGATCCAAGGAGACGAAATCTTTTCGTATTAGGTGATTTTTGTTTCGTGTTAAAGGAAAAAAAATGTTTGAAATTACATAACATTTTATCGAGATGGTGATGTGATTTCATGTTAACCGATTTTTCCCATTATTTTTTTTTTTCATGTTAACCTTTTCTCACTATATTTAAATTCAAATTCCATTACTTCTCAGTAAATGTGTTGTTTTAATTATCTTGGACTCTATTTTTTCAGAAACGATCTCGAAGATGTTTCAGCAAAACAGCTACATCAAGTATGCCTTGTCCTTTGAACCAGACCCCTACCGGACGGATATCCAACTGCAATTCCGGACGAGGCAGAAGCACGGAGAACTCTTTAGGGCCACTAGCAAGCATGGACGAGAATACTGCATCTTGGAGGTAAGCACCAAATCTCGATACATCCTCTGTTACAAGGTTTTGACTCAGTACTGAGGTTGGAAAATTATGAAACTATTTTGAACTGCAATATGTCTATAATTTCCGAGTCCCTCTGTTGACACCGACTACTGATACCGACTTGGTTTGGTTTTATTATCGTCGCACTAGAATCAACACAAGGGCTATTGGTGGCGGACGTCGTAATTTTGAGCCTCGGTCAGGTGGCTACATATTCTGTTTCAGATTTTACGTTAAATATAAATGGATTTCGAAACCATTCTTTGTCGCGGTTGATTGTGGGAAAACATTCCTTAACCGCAATAAATGTTCTCTGATAGCGGATAAAATACTATACAATAATAATCACAATTCTTTTAGCTTTTAAAAAGCTTTGTAAGTAACAGCTTCCATGCGACATGACCACAACTTGAGTTTAATGTAGCTGCTACAGCCCTCTCTTGCACTTTAAGAGCAGTAACGTTGTTAATTTGTAATACCAGATTTAAATTATTCAGAAAATCAGAACTATCACAAAGATTCTCCCATCGTTTTACGAGTTGTGATATTATGAAGCGAAGGTGGAGTGTTCCGGCAGTTTTTTAGAGATCGGATAAGGACCTACCATTTGGAAAAAACCCTGACAAGTAATAAGTTAATTATTGACACTTCTACAATTTTAGGAGTACTTGAACATCAATAATGCCGCTACTTCATATTTTTGGTATTAATACAAGTTATTTTTATTTCTTTCCTCACGCAGATCCGCGACAAGAAATTACGTTTGCGTTTCAACCTGAACCATCTGCGTTCTTCGGACGAGCATGAGCTCTGGCTGCCTAATGTTCAGGTGAGCGATGGCCAATGGCACACGGTGCGCGTGTTGCGTCATGGTTCCACGGCCAGCATGGCTCTGGATGGCGGTGGGGGTCGGCGCTATAACGAGCTGCTCGAGTACGAAGGCCAGCACCAACTCATGATGATTGAAAAGCAAAACGTCATCGCCGGAGGAGACGTCCAATACGTGGGGCCAGGCGTCACTGTCGTTGACAATGACTTTCAGGAAGGTGAGAAAACAGTAATTTTTATTAACAGACTTCTCCAGATTCTTATTACCACCATAACCCTTAAGTGTGCACTTATAAGCAAAGTAAAATTGCTTTAAGGTATCCGAGACGTCTTCGATAAGAAAAAATAAGGTTTTTTTTATGTTGTTTAAGCAATGTTTAATATTTTAAATTACAAGCATTGAATATCGTATTTTAAAATTTAAATATCTGTATACTTATGCATCGGTTTATGTAATGAAACTTATACTTGTTTATATAAATAATTATGTTTGATCTATTAATAATCATAGTGGTATTTATTTTTGTGACTCGCGTTTAAATGTAACTTGCAAAAAATCTACTGCGTTTATAACTAAAAAATTTCAAATTTCTTACAAACATAACGTTATATGCACCGAACTTTATTATAATTTCGAAAGTTGAATTGAATAAAATTTTTAAAAAATTAAATTTTATGTTACAAATGTCCCTTAATATTTATATAAAAATTCTGCAATTCCTAAAATGTGTAAGTGTTTATCTGAAAAATTTAAGTTCACTATGTATTAAATAATCTTATTACAGAGCGTGGAAAATATTAACAAGATCGAGGAAGTAGAGAGTGAGGAGAATGTATGAAAATATCTAAAAAACTCACCATTTTTTGAAAAAAATGCTAGTAAAGAAATTTTTGAATGGAATGGCACATTTGCCTACAAATTTAAAATTCAATTTCTATCATCGTATTTATTAAGTTCTTGAAACTAATGTATCTATGTAACCAATGAAGCATCCTCTAAGTTTTAACAATTAAGTTAAAAAATGCAAGAGTAGAAACATTTAAATGTCTCAGTTATCTTAAGTCGTTTTATTCATAGTTGTGAATTACGTTTACACTTCCAAGACGGGTGTATAATATATGGTTCCGTCGTGAATTCTATGCCGCTCAGCACAACTCATTACAGGGACAATACACTGTCGCAGTGTGACGGTCTCCGCATATGTTCGATTGATTGGTTTTATTAACATCACACTAGAAGCAACACGATGGCTCTTGGTGACGGACCTCGTAATTTTGAATCTTGGTCAATTGACGAGGACAACACCTGAGTTGGTACCTCCCTCTCCTAACTTCTACTCCACGCCAACGAGAGCAGACTGATTTAACGTGTTTCTGCCCCAGCTACACGGTGGGTCTTTAGTGGCCTCCAAAGATTGAGTATTTCACATCGCTAAGCTCAACTTTCGAAACATATTTCCATATCCCTACAATTACTTAAATATAAGAGAATTTTCTCTTGGAATAGTCACTCATGTGCTCATTTATAATTATGTGAGCTCGTGCGTTAAAATATATTTCTTTTAGATATTTCAAATTTAGTTTAATTATCTTAACCTTAATTCTCTGTAGGGAAATCTTACGCGCGTTTACTATCTAAAGAAAATTCAAACAGAATATTATTGGGAATTCTTAAAACCACAGCTCCACCCTCATATCCCCCAAAGAAAAAAAAGCATATTTTTTTTTCAATTTTTAACCTGAAATAGTCCAAAATTTATATCACTTGAAGCCAAAAAATGTGCTTCAATTGAATTTACATTATATCTCTTGCCCCATATCTCCATCGTAGTCATGTGTCAGATCCAGGAACAGTTTATGTATTATCTGTAAATGCTATTTTGTCTCCAATAGACTTATTGCATAATTTATTTCAAAATTCATGGAAAATCATAATTAGAAATTGTGATTTATTCTTCATGAATTTTGAGAAGACAGCTTTCAATCTTTCTCAACAACAACCAACTCTCTTTTCAATGTGCAACTCTCTTCTGTATCTAAAAATTAATGTAGAATTTAAAAATATTCATATAAATATTTTATTGAATCTCATGCAATTAGTTACATACATCATATCCATAGTACATTGCTCGGAGAGGTAAATAACAAGTTCTTCAAGTCATTCTTGCGTTGAGTGTTATGAGTATTTAACTAAAATATTGAGTTAGAAGACTGTAACCTAACATTAATAATTTGACTGTATGGCTATTAGCTCCAATTATTAAGCTAGCACTGAAAGCTATATCAAGTAAAGAAAATAAAATGCAAGATTTGTGCTAGTGACGATCACTGATGCGAGTTTCATTTGTGATCCATGGTATCGAAAGTGTTTAAATGATTGATCGGATCTTTTTTCCAGGCTGCATGAACGACATCCGCTTAGACCAACGGTACCTTCCCATGGAGAATGGATCCGAGAATGCCGCCGTCCTAGAGTGGAGGAACCTCATCAACAAGTGCCCCTCCAACAATCCCTGCCAAGGAATCATCTGCCCCAAACCTTTCATTTGCCTTGATCTCTGGATGTTGCATGAGTGCCGGTAAGTCACCCATTCATTTCTTTCGAAGAATTTAATTACATCAGTGAGATCTGATGCATGTAGTAAGCATTAACGTCGTACACGACTGATCTTTAGTGAAATCAAGGCTCGAACATATGGCTTGACTGAAGCCATGCCCACTAGGCTACTGCTACCCCAAATCAAATGTGGAATTTAAGTCATTAGAAATATGTAATATATATATATATATATATATATATATATATATATATTACA